>JASEVX010000004.1:89667157-89679657 GCA_031761405.1 Serripes groenlandicus
GGGGGGGTCATTTTACTATGGCCATGGATAAGTGACCCTCCCCCCCCCCCCCCCCCCCCCCCCCCCCTCCAAATTCCTTTTTTTATATTATAATAATTACCTATAAAACTAAATTTTAAATCAATACAGTTTATTATTGACTTTGTAATTATAAAAAGTACAATAAAATAGTATACAGTGAAACAAATAGGGGGGTCATTTTACTATGGCCATAGTAAAGTGACCCCCCCCCCCCCCCCCCCCTCCACACACATATATCTTAATTATTTTAAGTTCATCATAATTGACTTATTTCGCTATATTGTGTTTCCAAACAGTCTATTGTGCACTGAATTATTGCAAATACTACATTAAAAAAGGAATATGACAGAAAAAATAGGGGGGGGTCATTTTACTATAGGGCGGGTCATTTTACAATAGCGGTAAAACGACCCGCGGGTCATTTAACCGCGGGGGTCATAATACTATACGACACCGGGTTCAAATACCGTGCTAGGCGGGTTCTGCCATTGGGATTTTTCTCACAAACTGTGCGAGTACTGGTTATGTCCCCAGGAAGCCGACATCGAACGTGATTAATATAAGCTTAAAGCATGTTTTGCAATCGCTCACTGTTCATACACAAAGCAATATATATACGGTTCTGATTCGACCACCGCCTATGTTGTGTTGTTGCCAAGCGTCCACCTTGGGTGAGTGAAGTCGCGGTTTCGATCCTCGTCCTTATCATTCTTTCCCCCCGTTCGCGCTCACCGATGATGATTTACAAAAGCTTACGATTTTTTGGAATTTCCTAAATTATGATGAATAATAATCGAACAATGTTAAAAAAAGCAAGCTTATCTTGGTTTTCATTGTTCACCATTGCCGTTTAAAGTCGTGCACAGTTGAATGAAAGTAACGTATTGCGGTATAAAGTCGTGCACATCTTGATGAAAGTAACGTATTGCGGTATAAAGTCGTGCATAGCTGTATGAAAGTAACGTATTGCAGTATGAAGTCGTGCACAGCTGACTGAAAGTAACGTATTGCAGTATAAAGTCGTGCACAGCTGACTGAAAGTAACGTATTGCGGTATAAAGTCGTACACAGCTTGATGAAAGTCATGTATTGCGGTATAAAGTCGTGCACAGCTGGATGAAACTCATGTATTGCGGTATAAAATCGTGCACAGCTGGATGAAAGTCATGCATTGCGGTATAAAGTCGTACACAGCTGGATGAAAGTAAAGTATTGCGATATAAAGTCGTACACAGCTGGATGAAAGTAACGTATTGCGGTATAAAGTCGTACACAGCTGGATGAATATAACTTATTGCGGTATAAAGTCGTGCAGAGCTGGATGAAAGTAACGTATTGCGGTATAAGGTCGTGCACAGCTGGATGAAAGTAACGTATTGCGGTATAAGGTCGTGCACAGCTGGATGAAAGTAACGTATTGCGGTATACGGTCGTGCACAGCTGAATGAAAGTAACGTATTGCAGTATACGGTCATGCACAGCTGAATGAAAGTAACGTATTGCGGTATACGGTCGTGCACAGCTGAATGAAAGTAACGTATTGCGGTATAAGGTCGTGCACACCAAGTCAACATAATCTTCTTAAAAGGTTAAGAAAGTGATGTATGAATTGTGTATATCTTTATCGGAATGTTTGAATGCTGATGCTGGTCTGGATCTACACGGAGCATTATTGTACCCCTTTTCTCAAGGCTGTACTCCAATAGTATTAGAATGATGACTTCGACAGACTTTCTGTAACTAGGCAAGGATTATATTAATAGTAAAGTGTCCTATATTTTGAACTACATTTATGTGAACTATGACATTTGGTAAGTCTGAATCATTTACCTTATATGATAGTTGTACATCGTCTTTTTTAAAAAAAAAACATTGACTCATGACAAAAGGAGAAATTGCTCAAAACGAGCAATTTCTTCTTTTGCTACAATGTTTTCTACTCTTTTTTAAAATTCAACTTTCATTTATGAAACTTTTTCATGTTTCTGTATATAAGTGTTCAAAGTCGTCAACTGTAGATTTACTGTATGGGGGAGAAGGGTTAGGGTTACGATATTATCCGATTTTTATTCCGTAAGATAACACCATGTAATACACCATACGTCAACATTATTGAAGATCCCCCGTGGGGGGCCCCAATCCTCTAAGCTACATTTAACGACGCCTTATCTCTTGGCGTCTTCAAAGAACCTCTTACCATTCTTGATTTATTTGTTGAAACGTCAGGACCATCCACTACAGTGAGTATACAGTATTAAATATGTTGTATTTTATTATAGTTAACGATTTCACAAATAAGTTTGAATATTACGGGGAGTCTAAACGGTTTGGGAGAGTGTGTCTACACTATAATTTAGTAATTGTTTTAGAACAGAATAGTTTATTTTTATGAATCATTTAAGGGCCATTCTGGGCATGTAAATGCAATACAAAATACAGCTGTGTGAAGTTAGCTAAACATACGATATTCGACATACGACATTCAAAAATTAAAACTTCAAAAAATCGAATGTCGTGCAGGAACGATATTCGACATTCGACATTCAAAAATTGGAAAAAAAAAATGAATGGCGTGCTGGCACGACATTCGACATTCGACATTCGACATTCAAAAATTAAAACTTCAAAATTTAAAAAAAAAGGGCCTGTAGGTCCGAGTGCTCCCATTAAAACACGCGGCAGACTCAGGTAGAAATCCGCCTTAAGGCCGTTGTTCCACTCCCGTAAGAAAAGTATAAAAGTGTTCCATTCCATTGTGATTTTTTTTTGTTCGACTCCCGTGACAAGGGCTTGTAGGCCCAAGTGCTCCCCGTAATACACGCGGCAGACTCGGGTAGAAATCCGCCTTAAGGCCGTTGTTCCACTCCCGTGGGATTTTTTTTAATTTTTGAGTGTCGAATTTCGAATGTCGTGCTAGCACGACATTCGTTTTATTTTGAACTTTTGAATGTCGAATGTCGAATGTTGTGCCAGCACGATATTCGATCTTTTGAAGTTTTAATTTTTGAATGTCGATTTTTTTTTTTGAAGTTTTAATTTTTGAATGTCGAATGTCGAATGTCGAATGTCGTATGTTTAGCTAACTTCACACAGCTACAAAATACATAAATAATTAATTAATAAGAAAACATAAGAACTTACATTCTCTCTCGCTCGCACGTACGTACGCACGCACACAGGCACACACATATATATACATTTACTAGTTGGTATATTTTCCGTATTCGTGTTTAGATAACAAAATAATTTGGCATATGTACAGGTTTTTTTTTAAATAATTATTTCAAATTGCGATTTTCTAAAAAAGGTCTTTACGTTCTTTTATATCTAGCATGGAAATGAATTTCGTGTTCTGCCTCGCTTATCACGGTTGCATTTCTTACAACAATGTTCTGAGGTTGAAGCCTTATGTCTTTTAAGTACAAAATATATATTAATGTTTCTTTAAATATTGATGGAGGTCAACTTTATACATAGTACTGGTATATATAAATATATAAATATATAAATATATAAATATATATATATACAGGAGCCTTTCAACGAGAAAATCAACATTGTGGACTCTGCGTAAAGTAGCGACCCGGATCAGCCTGTGCGTGCCGCGAAGGCTAACCCGAGCAGACACTGTTTGCCTCCTGTGTTTTTTTTCAGTTTTAGAAATCTTAACCCTATACCTATTTACCCCTGGGACGGAATGTGTCGACCCAGATTATCCAGCGCAGACTGCGCAGGCTTATCTAGGTTAATATATTTCATAGAGTCCAGAATGTTGGTTTTCTCGTGGAATGGCTCATATATATATACATAATGAATTGAAATATTGCATATAAAGTTTGTTATCTTATAAGAAAATATTTGTACCGTTTCACTGTTTCATTGTTATTATCTGTCTCAAACGAGCAATTCCAGCTACTTCCCGCGCTGTTTTATTGGTATAATTGTATCACTTGCTTCCTTTTTCATAATAAACTTTCAAATAAACATGAATTACGAAGCCGAAAGTACATACACGTACACGAATTTAGGACAGATCGAAGTAACATTCGAACACGTCGATATTTCGAAGAAATCAATGTGGCTGTATCGATTTCAAACGATCACGAATCCTAAGTATAATAACTATATTATGATACTCGTTTATTACAAAATGAATATGACATATGAACATACGCAATGTTAATGATAAAATTAGTTTATACAAAATGAATATGACAAATGAACATACGCAATGTTAATGATAACATTAGTTTATTACAAAATAATTATGACATATGAACATACAGCAATGTTAAAAATAAAATTAGTTTATTACAAAATGAATATGACATATGAACATACCGCAATGTTAATAATAAAAACGGTTCATTACAAAATGAATATGACATATGAACGTACTGCAATGTTAATAATAAATTAGTTTATTACAAAATGAATATGACATATGAACATACCGCAATATTAATAAAAACATTAGTTTATTAAAAAAAATATGACTTATGAACGAACTGCAATATTAATGATAAAATGTGTTTATTAAAAAATGAATATGACATATGAACGTACCGCAATGTTAATAATAAAATTCGTTTATTACAACAAACTATGTCAGAACTGTTCGCGTACGTACTGTTCGGTTCGGTCTATGTGGCAGTAGCCAATGGACCTTGTACCTATGACATGTAAACGTACTACAATGTTAATAATAATGAAAGTACTTTAAGAATGAATACAATCTGACTAAAGTAGACGATCTGACCAAATGTAAGATCTGATGGCGATCCATTCGAATTCATCTTCTTGTTTTATCGGATTTCCAATATCGCTTTTTTTAGATCCACCAAGCTATTTTTATTTGAACCAATCAGAGGACTCGTTTCAACAAACGTTTGGCTTAAGCTTCAAAATTGCGTCAATTGACGAAGTTGAGCAAATTTAAAATAGACCATCCAAAACCAGAGCAAAGAACACTTTTCGATGCTGTTTGGTCAGGGAAAGACTGTATCGGTATTTTGCCTCATTTCCGCATTTGTAAAATGTAGCCATGATGCAGTCATCATAAGAACTATACACGCCTGTAAATCACTATGCGAAAATTGGGATCCCATGCTAAATATAGATTTTTTTTGGTATATATAGACTTTTACTTTCACTTTCAAAAATGTGAAAGCAAGGTTCTGATTGGCTGGCAGATAGGTCGTATGAACGTAACCCTCTATCGGTTGTCCTCAGATCGTATGTGTAGCGTAATAGGAGATGATTTTAATGAGATTGAGAATGAATATGTCAGAAATGCTTATTTACGTACTTTTCGGTCTGGTATCTGTGGCAGTAGCCAATAGACAATGCGTCTTTGACAAGTGAATGTACTCAAATGATAATTGAATATTTCAGAAATGTTCGTATACGAACTGCTCGCTCTGGTATCGGTGACAGTAGCTGTTCGTATACGTACTGTTCGCTCTGGTTTCTGTGGCAGTAGCCACTGGATCATGTGTCTATGGCGTGTGAACGTACGTCAATGTTAACAGTAATGAAAGTATATTACAAACCACTATTTCAGAAATGTTCGTATACGTACTGTTCGCTCTGGTTTCTGTGGCAGTAGCCACTGGATCATTTCTATGACGTGTGAACGTACGACAATGTACGTCAATGTTAACAGTAATGAAAGTATATTACAAACCACTATTTCAGAAATGTTCGAATATGTACTGTTCGCTCTGGTTTCTGTGGCAGTAGCCACCGGACCATGTTGTCCTCCGAGACAGTGGGAGGGGAATATAGGACTGACAATGGGCACATACGATAATAAGAACATGACCGGACATTATGTCGAGGTATGAATGACTTTTTTATAATTGTGTTATATATATTGTGATATGCAGGGAAGGTTTGCCCATACCTTGAAACATATATATCGATGTATTAGCCGCATCTAACCTTTATGAGACTGATTGTATTTTCGAACAGAAAAGACGCAGGTGAGCATGTACACACGCGCAGTCTCACCCGAGTCTTGATTGTCCGTGTATGTGTTATATAGCCCTACACGTATCTTATAGCTAGTTATTCGACATGCAAGTATCTTCTAGCTAGTTATTCGACATGCAGCTATATTAACATTGTTTTACGCCATTGCAAGTTTAACAGAGCCCATCCATTGGAGCATGAACATGTTGGCTTTTGTGAATAGTGTAGAACATGATTATACGAGCCTTGTGGGATACGGATGTGTTGTATAAACTGCATATAGTTATACGGTTTGATATTGTTGTATACATACACGAGTATCTTATCGATGTAAATTGTGGGTTATTGGAATTATCAAAGACTGCATTTCAAAGAAATAAAGATAGCGAATAGACATACGTATACATTTAAATCTAACTCGGTTACAATTTCAAAGAAATCAGGAATGGCCTGAATTCACAAAACAAGATAAACATAATCTTAATTCTAAATTCACAAACTAACAATCCTTCAGAAATGTTGTTTCTTTGAAATTTAGAACAATCACATACTAATTAATCTAGAATTGATCCAAAAAGGTTTGAGAGCACGGACTAAACGGATGTTGTTGTTCTCGTTTCAGGGAACAATGAGAACTTCCTTTGACGCAGACAAGAGAATGGTTGTGAGCAAAGCAGCACTCATGTACGATGGTCAGCCCCTGACCCAAACAATCATCAATGATTACAGCACGGTAATTTATTTGTATGGAGTTTAACGCAGCTTTCAACAAGTATCCAGTATTACTGGTTCATTTACCCTGACACCAACAAATTAGTAGTTATACTAACCACAACAATCCTGGGCTCAACGGAGAGAAATATAGTACTAGAGCATTGGCATACATTATATGTTTTTATGTCAAATTTGTGTATTCAATTCTTGATAAAAAACAAATGGTCGGATTTGATGAAATGACGTGTGCGTAATGAATAACTTGATATATATTTCACAAAGGTCATGATCAGGTTAATATAGTCATGTATTGCTACGCTTTAATATGTTTAACCCTTTCCCACATACAAACAATCTGCAGGAGACGACTTTAAAAACATATTGGCAAATATGTGAAAAATATGCATAAATGGGAGATTAATTATTAAAAAAAAGTTGAAAACATTGTGTGGCAAATGGAGAAACTGCTCATCATGAGCAATTTCTCCTTTTGCCACATTGTTTTCATAAGACGCCTGCTGCAGAGGTGATTACATGTGGGAAAAGGGTTATCAGTATATAGGCTCTTTGTTGTATATACGTATTAACTATATTGTATTATGAGCCGATGGCCTAAATTGCGAAATATATATCTTGTCCAAGCGATTTGCATGTGAATAGCCTCACCTTATTCGAAGAAGACAGAAATTGTATCAAGCTGCATTTTGTAAACGTTTGCTATATCATTATATTGGTGTACCAAATTTCGAAATGCATGATATTTATTTATCAGAGAAGATTTTCGACTCTTTGTTGTGTTGTTTCACTACTTTACGTTGTCTAGCTTGCTCCGCTTATATTTCTTTTGTTTATATTTGAATGCGAAAAATTACTTCATTCGAACACTCTTGTTTATTTAACCATTTCCCTCTACGACAATTCTGCAGCAGACGACTTTGAACATATTTTGTCAAAAAATAGAAAATCTCTATAATTGAATGAATTACCTAGGACTAAAAGTGGTAAACATTGTGGCAAAAGGAGAAATTGCTCGGTTTGAGCAAAATCGTTCTTTTGTCATTATGTTTTCGAAAAGCTGTATGCTGCAGATGCGTCAGAAAGCGTCTATATGAGGGAAAGGGTTAAAATGAATTCTGGTGATTTTAGGATTTTTTTATAGTGTTATAAGCACTATTTTGTGTTTTCGTAGATGCTTCGACGCTTGAACAAAGTCACTGTGACATGCGTCATTCGTCTTTCACCAATGGGCTGTTTAATAGTCTATGTGGAAAAGCAGCCAGTTGCTTGGAAAGTATGTTGTGTGGTGTACAGGTGTGGGAAAATCAGGAAACGCATGAGTAGGTGAACTGGTCGCCTTGATATGACTGAAAATGTGGTGCAAATGGCATTAAACCCTAATCAATCAATCAATAGATGCTTCGATATGCTATTTGAATGCGAAACATGACTTCATTCGAACACTCATATTCTATGCTGCTGATTTATAGCAATTGTTATAGTGTTATAACCACTATTTCGTGTTTTCTTAGATACTTCGATCTGCTTCGTCTTGTTTATAATGGTGTCCCGGGTCTTTATTCACTTTAATGGTGTCTCGGGATTGTTTATTCACTGTAATGGTGTCCCGGGTCTGTTTATTCACGTTAATGGTGTCCCGGGTCTTTTAATTCACTTTAATGGTTGTATTACCCAGGGTACCGTGTACATTGTGACATCGGATGGCTGCACTGCATCAACGCTGAATCAGGCTCTCCCATTCTGTATCCCAAGTAAGACTTATTTAATCATTTCCCATCTACAGACACTTTCTGACTCTCCTCTGCAGTAGACGACGTTTGATAACAGTGTGGCAAAAGGAGCAATTTCTCATGTTGCCACAATGTTTTCAACTCTGTATGCAGAATGTAGTATCATTCATAAATATCCTGCACATCTAGTTCCAATATGTTTGCAAATTCATCAGATTTGTTGCATGTTGGAAAGTGTTTATTAAGCCGCGCAGGACGAATGGGGACCATAGTTCATACGTGAATAATGGAAGCCCTTGTGAGCGCATGCGTATCCGCACAGTTTCGTCAGAGCCAGCACCTTCACTACCCCATTGTGTCATGTGACATCACATGGTTTTGAAAACTGTTCCGGAAAAGGAGCAACTATTCATCCTCCTTATCCGACAATGTTTTCCTCTACCTAATATCATTCATTATTTAGTTCAAATGTTCCATTGAATGTTCGTCAGTTGAGAGGAAATGTTTAACCGTTGTAGTTAAGTGATAGAACTGTGCACGAAATAACCTTTCTAATTTCGCCGTAGTGTCAGTCTCACCTGCACAAACTTGCAACCTCGTCGCTGTCTACAATATTTAGTGGAAAACCTTTTTATTAATAAGCTGCCGGCAAAAACAAGTTCTCAAATGTCACATTTCCTTACGAGATCGGTATTCTTAAATCTGTTCACGCATACAACACATCTGCAGCAGACGACTTTGAAAATATCAATTCATGTGGGAAAGGGTTAATGGTATACGAGCCATCCAACGAGAAAACCAACAGTACGGTCTCTGCGTAATATGTCGTCCCAGATCAGCCTGCGCAGTCCGCGCAGACTAATCCGGGCCGACACATTCCGTCTCAGGGCTAAAGAGGTAAAGAGTAATGATTCCTGAAACAGAAAATCCACAGGAGGCTGATCCGGGTCGATGCTAAACGCTGAGTTCACAATGTTGGGTTTCTTGCGAGACGGCTCATATAGGCTTTAACCCTTTCCCTCATATACACGCTTTCTGACGCAGACAGCTTTTTGAAAACATAGTGACAAAAGAAGAAATTGGTCAAAACAAGCAATTTCTCCTTTTGTCACAATGTTTTCCACTTTTAGTCATAGGTTATCAATTCAATTATAGAGATTTTATATTTTTTGTCAAAATATGTTCAGAGGTATCTGCTGCAAAATTGCCGTATGGGGGAAAGGGTTAAGAGATGTCATACGTTCATACCCGTGTATGATCAATTTCGACAGCTGTAAGATTAGTTTAGGTAATCGGTCAGCATTGTCTTTCATGAAAAAGGAATTGGGATGTCATCATAATTATTGAAAATGTTAATAATATGATGTATTTGTTATAGTCATTGACTAAAATATCCCCTTGTTTCGTGCAGGTAACGCCACCCAAACCGCGAATATAAACTTTGGGTTCGGAGAGAATTTGGTGAACGCAGATTCATTCGAAGTTAAATATCCAGAGTACACAATGTACATTGCCGTCACATCAGATACTTGTATTCCAGTCTCAGAGGCCATCGTCGCACAAAATGCAGAAGGTAAATCAAAGTTCTCAAAGTAATGTAATTCTGACTCACATGACAACTTGGTGAAACAACGCAAGTAGGTTTCTCCGGCTATCTGACGGAAGTTATCGAGTTACGTTCAACATGCGAGATGATACTCTTTCCCTACTGAATTAAAACAATAAATGAGCCGTTCCGCAGACAAACAACAACATTGTGGTATCTGCGTAAAGTGTGGACCGAAATCAGCCTAAGCATGCCACGAAGGCTAGCCTGGACACACACTTTTCGCCTCCTGTGGATTTTCGGTTTCGGGAATCACTACTCTATACCTCTATCCCCCTGAGACGGAATGTGTCGGCCCCAAATAGCTTGCGCGGACTGCGCAGGCTCATCTGGATCGATACATTACGCAGAGTACATAATGTTGGTTTTCTCGTTGAACGGATGAAATATTGTGCACATTTATGTATCCAGAAGCATGTTTCCAACATTAACTGTGTAATTACGAAGTTATTCATACATGCCATTCGTTTATAGATTTTAAGTAGTCAATAAACAAAGTTGAACTACTTTGCAGTGTATACTTGGCGGTTTTACGGTCGATATCCATTGAAATGTGCGCGATTGTCGAAGCATGCTTTCGTTGGCTTATTTAGAAATTCTTTGAACCGAGTTATATTAAAGAATAATATCGCCGAAATTGGAAGTGTCTTCCCGTGGTCTTATATAATTAAATAACAGCTTCTTCTTATCGAAAACTATTTTATTAACAATTTTCATCCAGCTAATTTCGTCTTCGATCTATACAAGCGATATATTTTGGGGACATATTGTTTCCTTTAAATCCCTTTCTACAAATAAATTAATATCGTGTTTTCGGTTTTTAGCCTGAGATGAATGAGTATAGGTTATGCTTGCATGAGTATGATTCCTTTGTTGCTTTCTATTCAATTGATGGATTGGTTCGCTATGAAAATGTTTTCATTACTATTACACTCCATAAAATATGAATTTTAGACAATTATAAATACTGTATGTACTAATATATGTATTAACAAAAGCATCCGACGTTTATTGTAGGTTACTAATGTATCTATTTACCATGTTGTTGCTATGTAACCTGGTTGGGAAATAACATTTATGTCTATTTGTCTGTCTGTATGTGTATATATATATATATATATATATATATATATATATAAATAAATAAACAAATCGTGCTAACGCGATCATGTGTTAGAAGCGCGTATTTGTCACTCAGGATAATATTTCCGCATCAAACTTTAATGATAAAAGAACTCTTTCTTAAACACAGGTTTAATATATCTTTTGTGAACAGTGTAGCATGGGATAAGCCTGATTATCCACACAATCTGATCAAGTTTTACACTGTTCACCTGGTACTTACACTAGCCTATTATAAGCTTTTACCAATTTATGTAGATTCTGATAAGACGGGATAATATATTCGAGCTTACACTGTTTAGAAACGCCAAGTTATACCATTACCCCTGTACAGGCTCAAATAAACAGTAAGAAATGATAGATTATGTATATTTTGCAACTAAACAACCCAAGATTGAATCTGAATACCATGTGTACTAGTGTGTCCTAGATATATTGACATTAGAAAGCAATTACTTCCTTTATACTAATTATATTCATCTTCTATAAATAGATGTATATCTCTGATGAAGAATAAAAGCAAAGAAAATACGAAACAAATAAGCAGCTTTTATTAAAGAAGCTGTTAAAATTAGAAAATTGTGTATTGAACAAAATCATGTTGAATACTTTAATAATGCATAACGTTGATTTGCTAGATATTACATGTATATGTATATATCAAAATATAAATATGACTGATTTGATTTCAATTATGTAAATTTCTGTGTGTCTAGTCCATATTTCCTTTACAGTTGTGTATAAATGATCAAATGAAAGTTGTATGCAATTGCTAATAAAGTTAAGTTAAGTGGATGATGATAATAAAGGTGACAATATTAAACATTTTCTCTACAGGTAGCCTTATGGAGTCGTTACATTACAGCGGGATGACGGCAGGTGTTTCTGATGCCAGTGTTTTCAATATTCCGTCTACATGTACAACTGTACCAGTCCAACCAGCTGTAAGTGAGATCATGTTATCATGTTGTGATCTATTTCCTTTTAACCCTTTTCCGTATAGCACAACATTACAGCAAACAACTTTACAAACATCCATGCACACCTTCTGTATAGATATACATGTATGTGAATATGTTTATATAAATGAACATGAAAGCATAATTAATGGTTATATGGTTATAAGAAAAAAAAACGACAATAAAACTACTTCTACTTCTTTTATTACCACTACTACTACTACTACTACTACTTATTACAACTACTACTACTACTACTACTTCTACTACTTTTATTACCACTACTACTACTACTATTACTACTACTACTACTACTTATTACAACTACTACTACTACTACTACTTATTACAACAACT
>JASEVX010000004.1:89682157-90072157 GCA_031761405.1 Serripes groenlandicus
CAGTGTAGACTAATAACAGATTGCATTCACGTATAGGCTTATCTTCATCTATATCATATATCATAAAATTCGCAAATAATGTTTAAGGTCGGGTATTGCAGAGCGTATTAAAATGACCCCAGTGGTGTGCTTTATCCAATATCGTTTATTTACTTGGGTTATTCAGCTAGCAGCTTCCCAAGTGCTCGGTTTCTTAG
This sequence comes from Serripes groenlandicus, assembly GCA_031761405.1. NCBI lineage: Eukaryota > Metazoa > Mollusca > Bivalvia > Cardiida > Cardiidae > Serripes > Serripes groenlandicus. The sequence continues at coordinate 89,682,355 of JASEVX010000004.1, forward strand.
GACAATCCGAATACACCTAATGGTTTAAGGAGGATTCTGAAAATAGCATATCAGTGAACTGGCTTAAATGTTGCGTTATGACTCTATTGTGTCTTAACTCCTTACTGTAGGCAGTATTTTCCAACTCTGTAGCAGGCGACTAAACACCTGGGAACAAATATAAAAAAAATAAAAAAAATAAAAGTATAATAATTCAATAGATTTGAAAGTCTTATGGCAAATGGAGCGATTTCTTCATTTTGCGACAGTGTTTTTAAAAGTCGTCTGCTGCTGAAGCGTCAGATCCCCTGTAGCAGGAGCGTCAGATCCCCTGCTTCAGAAGCGCCAGATCCCCTGTAGCTGAAGCGTCAGATCCCCTGTAGCAGAAGCGTCAGATCCCCTGTAGCAGAAGCGTCAGCTTCCCTGTAGCAGAAGCGTCAGATATCTTGTAGCAAAAGTGTCAGATCCCCTGCTGCAGAAGCGTCAGATCCCCCTGTTGCAGAATCGTCAGATCCTCTGTAGCAGAAGCGTCAGATCCCCTGTAGCAGAAGCGTCAGAACCCTTGCTGCAAAAGAGTCAGATCCCCTGTAGCAGAAGCGTCAGATCCCTGTAGCAGAAGCGTCAGATCACCTGTAGCAGAAATGTCAGATCACCTGCAGCAGAAGCGTCAGATCCCTTGCTGCAGAAGCGTCAGATGCCCTGTAGCTGAAGCGTCAGATCCCCTGTAGCAGAAGCGTCAGATACCTTGTAGCAAAAGCGTCAAATCCCCTAGTGCAGAAGCGTCAGATCCCCATGTAGCAGAAGCGTCTGATCCCCTGTAGCAGAAGCGTTCGATCCCCTGTAGCAGAAGATCCCCTGTAGCTGGGGGACGCTCGATAAAAATGGTAACCAAAATGACCCTAGCTTGACTCGTTAGACTCGGCTGAATGGTTCTGAACAATTGGTGTCAAAGCAACTATTAAAATTCAACAGGTGGGATGGAATTGGTATCATGCCTTATATATGTAAGTGTGTGAAGTTGGCAGAGCATTAGACGTTAGACATTAGACATTCAAAAAAATATATTCGAATGTCTAATTAGACATTAGACATTCGATTAGACTCAGAAAAATTTCAAATTTTAAATATCGAATGTCTAATTCGACATTAGACATTCGCAAATTACAAGATCTATAACCCAAATTCGGAGGTCATTGTACATTCAAGAAACGAATGTCTAATAGGTCAGTTAGACATTAGACATTCGATTAGACATTCGCAAATTACAAGATCTATAACCCAAATTCGTCGGAGGTAATTGTACATTCAAAAACGAATGTCTAATTGGTCAGTTAGACATTAGACATTCGATTAGACATTCGCAAATTAAGGGATTTAGGTACCAAATTCGTCGGAGGTCATTGTACATGCAAAGAACGAATGTCTAATTGGTCAGTTAGACATTAGACATTCGATTAGACATTCGCGAATTACGATATTTAGTTTCCAAATTCGTCGTAGGTCAACGAACAATCAAAAAACGAATGTCTAATTGGTCAGTTAGACATTAGACATTCGATTAGACATTCGCAAATTAAGAGATTTAGGTACTAAATTCGTCGGAGGTCATTGTACATGCAAAAAACGAATGTCTAATTGGTCAGTTAGACATTAGACATTCGATTAGACATTCGCAAATTACTATACTTAGGTTCCAAATTCGTCAGAGATCATTGTACATGCAAAACACGAATGTCTAATTGGTCAGTTAGACATTAGACATTCGATTAGACATTCGCAAATTAAGTGATTTAGGTACCAAATTCGTCGGAGGTCATTGTACATGCAAAAAACGAATGTCTAATTGGTCAGTTAGACATTAGACATTCGATTAGATATTCGTAAATTACTATACTTAGGTTCCGAATTCGTCAGAGATAATTGTACATGCAAAAAACGAATGTCTAATTGGTCAGTTAGACATTAGACATTCGATTAGACATTCGCAAATTAAAAGATCTATAACCCAAATTCGGAGGTCATTGTACATTCAAGAAACGAATGTCTAATTGATCAGTTAGATATTAGACATTCGATTAGACATTCGTAAATTACAAGATCTATAACCCAAATTCGTCGGAGGTCATTGTACATTCAAAAAACGAATGTCTAAATGGTCAGTTAGACATAATGACATTCGATTAGACATTCGCAAATTACAAGATCTATAACCCAAATTCGTCGGAGGTCATTGTACATTCAAAAAACGAATGTCTTATTGGTCAATTAGACATTAGACATTCGATTAGACATTCGCAAATTACTAGATCTATAACCCAAGTTTGTCGGAGGTCATTGTACATTCAAAAAACGAATGTCTAATAGGTCAGTTAGACATTAGACATTCGATTAGACATTCGCAAATTAAGAGATTTAGGTACCAAATTCGTCGGAGGTCATTATACATGCAAAAAACGAATGTCTAATTGGTCAGTTAGACATTAGACATTCGATTAGACATTCGCAAATTAAGAGATTTAGGGACCAAATTCCTCGGAGGTCATTGTACATTCAAAAAACGAATGTCTAATTGGTCAGTTAGACATTAGACATTCGATTAGACATTTGCAAATTAAGGGATTTAGGTACCAAATTCGTCGGAGGTCATTATACATGCAAAAAACGAATGTCCAATTGGTCAGTTAGACATTAGACATTCGATTAGACATTTGCAAATTAAGAGATTTAGGTACCAAATTCATCAGAGATCAATGTACATTAAAAAACGAATGTCTAATTGGTCAGTTAGACATTAGACATTCGATTAGACATTCGCAAATTACTAGATCTATAACCCAAGTTTGTCGGAGGTCATTGTACATTCAAAAAACGAATGTCTAATTGGTCAATTAGACATTAGACATTCGATTAGACATTCGCAAATTACTAGATCTATAACCCAAGTTTGTCGGAGGTCATTGTACATTCAAAAAACGAATGTCTAATAGGTCAGTTAGACATTAGACATTCGATTAGACATTCGCAAATTAAGAGATTTAGGTACCAAATTCGTCGGAGGTCATTATACATGCAAAAAACGAATGTCTAATTGGTCAGTTAGACATTAGACATTCGATTAGAAATTCGCAAATTAAGAGATTTAGGGACCAAATTCCTCGGAGGTCATTGTACATTCAAAAAACGAATGTCTAATTGGTCAGTTAGACATTAGACATTCGCAAATTACAAAATCTATAACCCAAATTCGTCGGAGGTCATTGCACATTAAAAAAGCGAATGTCTAATTGGTCAGTTAGACATTAGACATTCGATTAGACATTTGCAAATTAAGGGATTTAGGTACCAAATTCGTCGGAGGTCATTATACATGCAAAAAACGAATGTCCAATTGGTCAGTTAGACATTAGACATTCGATTAGACATTTGCAAATTAAGAGATTTAGGTACCAAATTCATCAGAGATCAATGTACATTAAAAAACGAATGTCTAATTGGTCAGTTAGACATTAGACATTCGATTAGACATTCGCAAATTAAGAGGTTTAGGTACGAAATTCGTCGGAGGTCATTGTACACGCAAAAAACGAATGTCTTATTGGTCAATTAATAACTTGAACATATTGATAACTCGAACATATCGATATATCGAACATACCGATAACTCAAACACATCGATATCTCGAATACATTGATAAAACGAATGTTTTTAACTTGAACATATTGACAAATCGAACTTTTCGATATCTCGAACTGTTCGAAAAGTTATTAATTGACCAATAAGACATTCGTTTATTGCGTGTACAATGACCTCCGACGAATTTCGTACCTAAACCTCTTAATTTGCGAATGTCTAATCGAATGTCTAATTTCTAACTGACCAATTAGACATTCGTTTTTTGCATGTACAATGACCTCCGACGAATTTGGTACCTAAATCACTTAATTTGCGAATGTCTAATCGAATGTCTAATGTCTAACTGACCAATTAGACATTCGTTTTTTTTTAATGTACATTGATCTCTGATGAATTTGGTACCTAAATCTCTTAATTTGCGAATGTCTAATCGAATGTCTAATGTCTAACTGACCAATTAGACATTCGTTTTTTTTTTAATGTACATTGATCTCTGATGAATTTGGTACCTAAATCTCTTTATTTACGAATGTCTAATCGAATGTCTAATGTCTAACTGACCAATTAGACATTCGTTTTTTGCATGTACAATGACCTCCGACGAATTTGGTACGTAAATCCCTTAATTTGCGAATGTCTAATCGAATGTCTAATGTCTAACTGACCAATTAGACATTCGTTTTTGAATGTACAATTACCTCCGACGAATTTGGGTTATAGATCTTGTAATTTGCGAATGTCTAATCGAATGTCTAATGTCGAATTAGACTTTCGATATTTAACATTTGCGATTTTTTCTGAATGTCTAATCGAATGTCTAATGTCTAATTATTAGACATTCGAATATATTTTTTTGAATGTCTAATGTCTAACGTCTTATGCTCTGCCAACTTCACACACTTTATATATGTTTTATGTCGATACAAATATAAGGTGTTAGACCTATATCATCTTTCCTGTCCGGCGTGATGTGAACGCGGCGGAAAACCTAAACCAAACAAACAAACAAGCAGAGGGACCAGAAAGCATCTATATGTGGGAAAGGGTTAATAATAAACGAAACCACTTTTGGTCAAATATAAATCAGTCTCGTAGAAGGATATGGTAGTTTATAGTAGCCTCTCCTTCATATAGACGCTTTCTGACGCCTCTGCAGCCGACGTTTTTTTAAAAAACAAAACATAGTGACAAAAGAAGAAATTGCTCAAAACGAGCAATTTCTCCTTTTTTCACAATGTTTTCCAGTTTTAGTCATAGGTTATCCATTCAATTATATTTTATATCTTTTGACAAAATATGTTTGAAGTCGTCTGCCGCAGAATTGTCGTATGAGGGAAAGGGTTAATGACATTCAGTAGTGGCATAACCGTAGATTGGCGACACGTCCAGTTTACTGTCTAAAGGTGCATGTATGTGTTTGTATCGCATATGTGCGAACGTTGAAGACCCTGACTAGACCGTGCGGATGCATATGCTCCACCGAGTCTTCACTGTACACCGATGAATAAAGACCCCACATTGCTAGACTCGGCTTAACCCTTTCCCATATAATACAGTTCTGCAGCAGACGACTTTAAAAACATATTGAAAATAAAACGTGAACAATCTCAATAAATGAGAGTTTAATTATAAGATAGAGTTAAAAACATTGTGGCAAATGGAGAAATTGCTCATTTTGAGTAATTTCCCCTTTTGCCACAATGTTTTCAAAAGTCGTCAGCTGCAAATGCGTCAAAATGCGTCTACAGGTGGAAAAGGCTTAACATGTTTTCTAACTAAGCTTCTGTTGAAACAACACAGTTTGCCTTTATCAGGGAACTTAATCTTGATAGATTGAACTCTGCTAACCTTTTACCTCGCGTCAATTTTGAATAGTGATCCGCTTTGAACATGTCGGAAAAAAAATAACATCTGAAAAATAAGAAGTTAAATTGTTATATACGGTTGTAAATATTGTAGGGAAAAAAGAAAATTACTAATTTTGAACACATTTTCCTTTTTTCATGATGTTTTTTTTTTTAAGTTGACGGCTGCAGAGAACGTCAATTGTCGTCTGTACCACGGGAAGGGTTAAAAGGTCGGGAGATACTACTGGCTGATCTGGGAACTAGCGCATATGTTTATCGGAAATACGAGAACTAAAACAGTCCGTGTTATTAACTTCTATGTAATTAATATAGAGATCAGATTAGATATGTAGGTCGTAGATCATTTTGAAATGTGCACTCGTCCACTCTGACAGTCATATACAGTGATGTAAAGCGCTAGAGAATTGGTTTAAATCTAGTATTTTAATTTCTCCTTTTGTCATAATATTTAAACTTTATCCGTTCTGCGAAAACAAATCAAAAGGCATTCGTGACCAGTGTAAATCCAGAATAGCCAGCGCATACTCGCAGTCTGATCGGACTCAGCACTGTTCGCATTATAGTCATATAAGGTTTCGAGTAACTTCTGTGAAGTAGTATCTATTTGGATACTTTAGCATGGATGCAGGACTTTTTTTCACACGTGTAATAATTACGATAAGATTGGTTTACATGAAGCATCGCTTAATTATACCTTCATTTACGGTTGGGTTACGTTATTTACGGACGTTTCTCATCTTTCGTCTAAATGTGCGCAAATTATTCCACTATGTTTTCAAAAGTCGCAGAGGCGCCAGAAAGCATTTGCATGTGGGAAAGGGTTGAACCAGTTTCGAAAACAAAGAAGATTAAGATCATTCTTCAAAAGATTCGGTTGAAAATGAAATCACAAAGATATAAGGAACACATTATTTATTTAGCAAAATCCATCTTAAAAACTGCAATAAAGAAACAATTGACAATACCAACATCATTTGATGACTTAAACCACCACCACATACAGTCATTCAGCCAAGCTAATAGTATTTGATATCACCCACTAATGTTACATAGGAACAGCGTTAGGTTAAAACAGAGTTTGTTGTACATGTACGTGTACAACATTGAGATTCATGCAATGTTTTTTAGTCTATTGTTTTATTGGGGTATTACGCCGTTTTCAACATTAATTCAGTTATATCACGGCGACAGTTCACCTTTTCATGATCCCCTGGTAAACAAACCAATACTAGGCCAGGGAATGTCCCTCTTACAAGGGCACTCCACCATGACCATACAATTTCGTTGCAAGTGTAAACAACTGAGACTCGTGCAGTTTTGGAAACATGAAGAGTCCCGTCAGAAACCTTCACAGTGTTCATATATGTAACTTTTGACAAAGTACTAGAACTGTAGCGCCACCCATTTCGTTTCGTAATGGTTAGAGCTTCTGTCTTGGGAGTGGTAGACTCATGCTCGATCCCCAGTCGGGTCGAACCAAAACACATGTACAATGGTAGTAACTGTGTCTTTCCATGGCGCTAATGGTTTAGGGAACGGCCTTTTGCCTGATGCATCGGTGCCAGGATAAGTAATGGTACTGCTCATTTAGTCAAAGAAACGATATAAGTGAAATTATGTTGAAAACGGCATGATGCACCATTTAATCAATGATACCGAGGGCTTGGCGTGAAACGGTTGTAACTAAAATTGATATTTTTTTACCAAGGTAGATCGACTCGCTATAAAGTCTTTATAAGCGTTATATCATTTTTCTTGGTAAACAAGGGTATTTTAAGTGCCATTGCTCGTTCTGATCAATGGCACCTAAATTTGCATTGTTTACAAAGGTGTCAAAATTGCCCCTAAACCAGGGTTTTCAAAATAGGTTTTTAGTTACAACTGTTTCACGCCCTCGATTTCGTCAACAATATAAGTAAAGTTCTGTTGAAAACGGCATGATGCACCATTTAATCAATGATACATAGTTACATCATGCCATCACGGTGCCGAGCAATACACGATCCCACGTGACGTGTTTGACCATATGCCCCGCATACGACAATTCCACAACATACTTCTTTGAACACATATGGATATCCCTCTAAATGAACGTATCAAGGGCTTGGCGTGAAACGGTTGTAACTAAAAACCTATTTCATAAACCCTGGTTTTGGATCAATTTTGACCCCTTTTTAAATAATGCAAATTTAGATTTCCATTGTTTACCAAGAAAAATGATTTAACACTTATAGACTTTATGGCGAGGTGATTACTCTTGGTACAAAAATACCAATTTTAGTTACAACCGTTTCACGCCAAGCCCTCGGTATAATGTAGAATATAGTAGTAAAACACTGTTGAAAAAGAAAAAAAAAGAGAAAATTGCTTATGATGAGCGGTTTCTCTCGTATTCCACGTGCTCAAAAACGCGTTTAAATACATCTGCAACTGGGAAAAGGTTAACAGGTATCTATCTCATACACTGTTAGCTTATTTCATTACTATATGTGTAGTCAGTAGGGAAATGAAATGACCTGTCAGATTCCTATACAGTCGATGCTTGGTGAAATCATTTCATGACAGGGAGGAATTAAAACAATGTCACCTGAAAGGTTAATGTGAAATTAGTGATCTATCAATGTACCGGCGTATTTGTTAACGTCCTTCATTTCAATCCTTCGTCGGTAAACAACAATCTTTTTTTTTAAAACGACATAATGATGATGATGATGTTGAAGAAGAACATACTAATAATAATAATGATAATGATGATAATAATAATAACAATAATAATAGTAATTAATAATGATAATAATAATAATAATAATAATAATAATAATAATTATACCTTGGAAAGCGAACATTTGGCACAAGTATACTTAAGCATTGGTCACTTCTTTCGTTTCTTTGGAATACACAAATATAGACTTGAACAGAGTGTAGCGATTCGGGGGTCTTGGAGCATTAGTGTACACTTCGTGGGGTCAAGCAGCAAATACATGTAGCTCTTTTAGCGCAAATGTCAATATAGAGGCTTTTGCAAACAATACAGATTCAAGATAGACAGCTCGTAACGAGCTGTCTCACCTGAAATCAGCATTACTTGCCTTTTAGTTATCAAAATATTCCAAAACTCTTATAACAATTGAATCTCCCAGTTTTGAACATGGACGAGTTTATTTTAAGGTATTCAGCGCTTAAAGAGTTAGAGCTGTACATGTATATCATATAGTCGACCAGTGCGCCCAGGCTCATTTAAGTCTTCCATGTACGCAGATGCAATAAGAACCTAAATCGCAAGACGCGTTTCATTACCGTAAAAGGTTTAACCCTTTCCCTCATATGACAATTCTGCAGCAGACGACTTTGAATATATTTTTTCAAAAAATAGAAAAACTCTATAATTGAATGGATAACATATGATTAAAAGTGGAAAACATTGTGGCAAAAGGGGAAATTGCTCTTTTTAAGCAATTTCTTCCTTTGTCCCTATGTTTTCAAAATGCCGTCTGCTGCAGAGGCGTCAGAAAGCGTCTATATGAGGGAAAGGGTTAAACACGACATCAAAACACTCTAAGGATTAGGTTAGGATTTAAATGACCATATAAGTAGACAGGGTGAATATTGCAGTCATATCAGCCTGCGCTGGCTGATCTGGTTCTAAAGTCCTTTATAAACAACCATTATCAAATTCTTTCAATAGACAGTACCAAATCTCTTACTGAACGCATTGGATAACTGAACATATTTAATCTGACGCATTATAATGTGAAATGTAAGTACCATTTTATACTCGAAGGCACGCACATTTCCGTACCAATGTCAGAAGTAGTCGTGAAAGTGTTCGTTGGGGGGCGCCTAGTGGATAAAAAGGTGCGTGTACTTTCGGCGCGTACGTTTAGGATGTTACGCAAATTGTCACGACTTTATTTATAGACCACTTTCGTGAACAGTTCTAGAACTTTGTGCAACATATACTAGGCGGTTGTCTTGAGTGACAAAGAATGCAATTGCGTGTCTGTGCACTTATTACCTAAACGTTTTCCTCAATTTCGTGAACTGTTCGTATATAATACGTTACAAATGGCACGAACATTCGTGCAAATGTCAAGTTACTTAATTTCAACATGGTAAATAAACTGTTTTGACTTAAGTATGGGCCTCTTTTAGGAACAATTCGTGATCTTTGTGAACAAAAATAAGGACAACTTTTAAATATTCTAATGTTAAACGTGTTTTGCTTTCCATTGCGTGTCCATTTGGCCTGGTGGTACGCTGTTTGAGTTTCGGTCACGGCTAAGTTCATAATTTGCGCAAGCATGTCACTCACTCTATGTTTCCACCATTTCATGAACGAAAATGACATATACGTGATAGTTGACATGACGCTGTGCACACTACACGATGATTGCTGTCTGTTGACCTGTTTCCGTGCCAACTATTTGGCATGCCCTTTTACGGAGCAGTGCGACACTTAAGACATTTATTATGAAAACTTTTACGTTTTGTTACAATGTTTTCATAAACAATCTGCTGCAGACATATCACATGATGTATTCATGTTCGGAAAGCGTAGAACTCAAACGCTGTCAAATATTCTTCTTTGTGGAACTTTTAGTTAAACTCTCTCCTATGAATATTTTACGCGTTCATTAAAATATATACATTTGTGAACATAATGAATTTTGAAAACAGAAACACTTTTCGTCAATTTTCAACACATACAACATCCTTTTTTAACAGGCTTTTCGTCGTCATCTTCTAATTTATCCTTAGCATGTTTCCCGTTAAGTTCGTTCTCTGCTTTATTTTTCATTATATTTGTGTCTGCATTAGTCAACATATTCACCACTGAGCTTTGTTCCATTTCTGCTGCAATGTCTACAGCCTTTAGGCCGTGCTGAAATCAGAGATGAAATGCGTTGGTACATAGATATGTCTCCCGTAATGTAACTTGTTCGTTTACTATTTCACTTTGATACGGAAATTCTATCCCGAGTAATGTCTACGCGCGTGTAACAAATGAGTGAGTGAATACGAATTAGTTATACGCAGGCAAAATCAAGAAGGGCGTCAATTCTGGTACCAAACGATCATGGTGCACACATTATATATATCCCATGCGATCGATGGAAATTGGTGTAATGTCTTGCTATTGTATAGGATCAAGGCAAATGGTAATCTCCAATGGACGTAATGTTTACCCTTTTATCTTTAAAAAAAGTCGAGATGCCATATGTTAGCGATTGTTGAAGAGATTTAAATGTCCGAAGTAGGATTTGTTTTTCGGCGTAAGCTGTTTAACATCAGTTTTGACCTAGATGTTAAACAAATGATCTAGATTGTAGACTAATCAAATGTCGTATTTATTGAATAATGTCGAAATAATAAAGAAAATGAAACGATTTTATTGGTTCATAGTTAAGTTGGCGATCCTACGAGAGGCACTAATAAGGCGAAGTTTTAAACAAAAATGTTCTGCATACTAACCTTTAATTGTTTTCTTTAAGAAATAAATTTAATTGAAAAAAAATCAGTGAAAACGTATGAAATATAATATTTAAGAGCAAAATATTAATTATTTTTGAAACTTGATAAGTTTTCAGTTATTTATCGTCAATTGAAACTTATGTATACACCTCTTGGGAGCCTAGCCTAATCTCCATTTATGTGACGTATTCTCGGCATTGAATGTGCATGTTCCATTCCTTAGTGTTTTCTCATATTGATCGCCGTCTATCCTTTTTAAGATATTTCTTGTTTTCCGTTCGACAAATTTGCATTAGAAAACTTTAAAATTGTGAAGGTACAATAACGAAAAACTTCAAGTATGAACAAGTATGAACATTTCTCCTTTTGCGACAATGTTTTTAATAAAAGTTTGATACAGATGCGTCATATCCGTCTGCATGGCGGAAAATGTTAAGCTTTAGTTTAAACATTCATTATACATATGACAAAAGGGTTAGACTACAAGTTCTAACAACTTAGATTCATTATGTCCCTTTTGGATGCCATACATCAAATACTGTCTTTGGATTAACACATAGTTAAAGGCAATAAAGATTACATAAAAAGACAATGTTAAGTAGACCTACTTCAATTATTCTCTTCAGAAAACATTCTATCATTGATGGTGATAATTTGGAATGCCAATGTCCAGATTTGCCGAATAAATTTCTTAATTTCTTGTGCCAAACTAAAACACGGCTAACAGCTAAATACGTATTCATTTATATTCATTTAAATGGCTGAATAGAGAAGGCAGCCACTTCTTTTGGAAAACGTCTTGAGTCCTCGTGCAGGAACAACAGGACAATATGATCGGCCGTTGTGATAAAACTGAAAGACATGTGCCACAGAAAGACGCCGTAAAGCATTATATTATGTGGAAGAGAGTGGTGCAGTAGATTATCGGCCTCTCGTACCAAAACTCTTGGTTCGAATCTCGTGATGAGCGGGCTCCTTCTTCGGGTTTTTTCCTCATAAACGGAGCGCGTACTTGTTCAGAAAGCAGACATCGAGTGTTAGTAATACAAGTTGAAAGGTTGCGATGTAAAATAAATAAGCTTTTAAACAAAAAATTGAAACACACGCACATAACCTATTGTCATTACCTTATTCACACATTGCGTGTTGGCACCTGCTTTTAATAACCGGTCTACCATCACTTTGTATCCCTCAACAGCTACCAAATGTAGACCAGTAAAACCACCCTGGGGATACAAATGTTCTTAATTCATTCCTTAAGTTCTAACTGACACATAAAAGCATACTCGTATATACATGTAGCAGGGTTATATGATGCTCCTACCTCTTGTTAAAGGTGCTGAACTGTAGATATAGATCAACATTTTGAAATGTTGAAACTTCTGCAAATATTGCTCATAGTGACAACAAAGTAAGAAATAAAAAGCTCAAAACTATTTGTGCAATACTATTAAAAACCAGTTAATTGAAAGTCACGAAAATGTACCCCTCAGTAAGGATGAAGCCTAAACGATAAATATTTAGATGTTTATTGTCCTGGAAAGTGAAATAGTTATTCTAATCCCAGGATTATGATTATAATATTTCAAGACAACTTTTAAACAGTTTTAAATCTTTGACTATACTATCTATAATCTGGAGTTCAGCACCTTTAAATGAGCGGTGCTCCAGGAAAGGTAACCTTCACGTTATTATAACACGTAAGGATCAAGGTAGAAACTATTAATTAAAGTTCATGGTACCGTATGTGACTAATTGGCGAACATTGCAAAGTCAGATCACGCGAATGCACTGTATCATTAGGCCCTGCAATGGACCGTCGAGTCCTGGTAGCTCAGTCGGTAACGACGCGGGCTGTCAATCCAGGGGTTGTGAGTTCGAATCCCGGCTCGGCCAACTTAATTTCCGACGTTTTACAAAAGTCATTGCGACATGCGTCATTCGTCTTCCACCAATGAGCTTAGTCTATGTGGAAAAGCAGCCAGTTGATTCGGAAGATTGTTGTGTGAATACTGGTGTGCGAAATCCAGGAAACATATGAGTAGGTGAACTGGCCGCCGTGATATGCCTGAGAAATTGTTAAAAAGGCGTTTAACCCCAATCAATCAAACCCTACAATGGTCGTAAATGCCGTACGTTTTTCCCCACAAAGCGCCGTTAATAGAGTGTACGCATCGCTAGCGATTTACCGAAACATATCAGTGATCCTATCATACTTATGGATGATCAAGTATAAAACGCATGCAAAAAATACCAGATATATCCAGGAACATTTTAATATTACAAAACATCAATAGCCGTCCCGCGAGAAAACCAACATTAGGGACCCTGCGTAATGTATCGATCCGGATCAGCCTGCGCCGTCCGCGCAGACTGATCCGGACCGACACATTCCGTCTCGGGGGGAAAAGAGGTATAGTGTAATAGATTCCTGAAACAGAAAATCAACAGGAAGCGAAAAACTGTCTGGCCGTGTTAGCCTGCACGGCATGCTTTGGCTGATCCGTGTCGATAATTTACGCAGAGTCGTGTCTATCGACTGGGGTTTTTACTGACTCTCCGTAACAGTTTCATTCAAAGGTAAATTGGTGTAAAACTATTGGGGCTACACTTCTAGTGCTTTTTTTTTTCTTCAAAATATGCATTACGGGCAAAATAACATTTAGGCGGACAGCGAAAGCTCGTTGAACCCGTGTGACAGCACAGGCTCTCGTGCGTGGAATATGTACGCATACTCATTAAGACCCCACATCTCTTGAGGCATACATATATATAAAATGTATTTTCATCAATTTTGTGTTTGTTTTAATAACGTAGGTTAACGACACACAGCTTAATAATTATGTATTAATCATACATACACGCCATAGTAAAACGCATTATTGCATAAAAGGATAAATTGTGTATTGTCCCGTTTTATCAGAATTTATTTTAATGCATTTTACCTCTGTTTGAATATTAACGTCAGCTCCAAGTTCTATAAGTTTTTCTACAAGTTCTATATGACCATGTAGAGAGGCACAATGTAAGGCAGTGACGTTTCTCTGAAAGTATAGTCACCAATTATAAATAGAGAAATGAAAGTGAGTATTAGCAATGGCATTTGTTAAAAGTGTATGTTTACACATACAGTCTTGAATTGCTGTTTTATAAGATATATGTGGTAAACCGTTGAAATTATCTGAAACAAAGTGGCTGTAATAGACAGCTTTCGACGTTTGAACGATCTCAAAATAGCATTGCAGTAACAATAAATCGAGTATTAAATTCGATATAGTTTTAACGGTTATTGCCCCTTGCTCGGTCATTCATTTTTGCGATGATCAAATACGACATTGTGACGAACATCATTCTTCTTTGACCAGTTGGCTAGAAAGTATATGTAGAAAAGGCAGCCAGTTGCCTGGGAGGATTGCTGTGTGCAAAACTGGTTTGAGAAGGCCACGTCCAGTGAACTGACCGTCGTGATATAACTGAAATATCTTATACGACTCACTGTACAGGTGTCTGACAGGGGCGTAGCGTTGCAATAATCAATGTGTAGGCCGTCTCGTGAGAAAATCGACATTGTGGACTCTGCGTAAAGTATCGACCAAGATCAGCACAAGCATGCAACACAGGCCTACCCGGATAGACACTTTTCGCCTCCTGTGGGCTTTCTGTTTCAGGAATAACTACTCTATACATCTATCCCCCCTAAGACGGAATGTGTCGGCCGGATCAGTCGGCGCGAACGGCGCAGGCTGATCTGGCCGATACATTACGCAGATGTCTATCGCCACAGCTGCATTTGCGGGCATTTTGAGAAAAAATGTGTAGGCACGTGCCTACAGTGCCTAAAGGGAGCTACGCCCCTGTCTGAAATAATTATTGGACAAGTGAGTGCTGATACGACATCATCATCATATGTGGTTGTTTACCCTCGCCTATCGGCATTAAGCCATTTGGCGAGCATATGATACGACATTTAAATGCGCACACTTCTTATACTGTTCAAAACATCTAACATACCAGAATAACCATAGACTTGAGACTAAACCAGGTATCTGATTAAATACAACAGTGATAAGGGACCAAGTTTGAAAAACAAAAAAATATATAATAAAAACCATCGAACGTGAAGCAAGCTTTATTAACTATTCCTCGACTTCGTTTAGGCTGACCGCACCAAGGGCATCGAATTAAGGAATTTTAATTCAATAGACCGTCCGTCCTTCTAAAACTGAACTACAAAGCTCTTATGGTACTAATTGAAGATATTTATATTTTATACACAATTTAATTAACGAACAGTCTGCGTACTACTCACATCTGTTGCGGTATTCACGTCAAAGTTCTGGGATATTAGGTCAGTAGCTTTCTCCGTATTCCCATCTCGTATGGCCAGTAACACTTCCTTGAGATCGTCTTTGCAAGTCTTCAAACGATAAAATTATTAAACAATTAGCTTTCATCAAAGATTGTTTTCGTTTTGGAAGATAAATGCACATATGAACATATTTATATGATTTAACGTTCAATGAAAAGATAAAGGATGCTAGACACACTGAAAGCTGAAAGTTGTATTTATAAGTGAAAGCTCATTGTGAATGGTTTAATTTGAAATAGACGAAATGTTCCGTCTCTGGCTAAAACAGATGTTGTTCGAATATCATTACACGCCGCATGCTACAGTTTTTAAATCATGTCTCATCGTGGTATCAGTGTAAAATAACTAGTGGTGGCAGTATTTGTTCTACCAAACTGATGCATTTGTTACAATAATATCCGAATAACACTAAATGCCAAGAAGCACGTGTACAGCGTTGAGTGTGCACCACTGCGTTGGCGACGAAAGGGTTACACGTCCACGTATATTATCCACCCTTAAGGACTCAATACAATATCGTATGGAATATCATTTTAATAAACCATTTAAAGGCTGAATATTTTAAAGTGGAACTGTCCAACTTTGCCTTTGGAAGAGCTCATATCAAATTTCAGGAACATTTAGATCAAACTATTGAGTTGGTCAACAAACTCTATAGAGCATGCCGATGTTTAAAAAAGTGGAAGAAGAGTTTTGTCTACCTCTATACTTTTCAAATCTTTCTGTAATAAATCCGTACACAAGTACACGAGTCTCTGCCGTATCACCCGTAACACATCCCGGGCGGCTTGCCGCTTTGATACGCTATAATACAGGCACTCATTGTGGGAACAGAAACCCTGAAATCGAAACATGATCGTTTATGCTCAGTTCACACCAACGGCGCTTTGATGGCGCTTTAAAGCGGCGAGCAAAGCGGCACCAAAGCGTAACAAAGCTCGACTAAAGCGTCAGGGTCGTAATAGATCGTTGGAAAGCTTTGAGCAAAGCGGGACATTCGGCAAGAGCGCCAATTTTTTTTAAACTGTTTAAAAATTTGGGGCGCTCTGTCACGAATTGATTAAAGCGCCGAGAGCGTATCAAAGCTTAACAAAGCGTAACAAAGTTCATCAAAGCTTGACTCAAAGCGTAGGAAAGCTTAAATGTCACCACTTGACACGCTTTGTTAAGATGTCTCAAGATTTGCTACGATCTGGCATGAAGATCTGACACGCTTTGTTACGCTTTCCCACGAATTGAGACGCTTTGATCAAGGATTGGCACGCTTTGTTAGGCTTTGTTACGCTTGGTAAGCTTCCTCACGCTCGCTCACGCTCTCCTACGATACCCAAGCTCTGTCTCCAGCGCTGCGACTTGAGTACCACTCATACGTGACTACGAACTCCATAGGTACTCATTGCTTCAGATATATTATGATCTGGTACATCTGGAACTTCTGGATCTTGTAGTTCTGCCATCGTGTTGTGAAGTCAAAGATGCAATGATTTTGTGGATCTGCTCTAAATCAAAAGCGGCATGAAATCGGCGATCTCGAAATTTTCCAATGCGTAACACAGCTTTACAATGCACAACAGAGCTTGAGAATCGTATCAGAGCGTGATTTAAGGCGTCATAATCGCATCAACGCGTAATAAAGCTTATCAACGCGTGATTTAAAGTGTAACAAAGCGTAACAAGGCCTGATCAAATCGGGAAATAATTCGTCCCAAAGCGTAACCAATTCGTATCAGAGCTTATCAGAGCGTAACATTACTTAGGAGATCGTGATATTTTTGGAAAAGTAAACAAAAGTGATGGCGCTTTGCTCGCCGATTTAAAGCGCGGCATTCGCCGTTGGTGTGAACTGAGCATTACAACACACGTGTCATAATTGTAAATATGAGCAGTCCCGCGACAAATCCGGATTAGTCTGCGTGGCTTGCTTAGGCTGATCCGGATCGATACTTAACACAGAGACCACACTGTTGGTTTTCTCGTGGCAGGACTCAATCATTATTATGGAGGTTCTATGCATCAATTTATCGACCTAGTTGTCACTGAATAATGTATGCGGTGTTTTACTGCCGAGTCGATTAACGTCAACTAATTACATCGCAATATAAAATGTCCATTAACCTTATGGTTTTCGGTTTCATACTAAACATTATATTAGCCTGGAAGTATATGTCACGAATAAATGTCATATTCTCACAATCAATGTCGGTCACGTGACAGATAGATAGATAGATAGATACTTTATTTTCAACTTGTACAAAATAAGTACATCATTGTTACAAATACAAATACAAATTCAATTTCATATACAAATACAAATACAAATTCAATTCGAATTTCATATCGTGACATATATACTACAATAGGATTCTATAGAATGTTACTCGAGAAAAAATGGAAAAGAATTGATTTAGTGAAAATATTTTTCTGTTTATGTTATCGTGAGCGAGAACGTAGAACGCAATCTACTAAGCAGGCTATTAATAAAACTTAGAGTACATATGAGCCGTTCCACGAGAAACCCAACATTATGAACTCTGCGTAATGTATCGATCCACATCAGCCTAAGCATGCCACACATGCCTATCCGGATATACACTTTTCGCTTCCTATGGATTTTCTGTTTCAGGAATCACTACTCTATACATCTATCCCCCCTAAGACGGAATGTGTCGGCCGGATCAGTCTGCGCGGACAGCGCAGGCTGATCTGGTCGATACATTACGCAGATGTCTATCGCTGCAGCTGTATTTTGGGGGCATTTTCCCCGAGAAAACCAACATTATGGACTCTGCGTAATGTATCGACCCAGAACTGCCTGATCCAGGCCGACACATTCAGTTTCAGGGGGATAGCGGTATAGCGTTATGATTCCCGAAGCAGAAAATCAACTGGAGGCGAAAAGTGTCTATCCGGGTTCGCCTGCGCTGTATGCTTAGGCTGATCTGGGTCGATATTTTACGCAGGGTCCACAATGTTGGTTTTCTCGTGGAACGACTCATATGACGGTTATATATATGGAGCCGCGATAGCTTAGTAGGTAACGATGAGGGGTATCAACAAAGGGGTAGCGAGTTTAATCCCTGGGTCGGCCATGTAATCCTTCCGATGATTTACAAAAGTAATTTTGTCTTTATCTTCCCTCCTTAAAGGGACAGAATACTGTCTAGGACTGTCAGGTTGGTTACTGGTGAGAGAAAGTCAAGAAACACATAGTTATCTTAACTGGTTGCGTGATATGACTGAATCTATTTCAAACATCTTCAATTACGCATCAATTTACCAATCAATCAATCAATTGATAAATGTATCAGAAGACACCTGTCAGAAATATTGTCACACATATATTATAATATAGAATTGATTTATTTTCTGAAAATGGCACTTTCACCTGAAAACTACGTACCCTTACTGTATGGCTTACTCTAAGATTATCTCAACTTTGTAAGATCCATGAATAGTAAATACTTCATGGCTAACTAAAATTACGGTACCGAGCAAAATATTACTTACGATATTCACTTATTTCTTTTAAATATTCAAATCGAGTATTGATTGGATTTTGAAAATCGTTATATTTGTTTTCTTTTATAAAAGATCCTTTTCAATTAAGACGAAGACATGACCACAATTGAAAATCAATAGTCTTCTTTGAATTCAAGAGGTAATTTTATTGATCCATCACTGATGGTATCATTTAAACAGAAAAGATAAAAGACAAGGTGAAAGCATTTCAGATTGGTTAAACATGTAGAACAATAAGAAAATGTCCCCTTTATGTTGGTACACATTTATTTTACACTACCTTAAACATTGAATGTTGCAGCATGCGACTTTGAAAACACCTAGGCAAAACTATCAAATATATTTACGAAGATCTTTGTTGTATTGAATAGTGTTAAAACTACAGTCGTAAAAAGAGAAATTGACCATGATGAGTAATTTCTGCTTGTGCCACAATGTTTTCAACGGCCGTCTGCTGCAGTTGAACACATATACTTCTGCAAGAGGGAAAAGGTAAATCAATTTTTGACGTGTTGCGAACCATCACCCACATGAACATGTTTTATCTGCACCGTTGTTGCTCCGATCTACTCACTAACGAATGGAACTTCCTGTCATTTAGACAGTGTTGATTCTGTCATGCAAGGTAGATATTTTCCTAAGCAACTAATGTTCCTGAACAGCAAATTGTTATGGTTATTGCCAAATAATCATGTATGAGTTGGGTGTAAGGCATAACCACCCAATATTATTCCCTATAATTCATATTATCGATGCTCAAGGAAAACCAACATTATGTTAATTTTACAAGTGTAGAAACCATTTGAGCCAATCCACGAGAAAACCAACATTATGGCCTAACTTATTATATCGACACAGATTAGCCTGTGAAGGCTGCGCAGGCTAATCCGGGCCGACACATTTCGTATCAGGGGAATAGTTTGTTTTGTTTTGTTTGTTTGGAGTTTAACGCCGCTTTCAACAGCTTTGGTCATATCACGGCGGTCAGTGCACCAACCCATGTTTTCCTGGCTTTCACACACCAGTACTTACACAACATTCTTTCGAAGCCACTGACTACTTTCTCATCAGGGGAATAGAGTAATAGAGTAATTATTCCTGAAACAGAAAATCCACAGGAGGCGAAACGTGTCTGTCCAAATTCTGATCCGGGTCAATACTTGACGCAGAGTCCACAATGTTGGTTTTCTCGCGGAACGGCTCATATCAATATATCTGAGTAATGTATCGACCAGATCAGCCTGCGCTGTCCGCGCAGACTGATCCGGCAGACACATTCCGTCGAAGGGGGGATAGATAGAGTAGTGATTCCTGAAACAGAAAATCCACAGGAGGCGAAAAGTGTCTGTCCGGGTAAGCCTGTGCGCCATGCTAAGGCTGATCCGGATCGATACTTTACGCAGAGTCCACAATGTTGGTTTTCTCGTTGGGCGGCTCATTTGACGGTACATACTTGCTAAATGATATTGTTTATCAGTCGTTTATCAGTCCAGTCGTTTATCAGTCGTTTATCAGTCCAGTCGTTTATCAGTCGTTTATCAGTCGTTTATTCGTGACTAATAAGCGAACGGGCCCTGATCAAGCCCCGTAGATGCGCAGCTTTTGCTGGATCGGAACTGGTCGCAAAGTATAATGTTGGTTTTCGCAAAGCATATATTGGCAGACTAAACTGAATTGGTAATCGCAATTAGCTGAAAGCGACACACACATTATACCTGTTCGAGTAATGGATATATACGAAATTTATCTTATATATTGGCATCTTCGTAATTTATTTCTTTATTAATGCCAAATCACAGAAAGCAGCATAGCATGAATACTGATTGGGCATATTAATAATCAGATTACTGCTTCACTGCTTTCCAAAGATAGATCCTTTACACGAAATAATTGCATCGAAAAAAACGTTTTACATTATACCTTTGTTTTTTCAGATATCGAACGGTCGACTTTTTGCGATTTCACTGTATGTTAATTACCTTGTCTTGCATCTGTTTACTTAATTCTATTTTGGTGAGATCAATTTCCTTGATAAGCAATTCTACCATTGCCGCTGTTTTATCTTTGTCGTATGTGCTGAAAACTGCTATTAGCAGTAACGACAGTCCGTCCTGTAAAACAACGTAAGACAAAGAGATTGTGATAAAAATAAAATAGCATTTTAAGAAGACGATGCATCTCTCCAGACCTGCACGTTTACTTTAAGTACGCCGGTTACCAGACTACATTGCAAGTTGCCATTGTTGGTTCATGCCAGATGTATGACACTATGCCGGGTACCATACTATGGTAATCATAGTATTGGATAGAGTGAAAAAGAGAAATATCATTACTGGCATATTCTTGTAACGATAGCGATGCGATAGCGGTTCCAACCATTTCGATAAATTCAGTCACATTCCCTTTTTTCACTATTCTGTAACATTCCCTTTTGTTCACTATTCAGTCACATTCCCTTTTGTTCACTATTATATCACAATCCCTTTTGTTCACTATTCAGTCACATTCCCTCTGGTTCACTATTCTGTCACATTCACCTTTGTTCACTATTCAGTCACATTCCCTTTTGTTCACTATTCAGTCACATTCCCTTTTGTTCACTATTCTGTCACATAAAGGTCCGTTCAGATTGGAAATATATATATTTGATGACCGAACTAGAAAACTTATACACTTTATCCGAATTCAAACATACAAGTATTTCATAGTACATGCCTTACTCAAATAGTGTTAACCCTTTCCCTCATATAGACGCTTTCTGACGCCTCTGCAGCAGACAGCTTTTTGAAAACATAGTAACAAAAGGAGAAATTGCACAAAACGTGCAATTTCTCCTTTTGCCACGATGTTTTCCACTTTTTGTCATAGGTTATCCATTCAATTATGGAGATTTTCTATGTGTTGACAAAATACGTTTAAAGTCGTCTGCTGCCGAATTGTCGTATGAGGGAAAGGGTTAAACGGATGGTTATCATATTACGATAGGGCTTTCTTTACCTGTGAGGTCCAAGTGACGTTTGCACCACGTGACAACAACAACTTGGCAACATCACAATTCATCTCAAGGACTGCCGGATACAATGGCGGGAAACCTTGCTGTAAAACATTATATGTTGAGTTAGATTGTTTTGCTTACGAGATCTCATTCATAATTATACGTACTTATATTTTTCCTTTGGAGATAACGTGTCTAGAAAGGATGTTTTCGAATGGTACTGCCCATGATGATATCTGCCTAATAGTGTCGTTATGAAGTAGGTCGATTCCAACACGTTTTCCATATAATGGTGTTTTTTTTTAAAAAAAAAAAAAAAAAAAATTCTTAATATTATTTCTTTTGAAAGTGAGTTATAGGACTACGGAGTGTTATTTATTACTTTTTGTACCATTGTTTTGTTGATGTACATACTATAATAAAATATTTACTAACTTACTTACTTACTTATATTTACAGAACACCTTTGAGCGTTATCGTTATGATTACACATGTTACACTATGTTAAACAATTAAATAGATCATACTTTCAGAAGTTCTCGAACCCCTCTTTGTCTTATTGGCGAATAGTGCAGATCACTATCAGGTTGCATTGATGCATAGGTTGGTCTGGATCTACACAGGTCGTAAATGACTTAATGTTGGTTTTTCGCAGAGCAACGCTCTCGAAACCGACATTCAAGTTATTGACGAAAACGGTACCATTGCATACGTGTTTATACCCCTGGAGGCCATAAAGATCAACAGATGAATCCAGAATGCTTAATGAAGTTATGTCAAACAGGGAATACTTTAATCAGAACGCGCTGCTCATCAGTGTTATTCCGTATGTGTTACGGAATGTGTCGGCCGGATCAGTCTGCGCGGACAGCGCAGGCTGATCTGGTCGATACATTACGCAGTATGTTGGAAAGTTAAAAAACAATAACTCTGAGGAGAATGCATACCTGTGAAGGTAGATCCACGTCGCATTCACTGTCTAGTAACAAACAAACCAGTTTCGTGTGCCCATAATAACATGCTAGGTGTAACGGCGCGTTGCCTTTCTGAAACGAAATTAGATTTACATATTGATTTAAAAATGGGACCTTGAACGGGAAAATATATAATTCGTTTTGTACAGGATATGTAAAAAAGGATTTCGGCATACACTGCACGAACTGATTCGAGCCTCGGCATACAAAAACCGACCTTCGGGGTCTGACGAACAGCGAAGATCCAGAGTAGCTTGCGTATCTGCCAGCCTTATCAGGATCTTCTCTGTTCGTCATCTAAACGCACTAGCATATAGGAGAACGGTCATCACCAAATCCAAACGATAAAAGATGTAAGCTGATAGGATACACATCGCCTCGATGGAGTAGTGGCAGAGCGTCCGCCTCGGAGTTGAGAGGTCCCGGGTTCGAATCCCCGGCCGGTTGATACAAAAAGCTCTTCCTTCTTGGACAAAACATTGAGAATAACAGCCGCTCTGTCGACGTAATCTGCAGCAGATGACTCTAATAAGAATACGATCATTCATAGTGAGTTTCCCAATTAATGTTTAGATGTGTTCAAAGTCGTCTGCTGCAGACTTGACACAAGTTAGAAAAGGTTAAAATAACCTTTGTTCTGAGTGTGAAATCTGCATTTTTCTGCAAAAGTTCCTGTGAAATTTCTAGGTGGCCTTCTTTACAAGCTATATGGAGTGCAGTCTGTCCAGCCTAAGGTAATAAAAAAGAAAAGAAAAGTTATTATTTTAGAAAACAGTTTATACCAATGATTTCATAACACTTTATACCAATGATTTCATAACATTTAACTGACAATTTATTTTCGTATCAGAAGAACATCAAGTCTTCGATGCTCTATACATGAAAGAGGCGTCATGTTAACGTATGCACACGTTTATGCCATGAAATTATACTGAATGAAAATTGAGTGCACAAACTAGTTCTGATAAACATAAATATAAAAACATAAATTGTACAAGAAATGAACTATTGACCTATCCGATATCAAAGAATCTGTCACACCAGACTATAACGAAATACATATGAACTGTTTCAAGAGAAAACCAACATTATGGACTCGGCGTAATGTATCGACCGAGATAGGCCTGTGCAGTCCGCTTAAACTAATCCGGGACGGCACATTCCGTATAAGGGAGATGAATATATAGAGTAATGATTCCTGAAACAGAAAATCAACAGGAGGCGAAAAGAGCCTGCCCGGATTAGCCTGGGTGGCTTGCTTAGGCTGATCCGGATAGATACTTTACGCAGAGACCACAATGCTGGTTTTCTCGTGGAAGGGCTCAATTATGATGGAGGTTCTATGCGTCAATGTATCGACCTAGTTGTCACTGAATAATGTATGCGGTGGTGTACTGCCGAGTCCATTAACGTAAACTAATTACATCGAAATATAAAATTTCCATTTAACCTTATGGTTTTCTGTTTCATACTAAACCTTCTATTAGGCTGGAAGTATGTGTCACGAATGCATGTCATATTCTCACAATCAATGTCGGTCACGTGACAGAGAACGTAGAACTGAAACAGAAAATCTAGAGGCGAAAAAAGTATGTCCGAATTATGTCCGAATTAACGCGGCATGCTTAGGCTGATCCGGGTTGATACTTAACGAAGAGTCCACAATGTTGGTTTTCTGGTGTAATGGCTCATATACAAATAACATTAAACCTTTACAAGTACCTTGTTTTGGCAATTAACATTCACGTCATCCTTGGCCAAACATTCTCTCACCAATGCTATGTCACCTTTTTTTGTTGCCTTGAGAAGTTCCACATTAGGGTTGTTATCGCTCTGGAATTAATACAAGAAAGATACATATCACGTGTGTACTGTCAAGTATGTGCTCGTGTAAAATACTAACTATTACACAATAGGCTCCAACAGATGAATACCATATCAATTGTATGGGTATACATAGCCCACATAAACAGATCTGCAACGGATGACTTAGAAAACTTTAAGGCCAGAATAAGGAAAAGTGCTATGAACTACAAGTATTGAAAATAGTTACAAACATTGTACTTGACGGGGAAATTGCTATTTATGATTAATTTTCTCATTGTTTGTAATTGTTTTGAAGTAGCCTGCTGAAAATGCTCAACATGTGTCTGTTAGTGCGAAATGGTTAATTAAATAACCTATAATATACTCCTCGCTGAATAATAAACAAGATATAACACACTTTACTGGTATTTTTTATGTTGTTCCTTTACAAACACTTAGTATACATTTCTTACAAGTGCTTGCATTTCCCACGTAGGTAATATTCTGCAGACGTTTTGAGCATTTTATACAAATGTAGATATAAGTACTATTAATCCTGAATACAAAACCCGATTTAAAATACATAATTTATCAATCCTTATCCCGCTGAATGTCTACAAACGTAATCACGAGTAATGAATGTTGACAAGTTCTTACATGTCTATGGATAAATCTTCACCTACTATTGATAAATGAGAAACTAACAGTATAGACCAAGATTAGACTGCATAAACGTGAAGGCTTGCCTCGGTGCACATTGTCCGCAATTGTAGCTAAATCTCGTGGTATCATGATACGTGAATGTTGTTCAAAGTCGCGAACATATAAATTGGGGTTTATTGAAGCCTTTGAAAACCCGGTTGTTAATAGTACTAACCTCTTCGTCGATGCACCCATTCATAATCTCTTTGGATATTTCATTCATGGTGGCCGGGATATCCATGATGCTATTCTCACAGTGAACAACAGCGTACCTACAACACATGAACGGAGTAGTTAACCCTTTCCCGCATACGACGAATCAGCAGCAGAAGACTTTGAAAACATTTCGTAAAACATATGGTAACTCTCTATAAATGATAGAACAATTATAGAAAGAAGTTGAAAATGAGCAATGTTTACATTTGTGAAAATGTCGTTTCAAACTCGTCTGATGAAGAGGCGTCGGAGAGCGTCTATATGAGGGAAAGGTTTAATGATCGATGACTAATATCCTCACAATGGAAACATACCTACAATACAGAAAGGGTATATGTAATGATCGACGACTAATATCCTCACAATGGAAACATACCTACAATACAGAAAGGGTATATGTAATGATCGACGACTAATATCCTCACAATGGAAACATACATACAATACAGAAAGGGTATATGTAATGATCGACGACTAATATCCTCACAATGGAAACATACCTACAATACAGAAAGGGTATATGTAATGATAGACGGCTGATGGTCGTCATAACGGTCAACATCATATCTACAACGCAGGAACTAAATGTGTAATAACTCTGTGTCGTCTGCCGTGGCAGGAGGACACATATGGATCACGTCATCATCGTCCGTCGCCTGTCGAGCACGCAGATATCGTCGTAGTGAGAGGAGACATTCATGTTCCTGCGAATAATGTTTTTTCTTTCTTTTCAACTGCCAACAATTGAGGCTCAAATTACTCTCTGTTTATAATCAATGGAGCCTCAATTGAAAATACGATATGACAACACAAGTGTGTAATGTGTTTGCAATGTGATTCCGTTGTTTATTTCAAAACCCTTAGAAAACATCGATTATCAATGATTAAAAAACCAATTTTTAACAAATAAATCAGGTGCAAATAAATCTCAGTACATTAAAAAATCAGCCGGTCTATTGGAAAAGTTATATGTTGACCTTTGTGAACACTCTAGATTCAGATCAGACTGTGTATCCGGAAGTCTAATCAAGACATACACTGTTCAAATTGTACCTACATATACTTGATAAAAGCTTCCGTCAACTTGTCTAGGTTCTGATAAGACGGACAGGGGCGTAGCTCCCTTTAGGCACTGTAGGCACGTGCCTACACTTTTTTCTTAAAATGCCCCAAAATGCAGCTGCGGCGATATACATCTGCGTAATGTATCGACCAGATCAGCCTGCGCTGTCCGCGCAGACTGATCCGGCCGACACATTCCGTCTTAGGGGGATAGATGTATAGAGTAGTTATTCCTGAAACAGAAAATCCACAGGAGGCGAAAAGTGTCTATCCGGGTAGGCCTGTGTGGCATGCTTAGGCTGATCCGGGTCGATACTTAACGCAGAGTCCACAATGTTGATTTTCTCACGAGACGGCCTACACATTGATTATTGCCAAGCTACGCCCCTGACGGAGTATATGTTCAATGTGATGTGAACGTAGCCCACTGTTTCACAACGACGGACTCATATCAATGCTGACAATTCCCAGTAGAACACGTGTGATATTCACAGTATGGATTGTCAGGTCATAAAAGGGATAGACACTCTAAATACTACTTTAAGACACCGTCGTCAAGACACCATCGTCAACATCCCAAATCAAATCAGTCAGAAGCAGTAAACTCCCATGCTATATTACTGTTTATTTAAGTTGATATTTAACGCGATATTTATAGAAACTGTCATTTCACAGTGCATTTCCTCACCCGCAGCAGACTTATTCTGTAATTTGCACGTGTCTGAAGGTGAAGGTGTATCGAATGTGATTTATTGAAGTGAACGGACACGGGAACATTCACATTGAGTTACTACGCAAGAGGTGTCAACTACAATTAAACCTGTATTAAACGCCTTCCCACGTACACGGTATTAGCATGAAACTGTTGGCGTCCATGCGCATGTCATCTAACAGAAACCGCGCCAACTTCTTGTCTTGCACTAAAACTTCTTGGACAGGTTTAACCCCATTTTCACACAACACCTCTGCAGCAGACGATTTTGTAAACATTTAGACAAAACTAGAGAAGATTTCTATAAGCTGAGGTAAAAAAAATATTGATTAGAATTGAAAAGGTTATTGTATAACGTAGTATGTCGTAAACACATCAAAATGCGTAGATCTGCATGTCGGAAAGGTTAACCCTTTCCCACATACAACAAATCTGCGGCAGACAACTTTAAAAATATGTATTAAAAAATACGGAAAATCTCTATAATTGTAGGTATAATTACTAAAAAGAGTTGAAAACTTTGTGGCAAATGGAGAAATTGCTCGTTTTGAGCAATTTCTCCTTTTGTCACAATGTTTTCAAACGTCGTCTTCTGCTATCGCGTCAAAATGTGTCTGTAGATGGGAAAGGTTAAAGGTCACCTCCAGGCTTTAACCCATTTCCCACTTACAGATCCATGTTGACACAACTTCAGCAGACGTCGTTTGAAAGCAGTATGGGATAAAGAGAAATGTGCAGATAATGAGAAATGTCTCATCTAGCAAGTCAACACAATTAACCATTTCCCTCATATAGACGCTTTCTGACGCCTCTGCAGCAGACAGCTTTTTGACAACATATATATAGTGACAAAAGAAGAAATTGCTCAAAACGAGAAATTTCTCCTTTTGCCACAATGTTTTCCACTTTTAGTCATAGGTTATCCATTCAATTATAGAGATTTTCTACTTTTTGACAAAAATGTTTAAAGTCGTCTGCTGCAGCATTGTCGTATGAGGGAAAGGGTTAACTTATTAAACAGTTATTCTTAGATAATTTCCATATGATGCCCAATACATTCTGAAAGATGTTTACTGTAGATTTGTTATTTATGGGTCGAGTCCAGTTAGCTCAATCGGTAACGACGCGGGCTGTCAATCCAGGGGTTGTGAGTTCGAATCCCGGCTCGGCCAACTTTCTTTCCGACGTTTGACAAAAGTCATTGCGACATGCGTCATTCGTCTTCCACCAATGGGCTAAGTCTATGTGGAAAAGCAGCCCGTTGCTTGGGAAGATTGTTATGTGGAGTACTGGTGTGCGAAAACCAGGAAACACATGAGTAGGTGAACTGGCCGCCGTGATATGACTGAAAAATTGTTAAAAACGGCGTTAAACCCCAATCAATCAATCAATCAATCAATAAATTGTTATTTATGGGAAAGGGTTAAAGTACACCCAGGGTGATGAACTGACCATGACATTTACTACGGTCTCGTTTAAACACCCTTTCTATCAGACGCTTGACATGTTATCACCCTGGGGATTAATTTGCCAACCAAGTAGAAGAGTCCATTTTGATTGACAACGTGCTAAGAGAGCACACGAATTCGTTAGGGGAAAGGTTACCTTGGTATGCATTTTTATAACATATGTCTACGGATTTAATAAAGTAAGTCCCTTTGCGGATGTCAATTAAGATATTTTGTTATATATGTTTGTTTTTGTCTGCAACATTCGTACTTGGATTGATTTTTGCATATTTAATTAAGGAATGAATGGACCTTGTGTATATTCTTATTCTATTTAGACTCGAGCCCCGTATCTGTGTCGCTAAGGATGAAGGCTTTCGAGCCCGGTTCTTGTCTTTCCATGAAATCTGTCTAGCGAATGAAACAAATGCATTGCGTCTAGCGTCATTCGTCTTCTATCAATGTCTTAAACATCGTTTATATTTTCGAACATACAGACGCTTTCTGACGACTCTGCAGCAGACGACTTTTAAAAACATTGCGACAAAATGAGAAATTGCCCAAGATGAGCAATTTCTCCTTTTGTTACAATTTTGTTAAACTGTATTCAATAGTTATAGTTCACTTACAGAGATTATTCACATGTTGGCCTTTATGTTTTCAAAGTCGTCTACTGCAGATATGCTGTAATTTGGGCAAGGGTAAAATCAATCAAACAATTGATTCTTTCATTGCCATTTCAAGTCAGTAAATAGACATGCAACATTATGGACAAAATGATGTTTGCATTTGTACGCAGATTAATATTCACGATACACACGATAACAAAGCGTGCGGTTTAAAGGTCACCAATCGCGGCGCTGGTGTGATAGGTTTAAAGGTCATCACTTACCGTCCAGTGATTGGCTGATTGATATGCATGTGTCCCTCTACTATTCCATCATCTTTATGAAGCATGCTCGTTATATCCTCCCAATCAGACGTCTCCTCGGACCCTACATAATTACAAATAATACACGTTACACAAAAATAGACATTCGGAGATGTTTCAATTTACTGCAATTAGGATCGAATTCAATAAATATATCGTTCTTGTAAATTGAACTGGTGTGTAATAAATACAGAGCAAATATCAGGATACTTAATAACCACAGTATGATGGCAAAACAACATCGCCTACTTACTTTATACACACACATTACGGTTTTGATATAATGGAATATATCGTTTGCTTATAAACAATTTAAACAAAGTGTGTGTCATACGATTGTGGTACATCTATATATATATATATTTATGTAAACTAACTTTGAAATGCATTCATTATGGGACAATTAAATTTCACACGGACAATGTTCTCTGGAGACTTAACGGATGCTTAAATATTTTGATGACACCCAGAATAACCTAATTGGGTGACTTCGTCACAATCCCTAATATACCAACATTTAGGAGATTGCGACCAGCAAACAGCCTGGCCAGATTAAGCATAGAGGCATGCTGAACTTGATCTTCGATGACCGCAATGTACTGAAGGTCGGTTTTCATGTGACGTTTTTCAACTAGGTTGTCTTCATTCGTGCAAACGTTCATTAATGCACCCCTCAGATGAGTTCATAGTTCGGTCAACACGCATATATGAATCTTGTCATTCATTATTGTCATCTGAATCATTTCCCTCTTGCAGACTCATTAAGACAGCAGAGAACTTTTGAAAACATTGTGGTAACAGGATAAATATCTCTCAATGAGCAATTTCTCCGTTTGCCACATTTTTTCAACTCTTTTAGTAAAAATATTTCCATTCATATAAACGTTCCTTTTTGTGTCCAACTCGTTTGCTGCAGATTTGCTGTATGTTGGAAAAAAGGAAATGTTGTTCCGATGATGTATAATGTGTCTATAAATATTATTGTGAGTAATTGAGTGTTAGTTAGTAACTACACAGGGCTTAAATGTTGAAGTAACTTAATTGATGTTATTTGTATCTAAATATGGTTATTTTTTATGAAACTAAGAAGGAATTTCAATAAGCTTACTAAATACCAAAAAGCTTATTTCTTCAATTATTATTGTAAAGTTACATGTTAATGTATATAAATAACAAAAATAAATGGAAATGATTGTAATCGGAGGGAACCCATGTCGCACCATATTCTTAATTTGGGTGATTCTTACAGAGAGCTGTACTTAAGGATCAACTAGTAACGTGATTCTATACAAAAAAAAAAAAATATTATGGGAAAATATACATTTTGTATGTACTAACATTTTTTTGATGAACTAATAATTCTGGAAAATATCTTTAAAACTGAATGTTGTATTGAGTGCAGTTGTTACCCGGGGATGGTTTACCTACCCACCTTGACTCGGCCATTGAACATTTCCGATGATTGACATAGGTCATCATGACTATCGTCATTCCTTTTCAAACATTTGGCTTATTGTCTTTGCAGAATGGTAGCCAGTTTCATGGGAAGATCATTGTATGGAGAACAGGTGTTAGAAAAAACGGAAACACATGGTTAGGTGTATTGATCGCCCTTATAGAACTGAAATACTGTTTAAAACGACTTTAAACTGAAATAAATGAATAGACACACCCACCTAAAATGTTAATGAGCACTCTGAGATGTTTCTTGTCTATCATCCGGTCTGTCGGTCCTGGAACTGGAATAGATAGTCTGAGTGTTGTGTGGAACTTTCTCTTAATTGGCTCAATCGTTACTACTGGAGAGATGGAAGCTCCTTTTCCCATGTGTTGTTGTATTAGGGACTCTTCAATATTTGTTACCTAATCATATAAAACAAAAATAGTATTTTAACAAAATTTACGATGTTGGTATAAAGTATGGTGTTTGTTGTAGGTTGAAAACAACTTGCAGAAAACAAAATGCCAATATACTTCTTACTTTGAATAACATTTTTATTTCGTATTCTGCAATCCTAGACTTGAAAAATTAACCGGGATATATTTTCAATGTGCATTGGTAAAGCTTTTTCATGAATGTGGGAAACTAGACAAAGGGATGTTACTATTGCATGTATTTGACATTGAAGTAATTCACACAGAAATTTAACACTGATGAGAACTACATACCATAACAGAGAAAATATAATATATGTATGCTCTTTCTTCTTTTTAATTGTTGTTCCTTGTATTTTTATAATGAACATTTATACTTGAAAGTTGATGAAGTGAATAAATGTTCTTAAACCATACCTATTTGGTGACTCTGTTTACTTAAGAAATAACAAATAAAATAGCGCTACTGAATGCCTCTCTAAACAGCCACCAGTCCTAAACAGTTTATTTCATTTTACTTCTATGATTTTATGGATTAAACGTCTAGGTTAAAACTTGTTGTATAAAGCTACCGCCGAAAAATATTTATCAGTGTACTTTTATTCAGTGATAATCTAGTTTGGTGATGAAAAATATTAGATATATAGAAGATGTGGGTTTTTAGAATCATTCAAAGTATTACTTTTAATTACCAAATGTTTCTTTTCTTATAACATTTTGATTAAATCTTTTGCTGACGCGAAACTAAAATTAATGAGAATAGGAAATCGAAGAAATCCTGTAACGATTTACACACATATAGAAAAGCACGGATAAAGTATTAGTTAGAACTGTGGCATTGGTTTTTCATTATGCCACGAAGAAGATAATTGTAATTTAAATCCATAAAAACATAGATGTAATTGTTGAACAAATTAACCATGTAATTAAACTTGAACAATTTTATAATTACTGACTGCTACTAGATTTTATAATGCTCATGGCAACTTTCCTAAGAATGAGCCATTGGAAATAATTGCACAGCTTGTTAATTGTCACGAGTTCATCGAATAATCCTTAACGTTTTAACACGCACTGACTCTATATAATTGCTTCTTAGAGTACGAGTTACAATTGTGTTTCTAAACGAGTTTGTGCTGCGACAAAACCAAGTTGTATTGAGAGAAATATCCCAGAAAAGAGGTCTATATGGACGTTTATTTAATGTGTATTCCGATCTTAGCCTACAAGTTTCAAGGACCATAGCGACAGGTACTCGTAAATAATTATATTTGTCATTTCTAAAGGTTAAATTTCATTAGTGTTCATAATAACCGAACTATTAAGACTTTAAAGTATAATTATGTTGTCATTTCTGGTGCATTATACAACATCCAATTTTCGATAATGGGAAATGACAACATTTTCTTTTGTCTTGATGACCAGGTTCTGTTTCGTTTGCTTCTTCAGAGTTTTCAAGTTTTGTCATTTTTTGTTTACCAATGCGCTTGTTTTCTTAGCAAAGGTGTGAGACGCGACAGGTAGATATCATTGTTGATACATCTCATCTTTAGTATCACATAGTGATACTCGGGCGACTTTCTTATAGGGATACACTTCTAGGTATGTATCTGAAATCACAAACTGGCATAAATGGCTTACATGCGGACAGTGAAGGCTCTGGTCAGACTGTACATATGGCATGTGCCACGTCTAGTACTTTTATGTTTTTCAGATATTTAACCAAACTTATGTTAAGAAATATTTCTAGTAGGATGACATTGCATTAACAGATAGGGTAAATATAAATAGTTTAAAATCCTACCATGACAGTAGACGACACTTCATTAACAGACAGGGTAAACAGCAATATTATAAATTCCTACCTGGACAGAAACACGACAGAAACTTTTATCCCCAATCTGTAAGGCTCCTTTAGGCAATCTACACGTAACATAGCGATTGTTAGAGGAGGTCAGTACTCCACCGTGACTGGAGAAAAAACGAACAGCTTGTATATCCACTTCCTCATACTCCATCCTGGTATTCGAACAATAAAATATCACTTTAAGTTCTACTAAAGCTAGGAGACTTGACCTCTCAAAGCAAATCCGTACAAATGAAGAATTTCAAATTCAATAAGTACCATTGTAATGTCCATGGAATTGCTCTCACTTCCTTGTTATGTTAACGACCTCTATGCGCCCTTTTTGTGTGAGTTTTCAACTTGAATAAGGCATCTTAATTTTGACATTTATATCGAATCTTCTCTGGTCATACACTCGATAAATATCATTTTTCACAACAACAAATATGATTGTCAAAATTTGAAAATGGTCATTTATAGAGATTTTGTAACTTTGATTTTTTTTTATTATTGTCAATACCAAGTCAGTTTCACTTGTATTGTAATAAATCGCGACATAAGTGAAATTTAACCTCTAAATCATGTTGTAAATAAAATCGTTGGTGATAACACTGGGTGTGTAATACAGTTTAAAATTCCACTTGCGTTCATAACTAATAAACACAATATACAAACACAATATTTATACTTCAGTATGCTGATGGTGTTTTACTGTTTCAGCATTACAAACTCTTTTGTTGAATAAGAATGAAAATTCTTTATCACTTATAGGCTCATATCAATCTCTACTTCAGTATCCTTATTATTCCTGTTGCACCAACACTGGAAATAAGTTCAGCTGTTCAAGGATCGGGGTAAACTGGACCTCTTAAGCACAAATGAATCGGCATAACACTTTAGCAGTAATTTCATCAACAATGATTCCAATATCCACATTCTTTTGTCGCGGTACGAATCGTTCAAACACAATTATTATAAAACACCTATTTATACCAACACTCAAATATCCGTTATCGTTAAATTTCACCCAATATAAATTTCAGAAAGATAGACGTCTCTTTCATATGGCTAGTTTGAAAATGATCCGTTTAATTGGTTTTAGATTTTCTTCATAATTCCAGCACAAAACATATTCGCTCAACGCACATTGTCTAATTGTCGGTACATCCTAGTGTTAATGGTACAGTGTATATGAGCCGAGTTTATCGATTTGGGATCTACATGCATCTTAATGTTGATACATCTGCAGACAGGGATGACTCAGGCGAGGCAGCATCACAGCCGTTTCAGAATATTCAAAGCTGAACATTCACATTTTGTTATAAATAGTATATACCTAATTCCACCTTCTGACAAAACACAACAACTGAAGACGTTGGTCTAATGGTTTTATGCAAATATGTCCATACACGATGTCAGAGCGGAATATCGATTATACCCCAAATCGCTAGACGTAGATCATGGTCAGTTGGCATCATGACGTTTATAATAGTACAGTGATGGCTGTGGTTGTTATCAAATGCCAACCCTGTGTGGGGTTTTACGACACATGTATTATCTGCTCCAGATATGTAACACAGTACTGTCCTATCTGATGTTTAATCATCCGTTTGTCCTGAAATGGAAAAAGGATAGAATTACTAGACCATTTTGTAACCAATAAGTGTCTAGGTTATGTTTGAATCTAACCGCCCTGGTCAATCAAAATGTAGCGTTGACCCTTGACTTTTCATTATAGTAAATTAGGTAAATAGTTCATATCTGTTCTTTTTTCGTTGACTTTTTTACCTGTTTAAAGCGCATTTCGGTCATTTCACCGCTGTGGGGGTTTCTTCCAAGATTGCTTTATTAACGCTTAAAATGATAACGTCATACACGAATCTCGTAAAGGGTGCGTAGAGTAATACTGAAACATCACGAAAATACAAGTGTAACGAAAACACAAGAGTTAACATGGTTATTGAATCTCTCTCTTCTTCAAACGCTTAGTTATTTAGTTTGAACTACGGTGGACTAGCGATAACTTGAAGTCGAAAGGCACCCATAAATGACTTAGAGTTATCGACGTGTTTATATAAAGAGTAATTTATGTTTTGTCAAATTCGTAATATTTATACTTAAGTGCATATTATGAAAAGCAACTCGGTGATAATATCTTATCAAGAAAACAGCGCAGCAGCAGTTTTTGGAGAGATTGATCCGTTACAGAAAATGGTTCGATTTAAACGATATATTCGAATCAACACATGTTCCAGTTGTCGCGAATCCTCTGCATGACGTAACTTGTGGTAACACTAAATCTTTCATAACTGTATACCAGATTCGCGTTCACGTGACGGATACATCAATTAACATTAAAAATGTATCTTTATTACTAACCATGTCAGTCAATATAATTCTGACGGTTCATAACGTACCAGCTATATCACGTTTTTGTTTTATGCGGTTGTTATGATTTCACTGCCGAATTTCACAAAGTCGACTGTTCAATATTGCTAATTGGACCACTCCATTTTTCGTCCAACAGTACATTTGGTAAAAATTATTGTCTAAGTGGCAAACAGTGCATATTTCAGGAGAGACAGCTAATTGCCTTTGGCAACGAAAGGGTTAATGCGACAAGGACAGTTTAAAATGTAAGTTCTAAAGAAATACTTGAGCTGGTGTAATTGAAAACAGATAATACACAGGCAAATAACTGTTTGATAATCGTCCGCTTTCATATATATTGCCAATTGTAAGCATTACAAAGTATTTTGATGAATGTGGATGTTGCTATCCGCCATGTTGCTATTCACCATTTCAAATTTTCAATTTGAAACTAAACTATTCGAAATCGAAGAGTAACATATGGTTTCCTAAAGCTCAGCTAAACAGAACATGTATGTTCATCTGAATATTTGAATTAAAATTAGTTAAACATTTAAAATGTCTGGTGAAACTAGGTATTTAACTGTTGCTTGGAGCTGAAAGTGGAAACAGTTACGTATCAATGGAAAACATTCAAACACATTATGGAAAGTATATCTCTATCAATAATTCAAAGGTTTAATATCAGAATAACCATTCAGAACCACCGGAGAAAGATAAATGGATTATGTATGCATTGCGTCTGTATTGTCTAAATGGTATTTTAGAGCCCATGCATATTTGAATGCTGTGCACTAGTGAGTCTAGATAGAAATTACCCTTTCCCAAACAGGATGCAGTTAGACGCATCTGTAGCGGACGGCTGAAAACATAGTGACATAGGGAGGAATTGCTCATAATAGGCAATGTCCTTGTTTGCCACAATGTTTTCAAGTCTTTTCAATGCTTTCTTTTAACCCTTTCCCTCATACGACAATTCTGCGGCAGACGACTTTGAACATATTTTGTAAAAAAATAGAAAATCTCTATAATTGAATAGATAACCTATGACTAAACGTGGAAAACATTGTGGCAAAAGAAGAAATTGCTCATTTTGAGCAATTTCTTCTTTTGTCACTATGTTTTCCAAAATCCGTCTGCTGCAGAGGCGTCAGAAAGCGTCTATATGAAGAAAAGGGTTAAAGAAATGTTCCATCGTTTTAACTAGATGTTTTTAAATTTGCCTGCTATGTATTTATGTATGTGGAAAAGGTTCAATATGACCATGAATCAATGGTGACCTTTAAACATAAAGGTTAAACAGTATTATGACAGGATGGATTGATAATGACGATTTTCTTATAGTTTCTTCACAACGAGAACGAAATACATGAGATAAAAGTGTAATTTAGGCTTTCAGTTGATTGGTAAGGAAACGTCAAAAGTAGGCTTCATCATAGAAAGGGTGAATACCTACCATTGGATATTTAATCTCATTTCAGAAAATAAAGGAAAAGCGAGAAATGTATGCATCATGAGCGAAGGACATCACTAGTATAGTAACATATATATAAGAAATCAAACTAATTTGTTGTTTGTCCGGCGAAACGGGATTTTGTTGCATATACGTTTAATTGGGATTTTACGTTGTTTTTAACATTATGTCTGTTATATCACGGCGACAGTTCAGTTAGTAATGATCCCTGGGTTAATAAACCAATATTAGTCTACCAAATGAGCTTTGTCGAACTCAACCGTGACCGCCGTGCCGCGACTGAGTATCAAATCCGGGTCGCCGGATCCCATTTCCCCGACGATAACCACTCGTCCACGGCGGATTCCGTTACTGCATGTAAACAAACCGTAAAGTTGTAGGCGAAACGAATCACTAGTAATATTTTGTAAGCAATATAAATCAGACAAGAGTTGATGCAAGATACATCAGTTCGATGTTAGCGCGGGAATCAGCATTGTATGGCTTAAGAAATACTGTTTGATTCGCAAAACACGAAACCCGCTTTTAAATATATGATATTAAACGAAAACAAAAATAAATTTTCCAAACGTGTTGACCTCGATCTCCCAAAAAATTATTGTAAACATTTGTCAGTCCTTTTTTCCCCTTAATATATTCTAAACATTGCAAAATTTAGCACAATAACTTCGCATTTATGAAAATATTCCCATTTTCCTGTTATTAAAACCCCGGTGGTTCTGGTTCCCAGTGATGTTACATATACTCCGCTCAGGTATACTGCTTGTGTTGTGTGACTTCGGCTCGAAAAGTCAAGAGAAGAGAAAAAAGGGAGAAATATAACGGGAACGGGTATAAATATGACTTCTACAGCCGCGATGGCTTATAACGCCGGTACACGTTAAACTATGGTTTTAATTTACATTTTAATTATAAAGAAACTACTTGCATACAAACTCGAACGAGAACCGGTCTAGAGACGAACTGCTACGGAAATATCCGAGAGATGACGGGAAAATACGATCAAGACGATTAACACGGTGCATGCGCAAGTCCATTGCACCAGTGACAGTTTTTTCACAACCAATATATATATGCACTAGTGCTGAGGCACCCGCGCAATAGGGTGTGTATGGTTTTTGCTGCACAGTCGAGCATGTTTCCATGTCATTGAGAACTTTCTTTTAACTGTTGACCACTGACAAAAACACTAGAAGTACTGTCCAACGTACAATTCAAATGTATATGGGGAGATAGATCCACAGTTATTCTGACGGGGCTAATTATTGTTTTCAAAAACATACGATATTGGAGAAAATGATATAACTTCATGAGACCGAATGCTAGTTCAACCTTTTAAAAATTAGCCAATATTTATTTCCAGTCAGATTAAGATTAGAACAACGCCAAACGAAAACATTCCTTCAGAACTTTTCGAGCAGCCTGAACAAGATCTTCTCTGTTTCCCATTTGATCACTTGATCATCGCGGGTAGCATCTGAACAAGAAATTAACTATAAAATACAATAAATTACAATATATTTTATTTCGTTCAGGCAAATTTACCTATTGTAAATAAAATATATGTACAATACACAAAACGTAATCAATTTACGAAAAGCAAAAATAAGATAAATGTTATGAATATTTACTTATTGTTCAGATAATTAGAGAATATTACGTCCCTGACGTAAGATATGAACTTTATCTGACGAGGTTGGGAGAATTGATAATTGGCGAGCCTTTGGCGAGACAATTATCCTTTCTCACAGCCGAGTCTGATAAAGTTCATGTCGAAAGTCAGGGACGTAATATTCTATTTATCTTGCATGTGAAATTATGTTTTCAGGTAAATCTACATTCATTTTAACTATTTTTAATAAATGACATACAAAATTACAAAAGCACATTCATGAATGACCTCACCTGAAATAGAATGACGTCACGCGCGTGCATAAATCCGCGCCGAATTGCACTGTGTACACACGACATACGTACGGAAGCTAAAGAGTTCCGACTTCAACTCCATATTTCTCGATTATTACTACTTAATGTGTATATCTGGTGTAACATAATACATTAAAATGGCAATATTAACTCGAACATATTCTTAGTAGAAGTGTAAGTATTGCGGATTAGCCGTCGCTTCAGTACACAAGATAGGTCAAATGTATGTCAACCGCCGTGTTTTGAAAATGAATAGTTGTGTTGCACAGATTCATGATGTGTTATACCCCCATAGAGTATATACCATATACAGTCTGGTATTGACTACACCACACATCCATATCACATAATTTATATCGATACAATTATATAATTTGATCGTACATGTCATTTAAAAACCTGCAAAGGTCGGGTCTTGTCTGACGTTACTCATTTAGTCGTCTAGTGTGAATGAGACACGTGGCCATTAATGACCTTTACACAGAATTGCCGTCTTTGTCTTTAATCCTGTAACCTTAATGCCACATACTGCACGTTGCATTTCTTTTATAACAGTCATTTCAACAGAGCGTTGGCATATGGTTGTCAATATAATAAAATAGAATATGTGTTATTGTGAGAAAATGATGCTACGTGTGATTACAATCTACAGTGAACTTTAATTCGTAGCAAATCATCCAATATTATGCATTTAATGGTGTCGGCATCATTGGAATAGCGATGGTTATTGAGGGAAGGGATAATGATGCCGGCTGATTCCGCGGTTATTATGTCAGGATCATTAAGCTGGATCTAAAAGCTGGCTAATTACAAATTAAGGTTTTATGGTGCCATAAAACTATGGAACTTAATGCCTGTTGCATTATGTTTTCAATGTTAACACGGAACGAACACTCCATTTTCCCAAGTTGTGTCAACGACACCAACCTTTCTCTCTTCGTTTTATTTAATCTTGGCAAAGACAAGTACTCGCAGAGGCGTAGCTTTGCAATATTCAATGTGAAGGCCGTCTCGTAAGAAAATCAACGTTGTGGACTCTGCGTAAAGTATCGACCCGGATCAGCCTAAGCATGTCACACAGGCCTACCCGGATATACACTTTTCGCATCCTGTGGATTTTCTGTTTCAGAAACAACTACTCTATACATCTATCCCCCTAAGGCGGAATGTGTCGGCCGGATCTGCAGCTGCATGTTGGGGAATTTTGAGAAAAAATGTGTAGGCACATGCCTACAGTGCCTTAAGGGAGCTACGCCCCTGACTCGTAGACTTATCCCTCGATACAGGAGAGTGGCATAAGGCTATCATTCCATGTTTCAGCATTCGCATCCGCATACTATGGAACTGATTGAAAACTTTTGGGTATATTCCATGACTCTGTATTCCGTATCAGCGAATCACGCATCCGTATTCTGTGTCCGCAATGTATCTAATCATGATGAAATATTGATTTTGTGGTTGCAGACTAATACGAATGCCAGTTAGTAAGGCGAATGGCAAGCTACAAGTAGTCAAAGTTACAGAGTTAATCGCTGTCATCGTGCGAGAACATCCGGAAATTTATTACTAAAACTCGCTGATTACAAAGACTCGAACCATCCATGAGAAAAACATAATAAATTCAATTGAAACAAGTCCGATAGTGTTCGACACGATCTCGTATTTGTTTCTATCGCACGTGTCTACGGTTGCGCTTGCGCTTGCGAACATGAGCGCTTCCAATTACCAAAAACAGAAACTGATTAAATTCACCAACTTAAGACATCTGGACAGTTCGGAATGCAAATAAAAGGAGATACTTTTGCATTCGAATTCGTATGCATGGGCTAGACTATCTGCATTGAAATTATCCAGATGCGGATGCATAGACGTGTAGCCTTATCCTTTCGCCTAAGTATCTCTTCTGTTATCCAACCAAAACCTATGTTGTAGTATTTAACAGAGTATCACTGAGACGATCCGTTGGAGTATACATGTAGTCGCTTTAGAGTCTCAAAGGATTTAGGTTAAACTTATTTGTTTTACATCGATTGTGAACAGGGGCGTAGCTCTCTTTAGGCACTGTCGGCACGTGCCTACACATTTTGTGTAATGCCCCTAAATGCAGCTGCGGCGATACACATCTGCGTAATGTATCGACCAGATCAGCCTGCGCTGTCCGCGCAGACTGATTCGGCCGACACATTCCGTCTAAAGGGGGATAGATAGAGTAGTGATTCCTGAAACAGAACATCCACAGGAGGCGAAAAGTGTATATCCGGGTACGTCTGTGTGGCATGCTTAGGCTGATCCGTGTCGATATTTTACGCAATGTTGATTTTCTCACGAGACCGCCTACACATTGAGTATTGCCAAGCTACGCCCCTGATTGTGAAACAAGCTTTAAGCTTATAGTAATCACGCTCGATGTCTGCTTCCTGAAGACACCATCAGTACAGGCGCCGATTGTGTGGGACAGATCCCAAAGGATTTTAATAGGACTTTAAATGGACTGAACACCATAATGGTCCAAAATCGTTATATTTTATACTTATTCTAATTAATCCAAAATACGTCTATATATATGTAACGGAATGTTGTAGAAGGTCGTACAAGTCTTGTTTTTCATTATTTCATAGGAAATAAGCAGTTAAAAAAACGTCCGCTCCGTGTTTTCCCGTTTAAAAATACCGTGGAATTTCCTCTTGCTCATTTGAATTTGTGGATTCAATTCGACATTCTCTAACACTATCGACTCATTACATTCATGTATGCGTGAGTGTAAGGAACGACAACTCTGGGAAGGAGATTGTCAATTCGGTTGTAGTGATAACGTGATAAATATACAGCGATATTTTTAGATTTACTGGGTTACTAACCCACTAGATTTTACAATCAGTCAGCAAATCTCAATGCCTTACATGCAAAAACATCAAGGTAATAGCAATTTTTAACAATTTTCTTCTTTTTTTTCGCTTTTTTCTCATATGGGATTCAGTCCCTTTAAACTCATAAACCACGTCCCTCCAGTATTCTATGTTGATTTACAAGAAATAATATGCTCAGACGAACATATCTAATTATATGTTAGAAAACCTTTTTTGTATACATGTAATGAGCGGAAACACAGAAATGATTGATGAATAAAAGTGTAGACCATTCAGAAAAACATATTTTCAAAAGATTTGCACAAAGAGCGCTTTATCGGCTCAAAGTGAATCAGATGCTACAAACCAATTGATAGTTTGTTTGGATGATTGATTGATTGGGGTTTAACAGCGTTTCAACGGTATTTCAGTTATACCACGGCGGCCAGTTCACCCAACGTGTGTTTCCCGGCTTTCTAACATCCGTACTACACACAACATTCTTCCCAGACAACTGGCTACCGTCCCACATAGGCTATTTAGCCCATTGATGGAAGACGAATGACGGAAATCGGAAAGAAAGAATGAATGACTGCTACAAATCAAACGGACGAAATAACGATGTCAACAGGGACTTGATCCCAATTATTTTGCATTCCCACAACTTAATTATCTCTTTGAGGTTATTAATGATATGTTGGATATCGTTCGATTCCAATTTACTTTAAAACCTCTGTGTTCAAAAACAGTACTTTCATCAGTATGTGCAGTATACGGTAATGGACATTGAAAGTGTTTTTAAACAACAGGTAAGTCAAGAACTTGCAATGTCAACTAGGAAATACTTGTCGTCGGCAGCAGTTAAATGGTTAAGGTTACTCTGCAAGGTATAGGATTATATCACAAGAAAGGGAAACTCCGGTCGAATTAATCAAACAATGACAGATTTATTGAAGCAATCAATTTCACATGGCGGAGAATACCCTTAACATTGGTTGGTAATTTGAAATTCAGCCTTTTCACCAAATGATTACGCTTTCTCACGACCTTGGTCATCATCTTCGAAGATCTTCACCCGATCGATCATAACCTGCAGTTACCCTTTCCCACACGGGGGCGTAGCTTTGCAATAATCAATGTGTAGGCCGTCTCGTGAGAAAATCAACAGTGTGGACTCTGCGTAAAGTATCGACCGGATCAGCCTAAGCATGCCACAAAGACCTACCCGGATAGACACTTTCCACATCCTGTGGATTTTCTGTTTCAGGAATAACTACTCTATACATCTATACCCCTAAGACGGAATGTGTCGGCCGGATCAGTCTGCGCGGACAGCGCAGGCTGATATGGTCGGTACATTACGCAGATGTCTATCGCCGCAGATGCATTTTGGGGCAATTTGAGAAAAAATGTGTAGGCATGTGCCTACAGTGCCTAAAGGCAGCTACGCCCCTTCCACATACACAAATTCTGCAGCAGATGATTTTGAAAACATAATAGATTTTCTTTTTAAATCGGTGTAAAGGACAGTAAGATAATTAAATAGAGTTTAAATCTTAATGGCAAAAGTAAATATTGTTCATTGTGAGCAATTTAATTCT
The DNA here is from genome assembly GCA_031761405.1 of Serripes groenlandicus. Lineage (NCBI taxonomy): Eukaryota > Metazoa > Mollusca > Bivalvia > Cardiida > Cardiidae > Serripes > Serripes groenlandicus. The sequence continues at coordinate 89,725,980 of JASEVX010000004.1, forward strand.
CCCTTTTTTTTCAAAAGTCGCATGCTGTAATTTTTACTTCTTTATTTAATAGAATGTATAAAGTTTCAACGACGGAAACATTTATTCTTGACAAATGAAATAAGAGATGTGTTCACAGATGTGCCGCTGTTCGTTAAAGTGGTTCGTAAGATCTCTAATTGGAATTTATAATGAGCAGTTTATTTGGTAGTTATAATTTAATATATAAATTTAAATAATCCAATAAAATTCTATTTTCATTTATATACAATGTTAATCAGCAACTGAGTTTTGTTTGTTCGGATAGTATCGTCAGGACAAAATCTGGCCATGTATATTAACTTTGTTTATGTCTGAGGTAAAACATATCACGGTAAAGCATGATGCCGTAGTGTCATTGACACGTGTTCGCATTTTCAACCAAATATGTATGGAACATTACATCAAGACGTCACTAGACGTTATTGGTTTGTTTTGAGTTTTACACCGCTTTTAACAGCCAGAGTCATATTGCGGCGGACAGAAAGGGTGATATTGGTACCTTTTCTCTATGGTTTTGGCTATGTGTGGATTGCACACGACGTTGGAAACGCCAAACATTTTGTCAAATGTTTAAAACAGCGCTTGATAGACTGTTTCAAACAAAACTGGCATGTACAAATCAAAGCATCTGGTCGTTGCCATCATTGCAAACACAATACATCTCTGCTAAATACTGAAATATATCTGTTTTGTGTTTTACACCGCTTTTACCAGCCAGAGTCCTATTGCGGCGTACAGAAAAGGTGATATTGGTACCTTCTCTCTGTGGTTTTGGCTATGTGTGGTTTTGGCTATGTGTGGATTGCACAGGACGTTGGAAATACTAAACATTTTGTCAAAATGTTTCAAACAGCGCTTGATAGACTGTTTCAAACAAAAACTGGCATGTACAAATCAACGCATCTGGTCGTTGCCATCATTACAAACACTATAAATCTCTGCTAAATACTGAAAGATATCTGTTGACTGACATGCCATTCAAATGTAGAATAGCTCTTGCTAAATTCCGTTGCTCGAACCACAAATTTGGCATTGAGACTGGTCGTCACAATACTATTGATCGTGAACTAAGGATATGCATTTACCGTTTTCAAAAGTTAAAGAAAAACATTGTTGAATGTGAATTTCATGTGTTATTTCACTGCCAAAAGAACTACATTTTTATTTGATTAGTATGTAGGCGACACCAACATTGATGATTTGTATACATTGCTTCAAAACGACAATCCTGATGTAATAAAAAAAACCTTTCATATTTCATATATATGTTAATGAAAGCATGATAAGGACATCATTCTCACTTATATACTATTTGTTAAATATAATGCTTTGTACTATGGGCCGGTGGACTAATTACTTTCAATAAAATATTTGTTATTGTCATTGTCATTAAATCGACATAATGATATATTAGGTATGGAACCAATGTCACCCTACCTGCTGGAGCTCTAGCGTTGCATTGTCTCCAATCGTTTAGACCCATTTAGCCTGCTCTAACGATTAAAGCAAGGGTCCCACTGTGAATGCCATTCTATTTGAGTGTCCCCAGCAACAGCGGCGGGCATACGTCAATAGACAACGAGTAACCGAATAACGTCCGCTACTCCATTGTTGAAGTACTGATATTAAATATATTAAGTCCTTTGACAAAATGAGAACTGTCTTAACCAATTTCTCCTAGCCCAACAATTGTCTTTATAAAAATCGCCTGCTGCAGAGGCGACTTATGTCATCGGAATAAGGAAAATGGTTAACCCTTCCCCACACACAACACATCTGGAGCTGACGACCTTTTAAAAATATTGGAACAAACGTGAAAAAACTGCATAAAATGAAAGCTATTTTTTTGTTTAAAGAAGATGAAAACATTGTGACAAAAAGAGAAATAGCTCATAATAATGAGCAAATTCTCCTTTTGTCACAATGTTTTCATCTTCTCAAAAACGAGAAATTGCTCATTATGAGCTATTTCTCTTTTTGCCACAATCTTTTCACAATGTCGTCAGCTACTGAGGTGACACAAAGCGTCTGTGTGTGGGAACGGGTTAAAAGAAGCCAACAGCTTGGTACAATTAATCGTACGTGTGTTTATGGATGGGGATACGAGATACCAGACCATATTCGTGTTGATGATGGATAACTTGGACTTTATATTCCCCAGATAGAACAACGAGATTTGAAAGCATGAGGCTAAATATATAATCAATGCAACGTTCTCCCTTATGTATCAAAGGACAAGAGAGAGAGGGAGAGAGAGAGAGAGAGGGAGAGAGTGTGAGAGAGAGAGAGAGAGAGAGAGGGGGGAGAGAGCGAGAGAGAGAGAGAGAGAGAGAGAGAGAGAGAGAGAGGGGGGGAGAGAGGGAGGGAGAGAGAGAGAGAGAGAGAGAGGGGGAGAGAGAGAGAGGGAGAGAGAGAGAGCGAGAGGGAGAGAGAGGGAGAGAGAGAGCGAGAGAGAGAGAGAGAGAGAGAGAGATAGAGAGAGAGAGAGAGAGAGAGAGAGAGAGAGAGAGAGAGAGAGAGAGAGAGAGAGAGAGAGAGAGAGAGAGAGAGAGAGGGGGGGGGGGTGGAGAGAACGGCGGATGAAAGAGAGCGACGGACGGAAGAAAGCACTGACATACAGGCAGACAGAGAGCGAGAGAAAATCAGAGATATTGTTAAATTGGAACTCTATATGACTGCAGGCATACATGTACATATATATTTTTGAATGTCAATATTTGTCTGATGGATTTGTCGTGTGAAATGTTTTTTTTTTTTAATTTCTTAAGGATTGATCTGAATAGTGTGTCGATGTTACTTGGAAATAATATCATGATTGACGTAGCTTGATACATAAAAAGACAATTGGCAATATATCCGGAAAATAAATTCAATGTAATAAACACTCAATATTGGTAGACATTGTCAGCTATATATCATTTGTACAAACACATTTGGTTTTACTTCCGTGATGCCTTGACTGAGAACGTGATTCAAAGAGTTAAACAACAGATTAGCCTTTATCCCCGTGAATTTCTACAATATGGACATTTTGTCTGTTGTAAATAAAATCTTGAATCTTTAATACATCTTAATTATATACTTGTTTGCAGCATATTGATATGTGAGTAGGACCAAGAAAAGACTGCATACACGTGCATGCTGATCTTTGTCTACAATTGTTCACAAATGAAAGTTAAAGTCGTTTAATACAGCATACGTAAATGTGTGCAACGTCGTACAATAATGCATGAGTAAATACTACATGTAACGTCGTACAGTACTTCATAAGTAAATGTTATATGTAAGGTCGTACAAAGTTTACAACTTTCGTAAATGTTGTGTAACTTCGAACAATACAGCATAAGTAAATGTTCCATGTAAGGTCGTACAATACAACTTTCTTAAATGGTGTGTAACTTCGTACGATATTGCATAAGTAAGTGCTACATATATGTAAAGTCAAACAATATAGCATAAGTAAATGCTGCATGTCACGTCGTACAATACACGTACACAGTCTATGTAACGTCGTGCAATACTCTATACTTAAATGATTTTAAAGTGGTACAATACAGCATACGTAAATGCTGCATGTCACGTCGTACAATACACGTATATATTATATGTAACGTCGTACAGTACTATACACGTATATGATTTTAAAGTGGTACAATACAGCATACGTAAATGTTGTGTAAAGGCGCGATCTGAGAGATGAGGGTTGAGCTTGGAACATGAAATCAACACGTAAATACAGGAAGCCATGTCCTCGTAGTGTCTCCATAGATATCACAGTGACAGATTTCACCGATATATCAGTGGTTTGTAATCTTCGAAGGTTTTCTATTCTAAATCGATGGCTTATACACATAAATCTAACTACAGCTACATTGTAACGTCGACCCCAGCATTTATCTTCTTTAGATATAAATGTAAATCATTCACGCACATTTTATGGAATTATATGTTTGGGTTCCTCTATTCTATGACAATGTAGAAACACATTAGCATTTTGAAAAGACATCACGGATGAGTTCATTTAGAATTGTTACAGTGTCAATTGAACGCAAGGTAGATGAAAGGGCTGTTTTTTTATAACGTTTTCCTACCAGAAGACGCATTCGACCCATATGCAGGAGACGACTTCTGAAAGCATTGTGTAAAAAGTAGACATTGCTTATAATAATCAACTTTTCCCTTTTGTCACAATGTTTTCAACAATAATTAATCATTTTATTTCCATTAATAGAGATTTTCCACATCTTTGCTTAGATGTTTTCAAAGTGATCTGCTGTAGATTTCGTTCTTATGTTGTAAAGGGTATCGAGGGCTTGGCGTGAAACGGTTGTAACTCAAATTGGTATTTTTTACCAAGGTTAATCACCTCGCCATAAACTCTTTATAAGCGTTAAATCATTTTTCTTGGTAAACAATGGAAATTTATGTGCCATTGCTCGTTTTGAGCAATGGCACCTAAATTTGCATTGTTTACAAAGGGGTCAAAATTGCCCCTAAACCAGGGTTTTCAAAATAAGTTTTAAGTTACAACCGTCTCACGCCAAGCCCTCGGTATGCTTACATGTGTGATATTTAGAAAGCATACCTCGATAACAATATTATGAATGTATTTCTTCTTTTGGTTGGGCCATATCACACAAGTTCTATTTTTCATAAGTTTAGGTAAGGTATAAATAAGAAATAGTATGCTAGCAGTGATCATTTCATACATTCAGGTAAAACTAGAAATATCACTGGAGGTGATGAATACCCCCAGCTGGTGCCTGGCAATATACATATGTATGAGAAATCCAAGGGGCCATAACTCATTTAAAAATAATTCCAGTGCAACACGCCGACAATATGCACAACAAGGCTTGGTATCAATCATTCTTGTGAAGTTATATTGAATTCTGACCAAGGGTTGCTGAGAAATAGTGTTCACAAGAAATGTCCACAGACCAACGGACCGACAAACCAACAAACCGACCGACCGACCGACCGACCGACAAGCGTGACTCCTATATATAGCCCCCCATATACTATATATCTGGGGGTATAATTATCGAAGATTTCATTTTCTATACCTGTATATATATGAACTATGTTCAAGGAAAACCAACCACGTGATACATGTGACAAGTGTAGAAAAACATCAATCAACGCATTTTTTGTGTGCAATTTCTTCTTTTGTCACTATGTTTTCAAAACGACGTCTGCTGCAGAGGCGTCAGAAAGCGTCTATATGGGAGAAAGGGTTAAAGGAGGGAAAGCTTCTATAGAAACCGGAGCAAAATCAAAACGTCTGTCCCTAGCTTCAATATAATATATTGTAGGAAGAGACCTATTTGTTGAAGCTGTCTGTCAGTTGGCTTCTACGCGTCAAACCGACTCGGTAGTGAAGTGGTAGAACGTCCTCCTCGGGTTCGGGAGGTCGCAGGTTCGATCCCCGGTCGGGTTATGCCAAAGACTTTTAAAAATGGTAGTAGTGGCTGCCCTATTTGGAGCTCGGGTTGCGGGGTGAGCATCACGACTGACTGGCTGGTGTCAGGACAAATGGACCAGTAGTACTGGTAACTTACCCAGGAAACGTTGTGGTATAACTGATTATTTTTTAAAACTGCTTAAAACACGAACACATCATCCAATCAATCCACGCGTGACATTTCACATACGCATGTCGGTCACACAAGTCGACCGATTTCATGACATCACTATATCACGTGTGTCTGTCGTGGTGTAATATCACACTGCGTGAACCACATCGGTGAATACTGTATTGCGCTCATACACCGGTCTCGGGGGTACAATAAACCCACGCGAGAAGCTGTGACAAAGCAACAAGTGTAAACTACTAGTAAGCCGATCAATCATCATTCTTGTCCGTAGTAAAATCAACTTCTGGTGTTTCCCCGAGCAAAGATCACGAGAATACGCGAAATTGCTTAAGGTGACACAAAATGTCATGTCCATCAATATCCTTCACTTCTAGTTGTTTTGTGAGAGAACGAATTTATATCTATATTACATTTCGGCGGGCAGTTAACCCTTTCCCAGATAAGACAATTCTGCAGCAGACGGCTTTAATCATATTTTGTAAAAAAGTAGAAAATCTCTATCCTTGAATGGATAACCTATGACTAAAGGTAGAAAACATTGAGCCAAAAGGAGAAATTGCTCGTTTTGAGCAATTTCTTCTTTTGTCACTATGTTTTCAAAAGGCCGTCTGCTGCAGAGGCGTCAGAAAGTGTCAACATGAGGGAAAGGGTTCATGTTGTTCATATCAACAAGCACACACGCGTCTTCATTTTACGAAGATGCAATCAGACGCTAAATCGCCTGACGCCGGCAAAGTGTAACCTCTCTGGTTTATTTTACTATATTAGTGGATGATGAATGAATGAAGGATCAACTAGACCGCCTTTCATCGACTCTTTTCATTACATTAAGTTAACAGACGTGTGAAGAGCATTGACCATGTTTGATATGGATACTTTCTAAGCCACAGAACCGCCCGGTGGTGTAGTGGAAGAGCCTTTGGTGTAGGATGTCGCGGGTTCGATCCCCCAAAGGGTCATACTAAATACTTAAAAAACGGTAATGATCACTGCCCTCCTTGGTGCTCATGGTTGCGGTGTTAGCGTGACGTCACGACTGACTGGTGTCAGGATAAACTTGTTTACAGTGGCGTTAAATACAAAACAATCAAACCAAGCCACATACGACAATTCAAGTCTTTGCTGCAGACAACTTTTGATTTTTTTTTAATTAACAATCCCTTTTCCGATAATGATTGCAACTCTGCATGAAAATTATATAATATTTCCATAAGTAATTTGCAACAGACATTTATACAACCAACCACACTGAACTATCATATCAGGTCACCGAGTACATTCCCTTTTTAGAAAAGAAATCCATATTTTGAAAATATGCTCAATTAATACCGTCGCCATTTCCATAACTGGCACCGAACGCTTATGTATGAATTGAGCCAGTGCATGAGAAAAGGTACCAGTTGGCATTTCTGAGCAATGAAGCTTCAGATCATCCTGTCCAAATGCAAAGTCTTATCAGAATTTACACAAGTTTACAAAGTCTTCTAACAAGGTTGTGTATGTTATCTGTGAACAGTGTATACCTCGATGAGACAGTGTGGATGCGCAGACTGATCTGAACCTAAAATGTTCAGAAATTCCAATGTGTACATATTCCCCTGCACTGGCTAAAATGATGATTAATAGGGACCATTATCTAGTCACCATTATAATCCGTAAAAAACAGAGCATTTTATATTGGTATCGATTTCTGTTAATTCTGTGAAACGAAATACATTAACAAAATGCGTGTATTGTTCATAGTGTGTACAGCAATCCCTGGCTAGAACATATAGCCAACTAACAACTTCCTATTGTCTAGACAACACTAGTAAACCTCCGTGATCGAGTGGTTAGCGGCGGGGATTTGGAACCAGGCGTCCCTGGTTCGATTCCCAGGCGCGGCGGTCAATGTGCCATTGGTCAACGCATATCTCCTAGCCTAGTACTGATTTGTTTATCTAGCGATTGTGGGAATATGTGCACATTGGAATTTCTTAACATTTTAGGTTCAGATCAGTCTGCACATCAAAATTGAACTTTCACCGTGATATTGAAATGTTGAAAAAGGCGTAAACCCCATTTAATCAAACTCTGCAGCAATGTAGAAGGTAACATTAATACTAGACACAGATCTAGGGTTTAAACGTCTCTTTCATACATTTCATAAGAGTTCCGGGATGTCAACCATCGAGTTTTATATCGAACCACGTTTATGTCGCTTCTACACCGTGTTTCAACATTATTAGTTTAGTCATAGCACGGCAACAATTCACTTATTCGTGATCCTTTGACAAACAAACCAGTACTAGGCTAGAAAATGTGCCTTGTCAATGGGCACTCCACCATAACCACAGCGACTCACTGGGTGATCGAATCGGTTCCAATTCCCCCGACGCTAACAACTCGGCCGACGCGGTCAATGTAAAAGACAATGTGGACACTTTCACGCTGTCAATGATAACTGTTTATAATGGATTTACTCAGCTTTGCTTTTCGAAGAGACTAGAGACAATTCTATGACTATCAAAGAGTAAATTGTACAGAAGAAGTCATGCAATCCATTTCTCAGTATGATATGTCATGCCGGTCTAGGGCTCTTCCGATTTGGAAGCAACATATGTAAAACAAATGGGTTCTTTCGTGTGAAAAGGTACAAGTTGACGTTTCTTAACACTGTAACCTTTACATCTGATCCGTATTATAAGAATATTGACAGGGGCGTAGCTCCCGTTAGGCACTGTAGGCACGTGCCTACACATTTTTTCTAAAAATGCCCCAAAATGCAGCTGCGGCGATACACATCTGCGTAATGTATCGACCAGATCAGCCTACGCTGTCCGCGCAGACTGATCCGGCCGACACATTCCGTCTAAGGCGGGATAGATAGAGTAGAAAATCCACAGGAGGCGAAAAGTATATATCCGGGTACGCCTGTGTGGCATGCTTAGGCTGATCCGGGTCGATACTTTACGCAGAGTCCACAACGTTGATTTTCTCACGAGACGGCCTACACATTGAGTATTGCAAAGCTACGCCCCTGATTGACATGTTCACAGAAGCTTTTAACAAGCCTTTGTAAGTTATATATATATTACACTGTGGACTCTGCGTAAAGTATCGACCCAGATCAGCCTAAGCATGCCGCGCAGGCTTACTCGGACAGACACTTTTCGCCTCCTGTGGATTTTCTGTTTCAGGAATCGCTACTCTATCTATCTATCCCCCTTTAGACGGAATGTGTCGGCCGGATCAGTCTGCGCGGACAGCGCAGGCTGATCTGGTCGATACATTACGCAGATGTGTATATATATGAGCCGTCCCGCGAGAAAACCAACGTTGTGGGCTCTGTGTAAAGTAGCGACCCAGATCAGCCTAAGCATGCCGCGCAGGCTTACCTGGACAGACACTTTTCGCCGCCTGTGGGTTTTCTGTTTCAGGAATCATTGCTCTATACCTATATCCCCCTGAGACGGAATGTGTCTGCCCGGATCAGTCTGCTCGGACTTTGCAGGCTGATCTTGGTCAATACATTAAGCAGAGGTCATAATATCGCGGGACGGCTCATATATGTGAACAGTGTAGGTAATTAAAACCATACCTTCAAATCGCTGCAGTAACAAACGCTTGTATAACGATTATTTTAGTGAACAGAACTATATTGTTCCCTGTACTGTAAATTCAACTCTTTCTTTATCTGATAGAAACAAAACTATAGATTATTGACCATGCACTGTAAATTTAACGACTATTTCTACATCTGATCGAAACAATACTTCAGGTTATTGACCCTGTACTGTAACATCAACTCTTTCTTAATCTGATAGAAACAAAACTTTAGGTTATTGTCACTGTACTGTAACATCAACTATTTCTTAATCTAATAGAAACAGTACTTTAGGTTATTGACCCTGTACCGTAAAATCAACTCTTTCTTAATCTGATATAGAACATGTTTGCCGGGACATTCAAGGAAATGCTCACGATGAGCAAGATCTCTTTGTGTGCATTGTATTACCACGTACCATAGTAATTATTTTCAAATGTTGAATCTGTTATAATCGTTTATTTTTTAGGAGCGAACGATTCTGAAATAGTTCTTTGAGATAAAACGGTAAAGTTCACATGTCTTAACTGTCATAGAATACAACCTAGCGTGCTAGAAATTGTTTATATCAATTAGCTTGTCTGGATCCACTGGTTGATGTCTCCAATCACAATTAAACCCAGTAATTGTACCATCCCCTTGAGTGCACTCATATATCCCCCGGGTGAGCTTGAGAGGACCCGAACATTATCTGACAGGTAATGTACTAAACTAGGCTTGAACTTCACTGAATTTTATAAATTCATTGCTTTTCCTCCAACAGATATATGTTGACGCCTCTGCAGCGGACGACCTTTGACAACATTATGACAAAAAGAAAAATTGGTATAAAATGAGAAATTGTTCAAAATAATTGTTTTCGTTCCCTTTGTGACAATATTTTTCACATTCATTTAATAATAATAAATGTAATTTCAGTCTCAGAGAATTTACACATTTTTGATAAGATGTATTGACCATCGGGATATAACTGAAAACGGCTTTAGACTCAAAGCAATTGATCATTCTACAATATGTCTTCATTTTCGAAAAACAGTGTATAATTATGGTTTTCAAACTCGGCGTTCTACTTTTGGAGAAAAGCATTAAAATGCATTTAAACAGATAGCTGTCGCCATATGGCCAAATGTACATTGTTATTTTGTTTTCAGTCCCCGTGTACATTTGAGCCGTCCCGCGAGAAAATCAACATTGTGTACTCTGCGTAAAGTTTCGACCCGGATCAGCCTAAGCATGCTACACAGGCCTACCCGGATAGACACTGTTCGTATCCTGTGGATTTTCTGTTTCAGGAATAACTACTGTATACATCTATCACCCAGAGACGGAATGTGTCGGCCGGATCAGTCTGCGCGGACAGCGCAGGCTGATCTGGTCGATACATTACGCAGATATATTGATATGAGCCGTCCCGCGAGAAAACCAACATTGTGTTCTCTGCGTAAAGTTTCGACCCGGATCAGCCTTAGCATTTTATGTTTCCGGTATCATTACTCTATACCTCTATCTTCCAGAAACGGAATGTGTCGGCCCGGATTAGCCTGCGCGGACTGCGCAGGCTGATCTGGAACGATACATTACGCAGAGGCCGCAATGTTGGTTTTCTCGCGGGACGGCATTCAGTTAATGTGTATTTAAAAATTAATAATCACAATACCCAATACATTAATAACAGTAGCCAATTAATTAAATATGAATAGCAATTCATTCAAAATAGAAAATAGACTTTGAATGTATAAAAACTCAACTTTAATTAAACAGAGTAAAATAAAATGAAACCTAATAGTTTCTTTAATTACACTGCCTTTGAATGTGATTTTCGCACTTTTTATTGGTACAAGTTTATAACTGTAGAAATAATATAGTTCATATATATTCTTGTCAGTTCTTTACACAGAATTCGGGCTTCCAAGGGAGAAAACAATTGAACTAATTACCGACAACATCATTGAACACATGAGCCGTCCCACGAGAAAACCATCATTATAGCCTCTGCGTAATGTATCGACCGAGGTCAGCCTGCGCAGTCAGCGCAACTGATCCGGGCCGATACATTCCGTCTCAGGGGGATATAGAGGTATAGAGTAATGATTCCTGAAACAGAAACTTCACAGGAAGCGAAAAGTGTATATCCTGGTAATCCTGCGCGGCATGCTACGGCTGATCCGGGACGATAGTTTACGCAGTCCACAATGTTGGTTTTCTCGCGGGACGGGTCACATCATAACGGTAGATCGAATGTTGATCATGTTCACGGTAAAACTACATTTACGAACAATATAGATCAACCATTGATCGCTGCTAAGACTGGTCCATACATATCTAAGAACTAGTTAAAAATCAAATGTGTTTTTAAATACCGGCTGCAGAATATCCGCAGGATAACAGTTAAACGTTGATTATTCATTACACTAACAAGACAATATCGAAATATAAAAACACACTATATTGGTTTTTGGATGGAGATTTATTTAAAGAGAGACAACAGAACATTGTCAAATATCGGAGGGTAAACAAAGTTAACAACACAAGGGAACTAGACACATACCTCTGATTAACATGCACCAGTAACCTTTCTCGGTCAAAACCCGTCTAAATAGGTTGTATTTACAGCCATGATTGTGTCTGATACGTCATACATATTTCTTGGAATTGGAAATTGCTGTGTCTGGTTATAATGATATATGAGCTCCGTCATGCGAAACACGATCTTGTTTATATTTTACGAATGTCAAATTAACCCTTTCAGCGCCGAATTGTTTAAAGTAGACTCTTCCATGTTCAAACTCGGACGAAACTATTTTCATGTTATAGGATTTTTGGAATATCTTTATAACTTACAGTCAAACAATGCAGATTTCAGGTGAGACAGCTCGTTGCGAGCTGTCTCACCTGAATCTGTATTGTTTGCAAAAAGCTCAATATTGCCTTTGGCGCAGAAAGAGTTAAGATGTGATGTCAGAGTTTATCTTGGTGGCTGGCTGGAGGCGAACGGGTAAAATCCTGATCACAAACTGCGAAGACTCAGGCTGATCTGAATCTTGTCTTTTCACAAAACTACCGAGGTTTGATTTACGCGTCTCGTGTCAGATATGATATCTGTCTTGAAACAATCATCTCCGGCATAGTAAAGAACGTTGGTTTCTATCAGCATTTGTTTACTATGTAATACCATTGTAACGTACGTTGATTTATGTTATCAAATGTATTTTGTGTTATACAATTGTAACGAACGTTGATTAATATTAGCATGTTTATATTGTGTAATCACATTGTAACGATAATTGATTTATATCAGCAATATTGTATTCAGTGTGATACAATTGTAACGAACATTAATTAATAGTATCATGTTTATATTGTGTAATCACATTGTAACGATAATTGATTTATATCAGCAATATTGTATTCAGTGTAATACAATTGTAACGAATATTGATTAATATTAGCATGTTTATATTGAGTTATGACATTGTAACGATAATCGATTTTTATCAGCAATATTGTATCCAGTGTAATACAATTGTAACGAACATTGATTAATATTAGCATGTTTATATTGAGTTATGACATTGTAACGATAATTGATTTATATCAGCAATATTGTATCCAGTGTAATACAATTGTAACGAACATTGATAAATATTAGCATGTTTATATTGAGTTTTGATATTGTAACGATAATGGATTTATATCAGCAATATTGTATTCACTGTAATACAATTGTATAACATTTGTAATAGAGGCATCAAGTGGCAGGATACAAATATGTATTTATCCACATCGAATGTAATGATTAACAATCGGTGAGCTTGATCAGGAGACGTTAGTTGGTATTTTACATTATGAGCTGTGTTCTGCGACAAACAATCACGTGCAATGTGCATCCACACCGGCATCGTTTACCTTCAAGTATCTGAGGGTGTCAAGGAGAATATAGAAAACTTCTTTTTGATCCGATAGCATGTTTTGCAAATATATGTCTACACTTGTCATAAATATACCGAGGGCTTGGCGTAAAACGGTTGTAACCTAAGTTAGTATTTTTTTACCAAGGTTAATCACCTCGCAATAAAGTCTGTATAAGCGTTAACTCATTTTACTTGGTAAACTATGGAAATTTAGGTGCCATTGCTCGTTCTGAGCAATGGCACCTAAATTTGCATTGTTTAAAAAAGGGGTCAAAATTGCGAGGCCCCTAAACCAGGGTTTTCAAAATAGGTTTTTAGTTACAACCGTTTCGGGCCAAGCCCTCGATACGTAGGTTGGTTTTCCTGTAGTAATGTAATACAATTCATATGCTTTTTCTCCGTAATGAAACAGTCTTTACTTCAGAAATTTGAAAAAAAAGCATGAACACATCATATTCATATCATAAATTATTGCAATGCTTTGATTGAATCGAAAAGAGTCGAATTCAAAGTTTAACATTTCTCGACGCATACATCGTCGTGTATATTCAGCATAGGATCTAGATAATATAGAAAACAGCGCGGAGTCGCAGTCTGATCTGGGGATTACCCTCTCATTAATATTAAAAGTTATGACCATGAGGAACATTAATGATAATTATATTATCTCCCTTGTCAGATAAAGACCAAGAAGACCAAATAGTTGGTAGGTCCTTTTAGTTGGAATCCTTTGTCTTTATCGCTATTTCGCAATGAGATATTGTAATTACTCTGTACACATTAATCACAAATGTGTTAATTAAAGTGATGATACAAAAGAGAAAATTTACATAGCAGTGTTTAAAGAAAACAAATGTGGATTTACTAATCAATCTAATAACAGTTGGCCAAGAAAATGCAATTATAAGTGCACCATCCAGTGCAAAGAAACCAATGATAAAAACAGAGTAAACCAAATGATAGGACCTAGCTAGATGTAGAGAGTATTAAAGGGAGATAACTGACCGATGTCTCCCATTAAACTTATTTATTTTACATCGATTGCGAAACAAGCTTTAAGCTTATATTAATCACGCTCGATGTCTGCTTCTTGGAAACTTAACCAGTACTCGCACCGTTTGTGTGGACAAATCCCAAAGGCAGACCCCGCTCATCACGGGACTCGAACCCGAGACCTTTGGTACAAGAGGCCGACGCTCTACATCTGTACCACTGTCTTCCACAAAACGTGGGTTGGATACCGAATAAAAATGAGAGCGGACAAAACTGATTAAAGAACTACCAAGGGGTTTCTATGATAACGACTTCTCTATCTTTGTACCGTGTCCTGAGAGACAGCCTCCCGCTATCCTACAAAAGATTCATCAATTAATAATTCAAGAAAAGAGCTCCAGAACATTAATTCCGCTATCTGACACAATAATGTTATAGCTACCAAGATTGAATAGAATTTATATTAAATTTAACACGCAATAGTTCTATACAAGGTTCAGCTGCTATTGTCCATAGACTGATACACGTGATATTTACTATTTTACCCCCATTCCGTGGGACATGTCGAGGGCTTGGCGTGAAACGGTTGTAACTAAAATTGGTATTTTTTTACCAAGGTTAATCACTCCACCATAATGTCTTTATAAACGTTAAATCTTTTTATCTTGGTAAACAATGGAAATTTAGGTGCCATTGCTCGTTCTGAGCAATGGCACCTAAATTTGCATTGTTTACAAAAGGGTCAAAATGGCCGCTAAACTAGGGTTTTCAAAATAGGTTTTTAGTTACAACCGTTTCACGCCAAGCCCTCGATGTAATATGCAGGTTACCCATGAGAAGACACGAATCTGGTCTTTGTTCACGGGTAATCTTTATTTGCAATGTCATTTATGCAGAAAAGTCGTAATTGGGAAACAAAAAATATGGTCGTTATAGCCTCGGACAGGGAATGGCTATTCCAATGTGGTCTTTAGAACAGGTTCGAGTGTGTATATAAAGTATATATACATATATAAGACAATTCATATAAACCGTACGGTTGCATGTCAGAAAATAGTTGACTGTTAACCAAATCAAAGTTTCTAAAAATAAATCACGTTAGACATACAGTGTATGGTACTTGCGCATTTGTTTCTATGTGGTATTGGAAAATGAATTGACCGCGAACACCTTAATACATTATTCGGACAACTGAAGCCGAAAATACGTAGAAAAACGTTAGTTTATAACTCCGTATCACTATGAACAGTAACCTTCTTAGTTTATACAAGAACAGCATGCTTAAACTAACGAACATTTCCCACATGCGGTAATTCTGCAACTGATGACGTTGAAAACATCTAACCAAAATTATGGGAAACCTCTGTAAGGGAAGGTTTAATTATTGAAAAGACTTGATACCATTGTGTGTCCTTTTGTCCAAATGTTTTCAAAAGTCGCTTGCTGCAGAAGCATCCGAATGCGTCTAAATGAGGGGAAGGGTTAAGACAGATAAGCCAATTACCTTCAAATGTCTTTATACGAATTATCACTTTAAGGTGCCATATGAGTCGTACACGAGAAAACCAACAATATGGACTCTTCGTAAAGTATCGACCCGGATCAGCCTAAGCATGCCACACAGGCTTACCCGGATAGACACTTTTCGCCCCCGGTGGATTTTCTGTTTCAGGAATCACTGCTCTATACATCTTTCCCCCTAAGACGGAATGTGTCGGCCGGATCAGTCTGCGCGGACAGCGCAGGCTGATCTGGTCGATACATTACGCAGATGATATGAGCCGTCCCGCGAGAAAACCAACAATATGGACTCTTCGTAAAGTATCGACCCGTATCAGTTGCAGCATGCCGCGCAGGCTAACCCGGACAGACACTTTTCGCCTCCTGTGGATTTTCTGTTTCAGAAATGATTACTTAATACCTCTAACCCTCTGGGGCGGAATGTGTCGGCCCGGATTAGCCTGCGCGGACCGCGTAGGCTGATATATGTCGATACATTAAGGGGCCATTTCACCAAGGATTGTTTTTTCTAATCGGCTCGATCTGGACCAGGATGTCCACGATGAATCTTTTTTTTTATCTGCCCGATTGTCGTCCTGAATCGACTCCAATCGTCCCCTTTTTTGACCGACTGAGTCCCGACCAACGGACCATGGCGGGGGGACAAATCACGGACGTTCCTAGCGCAATCGACACGTTTCCGGGGCGCAAGTACCCGCAGGTACAAGGCAAAGGCCCGGTAAAGACCCGCTTCTCGTAGAGGTTATACGAAAGCTCCAGAGAGCGGGCGAGACAAGGGGACCCTCGGACGACCTAGACGACCACGGGCCGACTGTTTTTGATCGGCTACTGTTTTTCAACATGTTTAAAAACAGTAGCCGATCACTTTTTCGGTACCCGACCCTCGGAGGACTGAGGCGATCGCGCCAGATCTTCCCCCGAAGGTATAGGGTAGTGCTCGACAGTGCTCGCAGGTTCCCGGCTATTTTCGCAAAAGTGCGGCCGATCGACTAAAAAAAGGATCGCGTACTATCGGGACCAAAACAATCCTTGGTGAAATGGCCGCTTTACGCAGATACCATAATGTTGGTTTTCTCGCAGGACGGTTCATATCTACCATTTATTCGAATGAAGTTGTAACAATGTATTAACATGTCCGCTGTCACATATTTTTCAAACATTTTCGTATTTAACAAAATGTTCAGTACAGGGACACACATTCATAATAAACCACGTACAACACATTCGCTGAAAACGTTTAGTCAAAGCTATGTTAAGGTACATAATTGAATAGTGTTGAACACAGTGTGGCAAATGGAGAATGTGTTCACCATGAGAAATTGCTCCTTTGACTACGATGTTTTCACAAAATCGGCTGCCACAGAAGCGTAAGAAATCGTCTTATAGTCGGGACAAATTGTTAATATATAAATATGTGTCTGTGCAGTGTTGAGTATTCGTACATTTAAATCAAAATATTATATGTGTAATATTGGTCTGAAGACGATAGTTGTTCTAGTGGAGAAGGAATTACCAGTTTTGTATCTTTCTGCCAACCAATCCATTGACATGGCATACCTATGTCAACAGGTTATAAGATAATCAACCTCCTTAACCTTTTTCCATCTACACTCGCATGTTGATGCATCAACAGCAGATGCAATTTGAAAACATTGTGACAAAAGGAGCAATTACTCTTATTGAGCAATTTCTCCTTTTGCAGCAATGTTTTCAGTAATGTTTTCAATTATATTCAATAATAACTCATTCGAATATAGATATTGTCTACATTGTTGTGAATATATTTTGCTGCAAATCTGTTGTATGTGGGAAACTGTTCATAGAGCACATAACAGTATATTGCTTTGGGAAGGATCTGATGCTATATCATATCAATAAAGACACATAGGTCAATGGCTGTCTCTGACAACATCGAGACAATCAGATTCTATAACATGTAATCCCAATAGTCTGTATGCAAGAGGAATTATTTCCAATCAATTTACCTTTGTAATTGCTGATATTTAATCTTTCCGTTAGAACAATTCTCCAGTTTTCCCAGTTTTTAAAATGTATCTTCAGGGAATAGACGCATATGTTTTTTCGGATCCTATTAGTAAGCTTGTACGTATGGGTGAATATGTCTGTCCTAATGAGATGAGGCTCTGTCATTCTCTGAGAGTCTGTTAGAGAGCGTAATTAGTTATAATCAGCATGATGTAAGCCTTTCGTGTAGACTGTCAATCTCTGATTGTCTGTTAGAGAGCATAATCAACATGGTGTAAGTCTGTGGGCGGACATCTTTAACCCTTTCCCTCATATAGACGCTTTCTGACGCCTCTGCAGCAGACGGCTTTTTGAAAACATAGTGACAAAAGAAGAAATTGCACAAAAAGTGCAATTTCTTCTTTTGTTACAATTTTTTCCACTTTTAGTCATAGGTTATCCATTTAATTAAAGGGATTTTCTATTTTTTGACAAAATATGTTCAAAGTCGTCTGCTGCAGAATTGTCGTATGAGGAAAAGGGTTAACCTTTCCTCGAACTTAAATAAATCATTGTCACACTGCGAGGTTTTATTATTGTTTCTTTCTTTTAAATCATCAAGTTTGACCTAATCCTGACCTGTATTTATATTTCAGAGAGGCACTTGTTGTTTTGGTCAAATTTAAACCATTTTCCATTTTTCAAACAATTGTGTTTTTTCGCAAAACAAATTTCAAAGAGTATGAATATACATACACGAACTGATTATATATTCTTACACAGAAGTCACGATAAGTTCAATGTTATCGAGCAATACAAAACAATGACCTTAGGTACCACTTACAAACATGCAATGGAAATTTATCACTCATGACATTCTATTCCATTAGTTATACTATGAGGTGAACGGGATTTTTTAACACAAGTCTAAATTTACCCAGTTTCGTATTCATTAGCATTCCATAAGACGTCTCTGTCAATATTATACAAAAGAAGATTCCGTAAATCTCAATAGACTGTCTGAACAGAAATTGATTTGTCATAAATTCTGAGCTAGCTCTACAGAGCTATTTATTTAGAACATAATAAACATGTTTATGGGTTGATCTAATTGTGTTAATAAACGAACGTCTCCTTGCGATACAATAACATGTGTTGCTAGGAATCATGAACGATTGCGTGAATATGTCAACCAAAATATTTCAGTGGAGTCTGTCAATCCGGGTTATAATTGCATCTGCTAACAGAGAAGACTTAAGCGAGTTACCGAATTCAGTTTAACAATGCGTCTTCTGAACCAAGTATGTCGTGGCCTAAAAGTAGGTTACGGGACCTTGACAGTTGATTCAATTTCACGAAAAATCGTGTTGTCTTTAACTTAAACCTAGAACTACCAATACAATCCGATGATTCTTCGCTGGCTGATTGCATAAGATTAGACTCGATTAACATCTGCTAGTCCGTAAGAGAGAGTGTTAAGTTTAAGTGATGATAATTGTATGTCATAGAGGTCGGCTTAAACGGTCTATCAGGTCGCTTTCAATAATATTAAAGTTATATCACGGCGTTTCCTGGGTTATTTACCGGTACTACCGGTGTTATATATACCGAGGGCAGCGATGCATCCGTCTAAATGGTATCCCCGCACCCCCCGAATAGGGTACGAACCATGGCCTCCTGCCTCCCGAGGCGGACGTTCGAACAACTTCAACACGGAATGTTAAATACATAACCACGACATAAAATTTCATTAATGGTACAATGAGATGAAACGAGTTTTAGAACGCATGTCTAAATGGGAGAAGAATGTTATTTAAGGTAGAACTTCCCTTATAAGCTCGGTGATTTTCGTATTTATGTAGCATGACGATTTTCTCGGATCCAAACACCACATTTCACTCAGTATGGGGAAAATGATTACATAACACAGACGTGAATTGAAATAGTGCATTTTATATTTTAATTCCGGGTAGATATTGATTGACCGCAATGACATAAATCATTTATTTATCATAAAATACATAAAGTCGTTTGACATCTGTTTTGTTCTTGGACTGGTCAACGAACAATTGCGACCTCTAATGACCTCGGACGGTGGTCGATCCGAGCCTTTATACTTTCATTTGTAAAATTTATATCGAACTCGTTTGTTTGTAAGGTTCGTGAAAGATAACGTTCAATATGAAATCTCTACCAGAGATCCAAAAGACATGATTACACAACTCTCGACAATCCGTCTGCGAGAGAAATCAGTTATACAAAAGAGTTGGTTGGCAAGGATGGTCAAACTGTTCACGATAAACATTCGCATGTATTTTTTAGTTTAAAAACTATCTTTGAACGCACCAGTTTCTGTAACTGGCTCCGAAATGATTGAGTAAAATGAAACACCGTGTATATCTGGTAGTAACTTTGGAAATAATAGCGATCAATATCCAGTAAATCGGAGGGCGGGCATGTCTAACTGTATAATGATAGATTCTGATGAATGATGTGTCATGGACATAGTTCTGCATCAAGTATATTCGTTCCTATCGAGTTTTATTTCTATTTGTATCGATGTGAAGTAGTATTTCAATGATACGAATGTCATTTATAAAACCTTTGCTATCTATCCACCTAAAATGACTGTGTTGGGCATAACTGTTCAGTCGGTAACGAAAAAGGGATACCAATCAAGGGGTCGGATCCTGAGTTCGAACGAAGGCTCGGCCATTATTTCTTTCCGATGTTTGACAACAGTCTTGAAGCTAGCCTTATGTGTCCTCCTACAATGATCCAATAAACAATGTGAGAAAGGTAGCCGTTTGCCGGGGAAGAATGTTGTTTGAAGAACAGGTATTAGAAATGTTGGAAACATAAGTTATGTGTACTAGCCGCCGTGATATAATTAAAATACCGTTGATAACCTCATTAGCCTCCAATCAGTCATTTAAAGTAGCTGCAAAATAATGTATGACAGAGACACGCGTATATTAACGTACTCAATAGGAATAACATATTGATGTTAATCTCTACGAAAAGCATGCCATGTTTAACTCAATGTAAAATGAACCTGTGACACGCCGGGATTAAACGATGTAAACCAACCACTTAACCACGACTTCCTCTGTAATTAGTCTCCAACAGAACATAATCCTATGCGATCAATATGAAGTAAATCTGACGTAGGTCAACATCTGTAATCTTGTACTGATGAGTCCGGATAACAGTCTGTCAACAGGCGGTATCGTTAACCCTTTCCCTCATACCACAATTCTGCCGCAGACGACTTTGAACATATTTTGTCAAAAATTGGAAAATCTCTAAAATTGAATGGATAACCTATGACAAAAAGTGGAAAACATTGTGACAAAAGGAGAAATTGCACGTTTTGTGCAATTTCTTCTTTTGTCACTATGTTTTCAAAAAGCCGTCTGCTGCAAGGCGTCATAAAGCGTCTATATGAGGGAAAGGGTTAAGAAAATTCTAATTCTGGTGTACCATCCTCTCTAAACACGGCAAGTATGGTCAATGACCCTTCCCCACATAAAACAAATATGCAGAAGACAGCTTTGAAAGTTTCTTGACTAAACTATGATAAGTCTCTTTAATTGAAATTGAAATTATGATAATTTAGAAGAAATAAAAACATTGTGTCAACAGGAGAACATGGGAAAGGGTTAGACATATCCTCTCAAGAACAGGGGCGTATTCGGTTTTACTTTTGAACTGTCATTTGCTTTATACAGGCGGTCTAGTTGAAGTGTCGACCTCCTCTGTGGTGTAGTGGTAGAGCGTGCGTATTGAGAGCGGGTTCGATCCTCCGACAGGGTCATACCAAAGACCTAAAATGGTAGCAATGGCTGCCCTCCTCGGCGCTCAGGGTTGCAGATAAGCATTACGACTGACTGACTGGTGTCAGGATAAATGAACCAGGAGAACTGGTAACTTACACAGGAAACGCCGTGATATAATTGAACAATTATCGAAGGCCGCGTAAAGCACTAATCAATCAATCAATCGAATTTACCGTACACGAGTGTAAGGTTGTATGTATTAGCACTTGAACTAGCGTACATTAAACATGAAGGTGTTGTTTAACTAACCTATCGTTCAGGTTGTTGTTAGACCTACTTATATCGTAGAGACTAGCGTATTAGGTAATTTAAACACATACCTGCTATCACTGTGTTCAGGTTGTTGTTAGACCTACTAATATCGTAGAGACTTCCATTTTAGGTAATTTAAACACATACCTACTGTCACTTTGTTCAGTTTGGCCATATTACAACATCGGTAGAATGACAGTTCATCGTAAGTCGAAAGGTACGAACAAATTACTTCGAGCTATCGACGTGTTCGAGTGATCCCTCAATGTATGTTAAGCTCGTTTATGTATCTTCAGCTTATTAATTCAGTAGTACTTAGTTATTTATTATGAAAAGCAAGGCAGTGATAACATTATATCATGAAAACGGCGAATCAGCAGCTCTTGTTGCTAGTCTGAGCAAACAGAACGGATGCTACTGTGTTGTCAAAACGATGCATTCGAAATGTTCCATGGTCGACTTATTGCAAGTCCACTTTGTCTTGAACCTTAACACGTCAGTTTCTATCATTAAACTTGGAAACGGTATTTCATATCCAACAATCTGTCTTCTCCGGTTTCACTCAATAACTTTTATCGATATTTCACCTAATCCATCGCCGGAGTTTCTTATCTTTCGGCAGTTTACGAAGATCACCGACGCAATTCGTAGGGGTCATAAATCATAAATCATCAGGGTAATTCAAACGGATTTAGCAGTTTTAATCTTGGTAGGTTAACGGTTTTATTATAGGGATATGCTATATTTAAAAAAGCATAGAATTTTTTTTGTGTTTTACGTTTTAATATAAAATCAAGTTTAAAATTGATTTTTCATAAAAAAATAACCATTCATTTTAATTTAAAAAAAGCCGAAGCATGAATTTATAATAAAGTGTTTAATTAAAAAGTATAATCCGAGCAGTTTTACTTATTATTTACTGGTCATTAAAAAACAAAGAGATTCACTTAGGGCTGACTTCAACCACCAATATAAAACTGAAAGTCGCTATACATATATATATATATATAAACAAAAATCAAAAATGATAATGTAAGATTTTTAACTTCTCAGCTTAATATGCAAATTTTAGCTATTTTGTATACCAAGATCAGAACCCATACTTCATAAGTTCAAATTATATTTGGATTTGCTTTGAAAATAAAATCAATCCAACCTGTATCAAAATAAACAATACAGAAAATCCATTATTTAGAAATGATATTAATTATTTTCATGAAGCTGATAACAATAATAATAAATATTATGTCGTAACTTTTAATTTAACACAAGTACATCTATATTAAGTCACGCTGATAATAACAAATGGCAGAAAATGTCAATCCTGGTTTTTATGACCCAATTAACTTATAAAACGCCCGAGGCAGTGTCTATTAGAACATTACAGATTAACCTGAATACACACATTTGACACTTATAATAATACATTAAAATTGAGAGGATGTTTTGAAAAACAGCATCAAAATTACAAAAACGGTATCCATTGAGAGTTGTCATAAACAGTATTAAAAAACAAAAGGGTTATCTTAATAACACAAATTGTGTTTCCTTAATTCTTTTCACATTTTATCTAAAAATTACAAGAAGCTGGCATATTTTTATTGCAAAAAGGTAACAATTAAAATGTGTTTTTTTGTATATTATGAAAACAGTTTTTATAATATCAGGAATAGTGTATATCGCATTTCCGTTTGCACAGAAATATTGTCAACATACATTAACACTTTGTGAACAATAAAGTGTATTAATCTAAGATGATTTTAGTAAAGTTAATAACATTTATGTAGATTACATGATTTTTTTTTGAATTTTTTTTTATTACGCATCAAATGTATGTATTTAACAGTTTTTGGTCAGTATTATTTCCATAACCAACATCGGATAATCAATCCTAGTGAGATTGACAACGTATCATGTATACTTTTTTTTCGCTTATACTCAAAATGAATTATTATTCCTATTCTTTTAACCCATTTAAATATGACAAATACATAATTGGCCTTAATTTACAGATAATATTTATGTCAACGGCGGGCTATTATTTAATAATATTCCTATTGTTATTGCGCGAGGATAAAGAATATTTGATTTAAATTTAACTCTTAATTCAATTCTTAATTATCCAGATATTTAAAACCTGCCCTGAAGCAGTAAGATTTTATTGCCCTGCAATAAAACATCGAAGTCATAAAACCAGTAGCGGTGAAATCCGATTAACTTCGTAAGTTTCCGCTACTGTTTGACGGACTCCACCGAACACAAAAAATACTTACATGTTGTTTGACAAAAGCATTAATTCCCCCGCCTAAATTTTTCTTAATTTCATAAAAAATGATATCCTTCTTTAAACAAATGAATATACTTTACGAATGTGAATGCGAACTTATAAAAAGTTGAAAGGAAAACAAGTTATAACTAATTAACCAACGAAATTTGATGGCAATTTCTGTGTAATTATCAAAAATCATATGTAATTCAATAGGAATCTAGGGTCACCTAATGTTTATATAAATTCCCCCACCTAAATTTTATTTCTAATTAAAACAAATTACATATTTGAAATCGAGAGATTTTGTTCTTCCCAAATATGAATGCGAACTTAAAATATAATAAACATTAAGAAAGTTATGCCCACATGTGTTACACTGCCCTTCTTATTTCTATATAGCCGATTATCGATTTTTGACTGATCGGTAGAAGACAAATTGTTGCATATGTTCTATATTAAATTTATATTACTTGAAGATGAAACCTGATAATCTCCAAACACTCGTAGAGATAAAGATTACATGACTCCGTCCTTTCGAAAATGTCGGCAATTCATAACAGTGAACATTTAGATCAGCCTGTATATCTGACCAGTATTATCATGATCTTCACAAGTTGATCAAATCATCTAACACGCTAGAGTAAGAAATGTGTTCACTTTGTAGATCTTGATCTACACTGTTCACAGAATCAAATCAGTATTTCTGTCCCGAGAACGGCATCATAAATTAACTATACTGACTTATCGTCGTTTCCTAAATTGACGAAATAATTAATTGCCAATTGCTTAACTGTCACACTCGTGTGTGTTTAAAACATCTCCCAGTATATTGATAATGCAAGCAAATGCACATGTTATCTATATCTGTCAATATATCATGTAAATACGTTCTGAATCTAAACTCAAAAGATAATAATGTGTAAATAAGCTAAAAAAGAAAAAAAGGATTAATTCCAATGTTATTGGTAGTCAATTCACAAGCGCTATCCCACTACTGCTCAACACGGGAACTTTAGCCTGCTGTGTTTCCGCCATGGGCCGGTTCGTTCCTCCTTAGACAACCTGGACACACTTGGGCTCCCCCGAATGACCCATATTGATGCCAAGCTTAGTGCGGACGCCTGATCGACATTGACTAGCTGACAACAGGACTCCTGCCATCGAACTGTTCCCATACCCCGGCCTCCAAGTAACTAGATTACAGGAGTACGCCACAACTCCCAGCCGATAGTGAAACATTTATACTGGATATTTGAAGTATGATTGAACTTCATTAACACTTTTTATCATTTCATTTTATATTTAAAATTGATTATCAAATAAATACTAGTAAGTAGTTTTTAAATAGGCTTGTAATCAAATCAGTTTCTCCCGTGATAAATTCCATCAAAACAGAAAACATGCCTTGTATAAAATCCTCCAATGACAGCGTTCACTCAATTGAGATGCAACATTTACCGTTAATTACAATATATTTGATATGCGGATCACGCCACATGAACATGTATGGCCTGCATTGGCATAATAAACCTATGAGCATAGGTACCATACCCGTTGGCATTTTAAAAAGTGTTGGTTCAGATCATCGTGTCCACCTTTTAAGCCTTATCAAGATATACACAAGTTCACATTATCAAATAGTGTGTAAGTGCTATGTGAACATTGTATATCTTAATCAAACAGTGTATAAGTGCTATACGAACAGTGTATATCTTAATCAGAGTGTGCGGATGCCCATGTTGATCTAGATCTAAAGTGTTCAAGTAGGCCACACTGTACATATTCTCATAAAGTAGCTCACATGTCCTTCATGTGTCAGTGACATACTGAAAGGAGACGTATTTCTTTAAATTTCGGACAGTCTTGTCTGTAGACAATCACGATGACATCCATCATACTTGAACAGTCTGATCGCGGTCGAATGTGTTCTCCAGATTCTTTGAGAATGCTTGAACCACTAGTTGGCGACCACATAATACGCAGATTATAGTTCACTGGTACCATATATTTCAACTTTTCTCTTTCTAATACTGGTGCGTTTTCTTTAATGATACATCGAACTTCCAAATGATCTCAAAAAAGTTTTCAAAACTATAACACTCGTTTACTGGCCAAATGAACACGAGCCCATTTGTGGACCATTGCTCTATCTCATCTCACACTACCATAAGAATACCCCGAAACATATCACAAATTGCTTCAGCTATACAAATTCAAGCAACGACATGAACAATTGGATTAGTCTTTTGCGTAGAATTTCATCTTGGTACATATTCCATGTAGGCGGCCATTAAATTGTCTTGTGGGACTGTGCATAAAAACAGGGTATACCTCCTACCGCAGATGCAACATAACCCATTTACCCTACAATGCTCACATCTAGTACATTTGCGGTCAATGATATATATATAATTACCTGGCCCGGCAATTCACATCGTCCGGTTGTGTAGTTGTTATTGATTCCGCTGGGAGCGGGGTACCAGCCTGGCAGGGTTCGAACCCCGGTCAGGTCATACCAGATATCTAATCACCTGTAGTAATGAATTCCCTTTTTGACGTTTAGTGTTATTGGGAGAGCATTACGTGTCAGGATAATGTATACCGGAAGTATTAGTAAATTACCCATGAGGCTCCGTGATATAACTGAAATACTGTTGTAAAACGGCGTAAAACACAATTATACCGAATCCCGGAGAAACATGGAATATACGAGATAAGCATCGCATTTAACAACCTTTCGCGGTTTTCATTAACAACTTAAACTTGAGGAATAAACGAAATAGAACCACCAGTTTGAACCTCCAACCGAAGACGGAATGTGTCGGCCGGATCAGTCTGCGCGGATAGCGCAGGCTGATCTGGTCGATACATTACGCAGATGTTTATCGCCGCAGCTGCATTTTGAAGACAATTTATTACTAAATAAGTACTACAATCTGAGGATGAAATTTCATCACTTTGGGTTTCAAAAACTAATTTATCTTATTTTATTAACCTTTTACAATTTGGCGCATCTATAACTGACGACTTCGAAAACACTATGGCAAAAGGCCAACTTGCTCATATTGAGCATTTTTCACTTTTCTTCCCAGAAAGCTTTCAACTCTATTCAATAATTGCACCTTTACATAAGCAATATTCCAAATCAATTCCAAGACGTAAGTTGAAGATTTGTATGTAGGAAAGGGTTAACTTCCAAGATATTTTAAACATGCATGAAGGATATATCAAACCATGCAATATGGTATTTATAACGATCAGACTAGGACTCAGATATTCATTAATATTTCATTCTTGAAGAACAACGTGGAATGATATGGTTACCGAATGTGATAAATAATTAAAAATATGGGAACTTTTATCGACAGAACTTAACATCGTTTGTTAGTGTTATTACTTGATGGTTTGAGAAACGCCTCCATAAAATCAACCCCATAAAATTTGCATCGAGTAAAGTCCATGATTGGCACGTGCTTCGGTGAGCATATTGCTCCTAATGGCGAGGATTCAAAAGAATTAAAATATTATCGTCTAAGATCTGGAAGCCACATTCGAATAGATCAATCAACGCCTATAATAATTGAAGTGGTTGAAGGGTTTTGGATTTTATGTAGAAAACAATTGAGCTGTGCTCTGCGAAAACATTGTATTTGCCACCAGTGAAGATCCACATCAGTCAGCGTATTTACGCAGTCTAACTGGCTGTGCAATGATGATCAATGTTCGTCATATAGTTATAAATTGTTTCAAGAAACTTCTGTTAAGCAGTATCTATTTGGTTCCTTAGTGTAGAGCTAGGCCACGAAAAAGCCTACCTACCGTCAGAGGCTTTCGGACTAACGGCAATTCTATCTTAACTGCACTATTATAGGTCCATTGTCGTTGTTTTGTTTAAACAGGATATTCTGCAGATATTTCCATAATGCTTGTATGACTAGATTTTTCTTAGAAAGTGCAGACCCTGATCAGGTTGAGCATATACTAATCTGTGGCGTCTCTGGTAATCAAATGTGCCGGAGGTCGATTTTCCTGTAATCCGATCAAATAAAATTGATCCCTCCGCTAATGGATATCCCATTAAATGATGAAATATGGTCCCACGTAAAAAGAAGTCGGAGTGTGCTGCACATGCACGCAAGTATGCATGAATGTCAACGCATCTGATTAACGAGCACAATTTGCAGAGTTTAGCTATTTTTAGATCTTTTCCAATTCAATGGCCTCTGATATATCGCACTTATGCGTCGCCATTCATTTCCAGGTAGTGGGATTGAACTAATAATGATCAGAAAGAGGGGATTTGTACCGTAATCTAAGATTATCCAAGTCAGGCATCCTCATTATCAATAAATGATAAAATAATTTCCGATCGAATAATACAGGGGGTACTGCACAATCACAGAACTATGCATGCATTGCAATGCGTCTGATTTACAAGCAAATGCTGAAGACTTTCGCCATTTTAAATATTTCCGATTCAATGGACTCTGAATTACCGCACTAACCGGCCGCCATTCATGTATAGGTAATTGAATTGAGCTAACAAGGATCCAGAGTGGAGATATGAATCCTCCTACTTAGACATCCTGCGTTTATTGAATTTTCGGTGGGATATCGTAACCATGCTTTTGATCCGAATATTTCTCGCCATTTTTATATGATACAAATCACAACGGCCAAAACAGCTCATCATGGAATTCGAACTCTGGAACTTTGTTACGTTAGTTATATGTTAACAGTATGGAACTGTGACAGGAGCAGACAACTTTGGCAAAAATATGGAATATCTCTATTTATGAAAGGATAATTACTATTTGATAGCGTTAAACATTGAGGCCACACTTTTGTCAAAGATCGTCTGCTGTGGAGACGTCAGAAATGCATCTGCGTGTAGAAATTTGTTTAAACAAGTAATAGTTGCCAAAGGTTGGACCCATTGTGTCCGTGCTACGTGTAAATGTTTTTTTCTTTTATACACACACTGAACGATGACGACGCAAGCGAACGACACTCAATCCAGGTAGTGTGTACACTCGTACGCGGTGGTGTTATCGACAGCAAACAACTATCAATCTAATACAATAAAATATGTTTTGTCAATATTATTCATTAGTACATTGTCACGATCAACAGAACACTTTTTGTTGAAAATTCTAAGATCTGTATATTACAATATGGAACGTTATGACCGTCTTTCTTCGAATTGTTTACCTATGTAATCGTGTTCGGTGTGTTCCCCGAACGCCTACTGATAATATTATTTATTATACCTCACTTTTGTCTACAATGGTAAAATCCCATTACCCGAAAAAGAGATATTTTGACTATCAGAAACATTTTTAACCTTTTTGACACGTGACCAAGCAAAAATTGACTGTCAGGTCATGTGACCGCAGTGATATTTTGAATGTCATATAAGGGCAAATAACTGCTTCAATATTTTAGCTAAATCATGACGTGATTGCCTCCCTTATACACAAACAGCAGTGACGCATACAGCATACAGCAATGACGTCACTTAATTGTGTTCGGTATAATAAAATAAATATCATATGGCAGCATGTGTGACATTGATATTGTCAACCCTCGAAACAGAATGTCACCCTCGGCTTACGCCTCGGGTGACATTCTGCTCTCGGGTTGACAATATCAATGTCACACATGCTGCCATATGATATTTATATAGTATTAGGGGATTAGAGGATATTGAAAAGGGTAAATAATAGATGACTTTAGAAAACGTTTTATTAACTTTTCATATTGATAAAACAGTTTTAAACATCTTAATACATAATTGTATTAATTGTGTCCGTAATCGATATGGTTTGATTACATGTCAAATATAAAGATAGAAAATAAAAGTCGCATTTCAAAGAAAAACTTATAAAACTTATATTAACATTATAAAAGGTAATAAATTAAAAATTGCTGAAAAAGGATTAAGTCCAATGTTATTGGACAGGCTACCATCAGTAGTCAATTCACAAGCGCTATCCCACTACTGCTCAACACGGGAACTTTGGCCTGCTGTGTTTCCACCCTGGGCCGGTTCGTCCCTCCTTAGACAACCTGGACACACCTGGGCTCCCCCTGGTGGCCCATATTGATGCCAAGCTTAGTGCGGACGCCCGATCGACATAGACAAGCTGACAGCAGGACTCCTGTCTTCAAACTGTCCTCAAACCCCGGCCTCCAAGTAACTAGATTACAGGAGTGCACCACAACTCCCAGCCGATAGAAAAACGTTTATATTGGATATTTGAAATATGATTGAACTCCATTAATACTTTTTATCATTTCATATTTTATTTAAAAATCATTTGTAAATTGTTTTTAAATGCGCTCGCAATCAAATCAGTTAGAAATTAATCATCATTTGAATCAAAAATACATGCATTTGAAATATTTGACACGTGTTCAATTATAGAGCCCCACGGCGTCTTATCTTTAGTTTATACGTCATTTAGTAGCGACATTTTGTATATTACAATCGACAGGGTGTTTACTATATTTCGTTATATTTGTTTTTGATCAATGGACCTAGGTCTGCAATGTAGCTCGATTGATTCGCCAAGTACAAGTTGCTCATACTATGAACATTAGAGTATTGACCTCTCAAAATAAACGTGTTGTACAGCAATCATTTTATAATCAACGGGTACAGTAGTTATGGAATAAAACGTCTTTGTTATGTATTTTACTGCGAGATTAATTGACTACCAAAAGGATCACAGATTGTGTTAAAAGCGTCTATATTTTTTAAGTGATCAATATTCAAAGGTCAATGTGTCTATCATTTGTTGTGGGAAATGGAAGAATGGTTCAGACGTCAAATTTCTTATTTTCCGAGAGTCTATTTATTTTTCTATGACAATAACAAGGCTTAACACTAAGTGAATGCGCTGAAGGGACTGCGAATGCAGGGGTTCATGTGAGCATCCATTGTTCGCATTACAAATAAGACCTATTTCTTGCCTTAGCGACTGATATGTGTATTGGAAATACATGTTCAGTGTTAACAATATATATATTGTTTTCTGAATGACAAGTTGTTATGCTTGTTCAGATAGAACATGATATCAAATATGTATTATATTGGTAAGATCAAAATGTGTTACAGGTAAGAATGTGTTCTACGTTCTTAAAGTAAAAATTCGTCATCTTCAAAGCCCTATAAGCAACGCATTCAAATGGCATGTCAGTTTGTTGTAAACTCATGTAAAGACATGCAATTCAAGCCTCGGTTATTGTTGTAAACCTCTCTTGAACGCGATATTTTACACGCAACACATAAACCATACTTAATATTTAATATGTAAATAACAGTTCCAATACGAGTATATCCTGATCAATGTATTACATCACTCAATCATTTAGACTTTAACTTAATACATTTTCTGTGGAAATACACCTGAACACGTTCTCCCTTGATCAATTCCATCAAAACAGAAAACATGTCTTGTATGAAATCCATCAACGTCAGCCTTTAAGCTCTGCACGTTTCATTTAAAAATCATTTCACTATATTGAGATGCATATGTTCTCGTTGATTGCATTATATTTGATATGTGGATGATGCCACATGAAAACCGAGCTTCGTTTTTGAGTCGCCTGTACTGATAGACAAACTAGCCAAGGCACAATAAAAGGTACACGTTGGCATTTCTGTACAGCAATTACCCCTTTTATTTCCCAAAGCCTTGAACTCTTTTCACATAAGCAATATTCCAAGACGAATTAAAGAATGTTTAGTGCAGATTTTGTGTATGTAGTATATGGCTAATTCCAGGATAGTTTTAACATGCATGAACGATATATCAAACCATGTAATATGATATTTATAACGACTACACTTGGCTTCAGATATTCATTAATATGTTATTCTTGAAGAGCATCGTGGAATGATATGGTTGCCAAATGTGCAGAAAAAATTATATTGACAGAGTGTTAACATGTTGAGGTATCCGTTTAAGACTATGGCAAAAGGCCGACTTGCTTATATTGAGCATTTACCCCTTTTTTGTAGAGAGCTCTATTAAATAAATACACTTTCACATCAGGAAAGTTCCATATCTTCGCCTAGATGAATTCCAAGACATTTGGTGCATATTTGTTGTATGTAGGAAAGGGTTAATTTCCAGGATATTTTAAACAAGCATAAAGGATATATCAAACCATGTAATATTATATGTATAATGGCTAGGCTTCAGATAGTTATCAATATTATATTCTCGAAGAGCATCGTGGATTGATATTGTTGCCAAATGTGATGAATAATTGAAATTATGGGAACTTCACATCGTTTTTTAGTGTTATTACTTGATGGTTTAAGCCACGCAACACTAAAATCAACCCACTAGAATGTTCATCAAGTTACGTCAATGATCGGCTTGCGCTTCCATTAGCATAATCAGAGTCTTCAATGCTTCTTTCACCCTATTTAATAATTATATCTTCATTTCTAAAGATTCTCCATACTTTTGCTGAAACGTTTTTTAAGTCTTCTGCTGCAGATTTGTTTTATGTGGGAAAGGGTTAATCTGAAAAATAACCATACAGTGAAGATCCACATTTCAGTCAGCGAATTTGTGCAATTTGATCTTGCTCTGCATCGTTCTCAATGTTGTCATATAAGGCTTCAAGAAACTTCTGTAAAACAGTTTCCATTGTGTTCCTCTTCGTGGATGTGCATCTGTGCTTGTATACGCACAACTCTACCGTCAGTGGCGTTCGAACTGATGGCAATCCCAATTAAACTGCACTATTATAGGCACATTATCCTTATTTTGTTTAAATTGATCTGCCGATGTTTCCGTAATGTTTGTATGACTAAAGAAGTTTTGAATAAAAATGAGAAGACCCTGATCAGATTGGGCAAAAACTAATCTTGCTCGTCCCTTGTCGTAAAGTGTGCCGAAGTTTGATTTTCCTGTAAACCGGTCAGATAAAATTGATCCCTCCATTAGTGGATATTTAATTAAATGATAAAATATTATCCCACGGAATGAGTCAGAGTGTGCTGCACATGCTCCCAACTATGCATGCATTGCAATGCATCTGACTTGCGAGCCAATTCTGCAGATAATAGCCATTCTAAGTCTTTTCCAATGCAATGGCCTCTGGTTAACCGCACTAAAGTGTCGCCATTCATTCGCCAGTGATGTTGAAAATATAATGACCCGAGTAATGTGGAGGTGTAACGTGATCGATGATGTTTCCCACTCAGACATCCAGAATTTATTGAATTTTCTGTTCGATATCATTACAATGCGCTTTATCTGAATCTTCCTGAATTTGTCATTCTCATAAAAGCGTGTACCATGTTGAGTTTTAATGACATTCAATCTAATTTAAACTGTTCGAAGGAACATTAAACGAGAATAAACGTGACACTTATAAAAGACGGTTGTCAGCCTGGTAAATACAGAAGTTATTTTTTCCTCGTGTACCTTTCCATTCACGGACGTATTAATGCCATTAACTTACTAATGACAAAATGAAACAAATAACACTTCATATTGAAAATACATTTTCCATATTTGCGACAAGCATATGGATAGTCGACTCAGTCGAGTAAATATGTACAGTACAAAGCATTCTTAATTAATAACATATTTGGATGGTTGTACATGTGGCAATTACATGTTTACCCCCCCGCACAAGAACCTGTGTGCATTCAACATAGTTTCTACACACACTTACTATGACATATACATGTACAATTCAATTAAATCAGTATAACAGTTATAACATGACTAATGGATAAAATATGTATATATGCAGATGGTCCAACTCGCCCAGGAACACATTTAAAGCAAAAAACTCATTCGCATTTAACTATCATATTGTAATGATATATATATAAGAAATAGGAATAGCATAACTCAAAGAGAGCAACAGTTAAGTTTATCAAAACATTCACACAACAAGATTCTCCTGACTATTCTCCGTCATATTGTTGTTTTTTAACATACATTAAAAAATATAAATCGTACACGTCAGCAAAGATTGAACACGAGTACTTTCCTCGTACAATTCACTTTATAACAACGCCACCTAGTGTTCATTACTTTAATACAGGGGGAAATTATTTTTCCTCTAATTCGATTTTCTCAAAAATAAAATTCTCAGAAAATTAAATAATTTATTCGTTTTATATCGATTGCGACCTTATATGGATAAATTGTTCAGACGATAATTTTTTTTATTTTCCTCGAGTCTATTTATCTTTCTAAAACATTAACACGGCTAAACGCAAAGTGAATGCACTGATGAGACTGCGAAAGCACGGGCTCATGTTAGTACCCATTGTTCGCATTTGAAATAGGACCCATGTTTTGCCATAGCGACTGATATGTGTATTGGACGGTCATTTTTAGTGTTAAAAGAAATATTACTTTTTTTCTTAATCATAAGTTGCAATGCTTGTGCAGACAGACCATACTATCATATATAATTCATATGGGTATGGTCAAAATGTGTTACTCGTAAGAATGTACCCTACGTTTTGAGTGAAAGATTAGTTATCTAATATAATGCCATATAAGCAACGCATTCAAATTGCATGTGAGTTTGTAGGAAACTCAATGACATTAAGACATGCCCTTCAAGCCGACTATTGCTTTAAACCACCCTCGTATGCGATACTATACACGCAACCGAGATCAACCATATAATCATCAAATTTCTGAATTGTGAAGGTTCAGATCACCCTGTGCATCAGATCACTAATGTCAGAATCAACACAAGTTGACAGTTCATTCTAGCAGTACATTCTAGCAAATAATGGTTGAACAGTTTAGATCTTGATCAGACTGTTCGGATACATAGGGTGATCTCGGTATACACTGTTCACATAAGCCAACGATTACCATTTCGTAATATTTGTTATTTTTGAACCACTCAAGTATAAAATAATCCATAATAATTCGAATAATATTACTTTTAAATACATGATACTTGAGTTTGTACCAGGTGAAAATTGCCCTATCAAACGCGTGTTAACCCTTTCCAACATACAATAAATCAACAATAGACTTTTTAAATCACATCTCGGTTCAAATAGGGAAAATCTTTATAAATGAATGCTTTCTTTTTAGAAAGAGGTAAACACATTTTGGCAAAAAAAAAAGAAATTACTCATTATTGGCAGCCTTTTCTTTGCCACAATATGTTCAAGAGTGGTCAGCTGCAAAGTCGTCAGAAAGCGTCTGTGTGATGGTAATGCTTAAATGATTGTATTTAACTTAATATACAGTGTTAAGGTGGAATCATACCTTTGAAATAACGTCGTTTTTGACGTCAAAACGTACGTTTTTGTGACAATGACAGTGTTGTTAAAGAAATCAACATTACTTCCTCATTTCAATTTTGATTCGGATAAAATGAACTTTAAACTGAAGAGAATACAATAACTTGTATGATGATATCAATTCCATACATCTGTCATGACAAGTAACGTAACATAAAGCGACTTAAAGTAGAAATTTCGCTAGAATATTTTAACAGTAATTTGATTATTTCTAATTTATTTAAAATTCGCCCGAGAGATTTTTTTTAAAATAAAATATAACATGGAACACCTATTCATCTACCATTTGCTAAACTTTCAAGCAAATCTATCGTGTCGATTTTTAATAAATCACAATAGCGCTAAACCTCTTGTGTGCGTCGTAACGTTCATTGCGGAATTAAACATTGAGACGCATCCAGGTTAATTAAAATGAATACTTATTTGTTCCTTATAGTTATCAATTTCATTCTAAATTTAAGCTATCCCCTAAAGAATAATGGTAGGTAGTATATATGTGCTTCTATTTAAAGAATTAAGGTAATTACGGTCGTAAATAATTCATCAGAAAAACAACAAAATAATATTTGGATTTGTCATATGTATAAACTGACTCGTTAACTTTCCTGTTCAACTGTTGTTCTATATATGAAATATAATTATCACAAATATTATATGTCACCCTTGTTTTGTGTATCATATTTGAGATAACAGTATACACATGTTGTTCTCCGTGATAATGTTGTTGTCGTTTGCAGCAAGTTTTTGATTAAATTGTAATTTGTGTTTACACAGCTGCGCAGTTATGTGTGATTAAAGGAATGACCATTACTATCTCATCTTATATTAACATTGATTTGAAGCAAATAATATAAACTCCGTCATGATATATAGTTCACAATTTTTCCTTAAATAATGTAATTTTAAAGCAAAACTTGGTTTATTTAACGAACTCGCTGACTAATAATACAGCTATTACCTTACGTCTAATTTACTAAAAAAAACATGCCCTAGATATTTCTTTTAAAAGAAATCATTATAATTCAGAACACCATTATTTCTCCAATTTATTCAAATTTGTTGGAAATATATCGGGCGGAATTTTAGTAAAACGCTATGCCGTAATACTGCTGACGTGCGCCGGTACGCGCATTGTGGAACTGAAAATGAAACACAGTCACCCATCCCTTCTTCTATCTTTCTTTTTTTACTCCATATGTCCCCGTTATTTTAAAACTACATGTACTTCGGTTTGTCTTGAGAATTGTTTTTTACCCTAAACCCAAATTTCAAGACAAGCTATTGGATTGATTTTTAGTAAATCACAATGCCATAACACCGTAGAATGTTGGTCACATGTTCGTACCTAATTACTTGTGTTGTCGACACACTTCCAATAATAAAACAAAATGTATCATTACCCGACTATAAACTGTCTACAATTTCTAGACACCTGTGCAATGACATCGAAGGCTCACTACATAGTGCAGACAACGATGTGATAGCACTCCACGGGATATGTATGTAGACAATAATAGTGGGTTATTTACCCAAACTATACAGGAAAATATTGTCAATAAACACCTGTTTTCAAACAGCTCTAGGTTGAATTGAACTGCGGAGCTGTGTGAATACAATCAATTCAAAACTTTCATAGAATCTTGTACATACGGTTTTCCAAAGGGAAGAAAGTCAAATAGATATTCTCGATGTTTTTTATCATATAAAGTGTTTCCTTAAATAACAAAAGCATAATCACGGATAGAATAGATAGAAAGCTTTGCATGCTGTTCAGTTATAATCTTTGAAGT
Source organism: Serripes groenlandicus (assembly GCA_031761405.1). Lineage (NCBI taxonomy): Eukaryota > Metazoa > Mollusca > Bivalvia > Cardiida > Cardiidae > Serripes > Serripes groenlandicus. The sequence goes on from JASEVX010000004.1 coordinate 89,763,035, forward strand.
TCTGAACCTTGCTTTTTAATTTTGCCTGATTAAGATAAACGCATTCTGTATTTACTGTTATCTGAAAATACATCACAAAATACCTAGAGTGACAAATATGAAAGTAATAATAAAATATATTAACAATTTCTTCCATGATAATTCTGACGATGCTCTTGTTTGAAGAATTTCGTATCAGAAATGTTGGGTTATGTAAAATCATGAAACTTCATGTTATATCGAATTACTATTTGATGTTCCCGTATCAATTTGTTTATGTAAATGTCGAATTACATGTATTCAAATAAGTGAAATAAAATATATCTATAAGAACTGCAAGCGACGGTTTGAGACTAATACTAATACTAATACATGGCATGTGAAAAAATGATTTAACAGATAAACAGCGAAGTAGACAGGTCAATTTATATAAAACATATTTAAAGGAGTATAATAGATACAATTTACCACTTTCGTAAAAGAATAAAATTTATTATTTTTATGAAAAATCGGGAGTTCATTTTAATAACCCTGGGTACGTTTCAATTTAAATTCCGCAGTGTACGGTTTGTCGCGTAACAGAGATTTAACGTCATTGCGATTTACTAAAGATCTGCACGATAGATTTTCTTGAAACTTTGATAAATGGTAGACAAAAGGTTGTTCTAAATCATATAACTTTTTAAAAAAAATCTCTCGGGCGAATTTTTAATAAATTTGAAATAACCGAATTACTGTTAAAATATTTTAGCGAAAGTTTCATTTTTAATCCCCTTATGTTACGTTAATTGTCTTGGCAGTTGTATGGAAATTACATCACTACGTAGGTAATTTTATTTCCTTCGGTCTGGTGTTAACTCTTTCCAAATACCACTTCAAACGAGAAAGCCATGGTGATTTCTTTAACAACACTGTCATTGTCGCAAAAAACGTACGTTTTGACGTCAAAACGACGTTATTTCAAAGGTATGATTCCACCTTAACAACAGTTCTTATACGCGTATAACCTGAGCAATGCATTAAATCACTCAAGAATTCAGACGTTAACTTAATAAATTTACTTCAGGGGGAATACACCTGAACCCGTTCTCCCGTAATCAATTCCAAAAAACCATTGTCGCAACTATGCATGCATTGCAACGCATCCGATTTACGAGCAGATTCTGTAGATTATAGCCATTTTAAATCTATTTCAAATCAATGGCCTCCGATTAACAGCACTTACGGGTCGCCATTCATTTCTAGATATTGGGATTGAACTAACAAGGATGAGACATCCTGAGTTAATTGACTTTTCGGTGGGTTATCGTAACCATGCTTTTGATCTGAATATTCCTGCCATTTGTATATGCTAAAAATGTCATCGGCCGAACCAGCTCATCATGAGATTCGAACCCTGGACCTTTGTTACGTTAGTTATACGTTAACAGTATGGCACTGTGACATATGATTGATTAACCCTTTCAAACATAAAACAAATCTGGAGCAGACAATTTTGGCAAAAATATGGAATATCTCATGAAAGGATAAATAATATTTGATAACGTTGAATATTGAGGCTTTAATTGTGTCAAAGATCGTCTGCTTTGGAGACGTCAGAAATACATCAGCGTGTAGGAAAAAGTTAAAACAAGTAATAGTTGCCAAAGGTTGGACCCATTGTGTCCGTGCTGCGTGTAAATGTTTTTTTTTATTTTGGAATATACACACTGAACGATGACGATGCAAGCGAACGACACTCAATCAAGGTAGTGTGTACAATCACACGCGGTGGTTTTATCGACAGCAAACAACTGCCAATCTAATATAATAAAAGTTATTTTGTCAACTTATTCATTAAGTACTTTGTCACGATCAACAGAACACTTCTTGTTGGAAATTCAAGATGTAAATGAAAGGTCTGTATATTACAATATGACCGACTTTATTCCAAATTGTTTATCAATGTACCCCTGATCGGTGTGTTCCCCGAACGACTACTCGCCTATTCGACTTAATAATATCATGTATTAGGGAATTAGGGGACATTATAAAGGGCAAGTAATAGATGAATTTGCAAAATTAACTTTTCATATTGATAAAACAGTTTTAAACATCTTAATCCAATAATTGTTTTCATATTGTCCGTAATCAATATTAGGTGGGATTACATGTCAAATCTTCCTCCGTGCCGAGGCTATTCATAAATATATACTATATAATAATTTTTTGAATAGCCTGGTTACTGAGGATGCTGTTAAATATAAACATTGAAAATAAAGATCGCATTTCAAAAGAACAACTTAAAATTATGACGGGTAATAAATCAAAAACGAAAGAAGGATTAAGTCCAAGTGTATGGGACATGCTACCATCAGTAATCAATTCACAAGCGCTATCCCACTACTGCTCAACACGGGAACTTTGACCTGCTGTGTTTCCACCCTGGGCCGGTTCGTCCCTCCTTAGACAACCTGGACACACCTAGGCTCCCCCGAATGGCCCATATTGATGCCAAGCTTAGTGCGGACGCCTGATCAACATTGTGTAGCTGACAGCAGGACTCCTGTTCTCGAACTGTCCCCAAAACCCGGCCTCCAAGTAACTAGATTACAGGAGTGCGCCACAACTCCCAGCCGATAGTGAAACATTTATATTGGATATTTGAAGTATGATTGAACCTCATTAATACTTTTATTATTACATTTTTTATTTAAAAATCATTATCAAGTCAAAACTTGTAAAAATAATTTTAAATGCACTCGGAATCAAATCAGTTAAAAAGTTATCATCATTTTAATCAAAAATAGATGCATTTGAAATATTTGACACGTTTTAAATTATAGAGCCCCACGGCGTCTTAATGATATGTGGATCACGCCACATGAACAGCAACTAACCCTTTTTTCCCACAATGCCTTCACCTCTATTCAATAGTTAAACTTTCACATAAGCAATATTCCATATCTTCGCATAGACGACTTCAAAGACGTTTGGTGCACATTTGTTTTATGTGGGAAATGGTTAATTCGAGGATATTTCTAACATGCATGAAAGATTTGTCAATTCATGTAATATGATATTTATAACGACCACACTTTGCTTCAGATATCCATTAATATTTCATTCTTGAAGAGCATCGTGGATTGATATGGTTGCCAAATGGGATGAATAATTGAACTTTTGGGAACTTTTATCGACAGAACTTCCCATCGTTTCTAAGTGTTATTACTTGATGTTTTGAGCTACGTCACAATAAAATCAACTCACTAGAATTTGCATCCAGTAAAGTCCATGAACCGCTTGCGCTTCCATGAGCAGAATCAGGGTCTTCAATGCTTCTTCCTCCCTTTTTGACATGTATACACAGTTTGACAGATCTGCACCAGCATCCGTTTGATAACATTCTGGCAAACATCCCAATGGTAGAAACCGCTCATCACGGGATTCGAACCCTGAACATTTGGTACGTTAAATATACGTAACAGTATTGCACTGTGACAATATGACTGATAAACCCTTTCAACTTTGTCCAATGTCTTCTGCTGTAGAGACGTCAGTAACGTATCTGCGTGTAAGAAAGAGTTAAACACGTAATAGTAGCCACAGGTTGGACCTGTTTTGCGTATTTTGCCTGTGAATGTAAATGTTTATTGTTTTAAGAATACACGCTAAACGATGACGACACAAGCGAACGGTACCAGCGAATAGGTACAGTCACACGCAGTGATGTGCTGGCAGTTATTGACACAACAACTTGTCAATCTAATATAATTATAAATGTCTTGTGTCAATATTACTCATAAGTACATTGTCACAATAAAAAAAACATTCCTGGTGAAAATGCCAAGATGTATGTTAACTTATATGCTGTAGGTATTTCATTTTAAATGATTTTATGGAAATGCACTCGAAAACCTCTTCCCATTGATAACATTAACATTGACAGGTCACGTTTGATTGGCTTCTCGTGTTTATTGTCATGTTTTGAATATTCAATCAAAAGCAAATTTTATCTATATCTGTCACTATTTGATAAAGCTATATTATAGATAAAACATAAATAATAATAAAGTTATTTTATCAAAAGTTAATAATCTAAAAACGGGAAAAGGATTAAGTCCAATTGTATTGGACAGGCTACCATCAGTTATCAATTCACAAGCGCTATCCCACTACTGCTCAACACGGGAACTTTGGCCTGCTGTGTTTCCACCCTGGGCCGGTTCGTCCCTCCTTAGACAACCTGGACACACCTGGGCTCCCCCGAATGGCCCATATTGATGCTAAGCTTAGTGCGGACGCCCGATCGACATTGAGTAGCTGACAGCAGGACTCCTGTTCTCAAACTGTCCCCAAACCCCGGCCTCCAAGTAACTAGATTACAGGAGTGCGCCACAACTCCCAGCCGATAGTGAAACGTTTATACTGGATATTTGAAGTATGATTGAACTTCATTAATACTTTTATTATTACAATTTTTATTTAAAAATCATTATCAAGTCAAAACTTGTAAATTGTTTTTAAATGCACTCGGAATCAAATCAGTTAAAAGGTAATCATCATTTTAATCAAATATAGATGCATTTGAAATATTTGACACGTGTTAAATTATAGAGCCCCACGGCGTCTTATCTTTAGTTTATATGTCATTTAGTAGCGACATTTTGTTTATTTTAACCCACAGAGTGTTTACTATGTTTCATTATATTTGTGAACCAAGGTCTTCAATGTAGTTCGGTATATTCGCCAAGTACAAGTTGCTTATACTGTGAACATTAGAGCATTGACCTCTCCAAATATACTATTTGTACAGCAATCATTTTATAATCAACAGGTACATACATTAGTTATGGAATATAACGTCTTTGTTATGTCTTTTACTGCGAGATTAATTGACTAGAAGGATCACAGTAGCGACATTTTGTTTATTTTAACCCACAGAGTGTTTACTATGTTTCGTTAGATTTGTTTTTGGTCAATGGACCAAGGTCTGCAATGTAGTTCGGTATATTCGTCAAGTTCTAGTTGCTTATACTATGAACATTAGAGTATTGACCTTTCAAAAGAAACATTGTGTACAGCAATCATTTTATAATCAACGGGTACAGTAGTTATGGAATAAAACGTCTTTGTTATGTCTTTTACTGCGTGATTAATTGGACTATCACAAGGATCACATATTTTGTTAAATGCGTCTAATTTATCTAGTAGATTAATATTCAAAGGTCAATGTGTCTATCAATTGAAAGAAGTTGTGGGAAATGGAAAAATTGTTCAGACGATAAATTACTTATTTTCCAAAATAGACTATCCATTATTCTATAGTAATGCTCTGAAGGGACTGCGAACGCACGGGTTCATGTGGGCAGACATTGTTCGTATTAAAAATAAGACCAATTTCTTGCCTTAGCGACTTGTATGTTTATTGGAAATGCATGTTCAGTGTTAAAAAAGATTACCTTTTTTGTTTAATGACAAGTTGTTATGCATATGTTATGTGCAGACAGAACATAATATCAAATATGTATTATATGGGTAAGATAAAAATGTGTTACTGGTAAGAATGTGTTCTTCGTTCGTCATCTTTATAATGTCAATTTGTAGGAAACTCAAGGATATTAGGACATGTTCGGTGATGTTGTTGTCATTTCTGAATAGTGTAGGTTCAGATCAGCCTGCGCATCTGCCAAGTATTATTACAATCAACACAAGTTGACGGTATATTCTAACAAACTTAAGTAAATAATAGTTGAACAGTTTAGATCTTGATCAGACTTTGCGGATTCACATGCTGATCTTAATATACACTGTCCACATAAGCCAACGATTACCTTCTCGTATTATGTTTTATTTGTGTACATGATCATCATAATATGACAGTTTTAAACACATTTAAATGCATACTTGATTGTCAATAGATCATAAACAGTACAGCCGTGTTTGTGGAATATCAATATCAGCTCACTTATGACAAAGGGTGAAGACCAGACTGAGCAATCATGTAACCTGTGATAAAAAGGGTACGGGTGCAGAGTGAGATCAGTCCGCGCGGGTATACAGGTGGGTATTGATCTCCATTGGTCGCACAGACCATACGGTTACTTATTGCTCAAGCCGCCTTAAAAAATTAACATCTTAAATCAACAGAATAAAACAAACAGAATAAATGTTGAGTTTATGTGATAAACAGGGTTACGGTGCAGAGTGAGATCAATCCACGCGGGTATGCAGGTTGATCTTGATCTCCATTGGTCGCACAGACCATACGGTTACTTATTGCTGAAGCCAACTTACAAACTGAACATTTTAAATCAACAGAATAAATGGTGAGTTTGTACCAAGAGAAAATTGCCCTATTAAACCTATGTTAACACATTCCCAAGTCAAAAAGACGACTTCCTTAATCACATCTCGGATAAAATATTGAAAATCGTTATAAATGCATGTTTATGTATTGGAAAGAGGTGAACACATTTTTGCACTGTTTTCTTTGCCACAAATTTCTAAGTGTCTTCTTCTGCAGAATCGTCAGAAAGCGTCTGTGTGATGGGAATCCTTAAATAACTGTATTTTACTTTACAAAAACAAATGTTTAACAACATTTCCAATACGAGTATAACCTGATCAACGTATTAAATCAATCAATCATTCAGACGTTGACTTAATACATTTATTTCAGATGGAATTTAACTGAACACGTTCTCCCGTGATCAATTCCATCAAAACAGATAAACATGTCCTGTATAAAATCCCCTAATGACAGCGTTTAATCTCTGCACGTTTCACTAAAAATCATTGCACTCAATTGAGATGCAGCATTGCTCGTTAATTACATTAACATTGATATTTGGATCACGTCACATATAAACCGAACTTCAGTTGTGTATGGCCTGCATTGGAAGGGAGACATATAAGCTCAGTCATGAGCATAGGTAAACGTTGGCATTTCTGAACAGCGTAGGTTCAGATCATCATATCCCCTTGTTGTATCTTATCAAAATATAAGACAACATTATCATATAAAATATTGTGTAAGTAATGTGTGATAAGTGTAGAACTAAATCAGAGTGTGCGGATGTACAGGCCGATCTGTGCATACAAGGTTCAAATACGCTAATGTGTACATCTCATGACCTAGCACGTATAGGGATGACTTGTCATCCCTTTATCCAACAGAATGTCACGCTTATGCACTCATCGAAAGGAGATATAAGTCGTCTTTTGTGGAACAGTTTTGTTTTTAGAGAAGAACGATAACGTCCTCCATACTTGTAAAGTCTGATCGTGATCGCATGTTTTCCCCAGATCCTTCCAGAATGCTTGAACCACTACATTGCGAACACAAAATTTCCAGGATATATTTCATTGGTACCAAATTTTCAAATTTCCGTTTTCTAGTATAGGTGCTTTTACGTTAAGCTAAATCAGCATGAATTGAGTAATAAACGAAATAGAACCACATTTTGAACATCCAAGCGATAGCAATTTATTACCATAGAAGTGCTATATGAGGATGGAATTCCATCACGTTTGGCTTCTAAAACTGATTTATCTTATTTTATTAACCTTAAACATGTTGAGGTATTCGCTAAAGACGACTTCGAAAACACTGTGGCAAAAGATCAACTTGCTTATATTGACCATTTACCCCGTTTTGTCCAACAAAGCTTTCAACTCTAATCAATAAATACACTTTCACATAAGTTATGTTCCATATCTTTGCCTAGATGAATTCAAAGACTTGTGGTGTGTTGTTTGTAGGAAAGGGTTCATTTTAGGTATATATTAAACATGCATGAAGGATATATTGAACATGCATGAAGGATATATTAAACATGCATGAACGATATATTAAACATGCATGAACGATATATTAAACATGCATGAATTATATATTAAACATGCATGAAGGATATATTTAATTTATAACGACCAGACTTGGCTTCAGATATCCATTTATATTTTATTCTTGAAGAGCATCGTGGATTGATATGGTTACGAATATGATGAATAATTGAAAATATGGGAACTTTTATCGACAGAACTTCACATCGTTTCTAAGTGTAATTACTCGATGTTTTGAGCTACGCCACAATAAAATCAACCCACTAGAATTTGCATCCAGTAAAGTCCATGAGCGGCTTGCGCTTCCATGAGCAGAATCAGGGTCTTCAATGCATATTCCACCCTTTCTGACATGTATACACAATTTGACACATCTGCACCAGCATCCTTTTGAAAACATTGTGGCAAACGAAACCCCGGCTTCCATGTAACTCGATTAAGCTTCATTTATGCTTTTTATTCTTACTCTTTTTATTTAAAAATCATTTTCAAGTCAAAACTTGTAAGTTGTTTTTAAATATACTCGCAATGAAATCAGTTTCATTTAAAAATCATTTCTCTATAATGAGATGCATCATTTCTCGTTAATTGCATTATAAATGATATGTGGATCACGCCACATGAACAGCAACTACCCCTTTTTCCCCACAATGCCTTCACCTCTATTCAATAGTTAAAATTTAACATAAGTAATATTCCATATCTTCGCCTAGACGAATTCAAAGACGTTGGTGCACATTTGTTTTATGTGGGAAATGGTTAATTCGAGGATATTTCTAACATGCATGAAAGATTTGTCAGTTCATGTAATATGATATTTATAACGACCACACTTTGCTTCAGATATCCATTAATATTTCATTCTTGAATAGCATCGTGGATTGATATGGTTGCCAAATGGGATGAATAATTGAACTTATGGAAACTTTTATCGACAGAACTTCACATCGTTTCTAAGTGTTATTACTTGATGTTTTGAGCTACGTCACAATAAAATCAACCCACTATAATGTGCATCCAGTAAAGTCCATGAACCGCTTACGCTTCCATGAGCAGAATCAGGGTCTTCAATGCTTCTTCCTCCCTTTCTGACATGTATACACAGTTTGACAGATCTGCACCAGCATCTGTTTGATAACATTCTGGCAAACGAAGTATTTGCTCATGCAAAAACGAAAAATCAAGACCTTTTAAATAAACTGCACTATAATAGGTCTACTGCTGTTATTTGTATGTAAATCGTTCTCGATATGTTTCCATAATTCTTGTATGACTGTATTATTAAAACCTGAAGACCCTGATCACAATCCGCGAGGGCACCAACTAATATCGGTCGTCCCTGGTCCTAAAATGAACCGGAAATATATTTCTTGTAAACCGATGATATATAATGAATCCCTCCACCAATGGATATCTCATTAAATGATAAAATATTATCCCCGACGGGATGAGTCAGTTACGGCTGCACATTCACGCAACTATGCATGCATTGCAATGCGTCTTATTTGCGAGCAAATTCAAAAGAGTTTAGCCATTCTAAGTTTTTTCGAATTAAATGGTCTCTGTTTACCACACTAAGTGTCGCCATTCATTTCTAGTAAACAGGGTTGAAGTTATAATGATCAGACGTATGCGTAGATGTAACGTGGTCGACGATTTTTCACACATCCTGAATTTATTGAATTTTCGGTTGGATATCATTACAATGCGCTTGATCTGAATCTTCCTGAATTTGTCATTCTCATAAAAGTGTGTACCATGCTGAGTTTTAATGGCATTCAATATAATTAAAACTGTCTGAAGGAACATTAAACGAGAATAAACGTAACACTTATAAAGGACGGTTGTCAGTCTGGTAAATATAGAAGTAACTTTCAACGTTTATATTTTATATTGCAAAACCAGTTTTGTTTAGCTTACATTAATCAGACTAGATTACTGCTACCTAGAGACCTAACCAGTACTCGCACCGTTCTTTTGGAAAACATCCCAAAGGTAGAAACCGCTCATCACGGGATTCGAACCCTGGACATTTGGTACGTTAAATATACGTAACAGTATTGCACTGTGACAATATGACTAATAAACCCTTTCAACTTTGTCCAATATCGTCTGCTGTAGAGACGTCAGTAACGTATCTGCGTGTAAGAAAGAGTTAAACACGTAATAGTAGCCACAGGTTGTACCTGTTTTGCTTGTTTTGCCTGTGAATATAAATGTTTATTGTTTTAAGAATACACGTTAAACGATGACGACACAAGTGAACGGTACCAGCGAATAGGTACAGTCACACGCAGTGATGTGCTGGCTGTTATCGACACAACAACTTGTCAATCTAATATAATTATAAATGTCTTGTGTCAATATTACTCATTAGTACATTGCCACAATAAACAAAACATTCCTGGTGAAAATGCCAAGATGTATGTTAACTTATATGCGGTAGGTATTTCATTTTAAATGATTTTATCGAAATGCACTCGTGTTCCTCTTCCCATTGATAACATTAACATTGACAAGTCACGTTTGATTGGCTTTTAGTGTTATTGTCATGTTTTGAATATTCATTCAAAAGCAAATCTTATCTATATCTGTCACTATTTGATAAAGCTATATTATAGATAAAACATATATAATAATAAAGTTATTTTATCAAAAGTTAATAATCTAAAATAGAAAAAAGGGTTAAGTCCAATTGTATTGGTAATCAATTCACAAGCGCTATCCCACTACTGCTCAACACGGGAACTTTGGCCTGCTGTGTTTCCACCCTGGGCCGGTTCGTCCCTCCTTAGACAACCTGGACACACCTGGGCTCCCCCGAATGGCCCATATTGATGCCAAGCTTAGTGCGGACGCCCGATCGACATTGAGTAGCTGACAGCAGGACTCCTGTTCTCGAACTGTCCCCAAACCCCGGCCTCCAAGTAACTAGATAACAGGAATGCGCCACAACTCCCAGCCGATAGTGAAACGTTTATATTGGATATTTGAAGTATGATTGAACTTCATTCATACTTTTATTATTACATTTTTTATTTAAAAATCATTATCAAGTCAAAACTTGTATATTGTTTTTAAATGCACTCGCAAATCAGTTAAAAAGTTATCATCATTTTAATCAAAAATACATGCATTTGAAATATTTGACACGTGTTAAATTATAGAGCCCCACGGCGTCTTATCTTTAGTTTTTACGTCATTTAATAGGGACATTTTGTTTATTTTAACCCACAGAGTGTTTATTATGTTTCGTTATATTTATTTTTGATCAATGGACCAAGGTCTGCAATGTAGCTCGATTGATTCGCCAAGTGCAAGTTACTCATACTATGAACATTAGAGTATTGACCTCTCCAAATAAACGTTTTGTACAGCAATCATTTTATAATCAACGGGTACAGTAGTTATGGAATAAAACGTCTTTGTTATGTCGTTTACTGCGAGATTAATTTACTACCAAAAGGATCACAGATTGTGTTAAAAGCGTCTATTTTTTTTTGATAGTTCAATATTCAAAGGTCAATGTGTCCGAGAGAGACAATCCATTATTCTATGACAATAACAAGTGAACGCCCTGGAGGGTCTGCGAACGCAGGGGTTTATGTGAGCATCCATTGTTCGCATTAAAAATAAGACAAATTTCTTGCCTTAGCGATTTATATGTGTATTGGAAATACATGTTCAGTGTTAACAATATAAATATTTTTGTTCTGAATGAAAATTGCCCTATTAAACCGGTGTTAACACATTCCCAAGTCAAAAAAGAGACTTCTTTAATCACATATGGGATAACATCTTGAAAATCTTCATAAATACATGCTTATGCATTGGAAAGAGGTGAAAACATTTTTGCACTGTTTTCTTTGCCATAAATGTCTAGGATTCGTCTGCTGCAGAATCATTAGAAAGCGTCTGTGTGATGGGAATGCTTAAATAATTGTATTTTACTTCATACAAAAAGAGTAAACAACAGTTCTAATACGAGTAAAACCTGATCAACGTTTACTTAATACATTTATTTCAGTGGGAATACAACACAACACGTTCCACCGTGATCAATTCTATCAAAACAGAAAAACATGCCTTGTATAAAATCCATTAATGACAGCGTTTAATCTCAGCACGTTTCACTAAGTCATTTCACTCAATTGAGATGCAGCATTGCTCGTTAATTACATTAAAATTTATATTTGGATTACGTCACATATAAACCGAACTTCATTTGTGTATGGCCTGCATTGGCAGGGAGACATATGAGCCCAGACATGGTCATAGGTAAACATTGGCATTTCTGAACAGTGTAGGTTCAGATCACCTTGTCCACCTGTTTTATCCTATCAGAATATACACTAGACAACATCATCATATAAATATTGTGTAAGTAATGTGTGATAAGTTTAGAACTTAATCAGAGCGTGCGGATGTACAGGCCGATCTATGCCTACAAGGTTCAAATACGCCACCTTGTACATCTTCTCATGAACTAGCACGTACAGGGATCCCTTGTCCTCCATTCATCTAACAGTATGTCACGCTTATGGACTTATCGAAAGGAGATATACGTCGTTCTTTGTGGAACAGTTTTGTCTTTAGAGAATGACGATAACGTCTACCATACTTGTACAGTCTGATCACGATCGCATGTGTTTTCCAGATCATTCGAGAATGCTTGAACCACTACATTGCGAACACGAAATGCCTAGTTTACACCTCACTGATTCCCAATTTTCAAATTTCGGTTTTCTAATAAAGGTGCTTTTACGTTAGCTAAAAACCTACGTAATTGATGATCCGTCAAATGTCCAAAGGATCTCAAAATAATTTCACAACCCTAGTTTATTTGCCAAAATAACACGAGACCATTGCTCTATCTCATCTCACACTACCAAAGGTACACTATATTGTCTGACTAATTGTGAAGCATTTTTCGAACACAGAACACAAACTATTGCTAAAGCTTTAAATCTTCGAGCAATGTCATGAAAAGAGGGTTAGTTTTTTGCGCGGAAATTCCTTTTGGTTTATATCTTATATAGGCGGGCATTCAATTGTTTTGTGAGATATCAACGGGATAGCTCCAGTCTACCTCAGATGCAACATAACCAATTGTCGCCTGACATTGCTCGTATCTAATTTAGTTGCAGTCTACAACGATATATTACGTTTCCCGGCATTACATACCGCCTCCGTGGTATAGTTGTAAGTCATCCGCTTAAGGAGCGGAAGACCATACTTATATATGGTAGTTATGTATTCCAATCCCGTCATTGTTGTAGAGATAGCATTACGAGTAAGGATAATTTATATCAGCAAATTTCATATTAAGCGCATTGATATTACTAAAATTTGGTTGATAACGGCGTCAAACACTCTCGGTGTTACGGGGAATATACGAACTTGGCAAAGCATTAAACAACCCTCCGCCGGTTTGATTAACAGCATGAATTGAGTTATACACGAAATAGAACCACCATTTTGAACCTCCAAGCGATGGCCATTTATTATCAAGGAAGTAATATATGGGGTTTTAAACTAATTTGTCTGAAGACGTCTTCGAAAACACTTCGAAAATACTGTGGCCAAAGGCCAACTTGCTTATATTGACCATTTATCCCTTTTTGTCCCACAAAGCTTTTAACTCTATTCAATAAATATACTTTTACATAAGCCAATTTCCATATCTTCACCTATATGAATTCAAAGACAATTGGTACAGATGTGTTGTATGTAGGAAAGAGTTAATTTAGTGTATATATTAAACATGCATAAAGGATATATTAAACATGCATGAAGGATATATCAAACAATGCAATATGATATTTATAATGACCAGACTTCCATTAATGTTTTATTCTTGAGCATCGTGGATTGATATGGTTACGAATGTGACGAATAATTGAAAATATGGGAACTTTTATCGACAAAACTTCACATCGTTTCTAAGTGTTATTACTTGATGGTTTTAGCAACACCAAAATAAAACCAACCCACTAGAATTTGCGTCCAGTAAAGTCAATGAGCGGTTTGCGCTTTCCATGAGCAGAATCATGGTCTTCAATGTATCTTCCACCCTTTCTCACATGTAAACACAGTTTGATACATCTGTACCAGCATCTTCTTTTCTAAAGATTCTCCATACTTTTGCTTAATATATGTATTTTTATGATGATGTCGAAATGTATACGTGGTCTTCAGTTTGGTTGTTCACGGTTGCAAACGTACCATTCAAATTACAGCTGTTTTATAGAAGCTGTAATTTGATTCGTGGAGTGGCAACAATAAGTAAACAAACTGTTTCACTGAAAGTAGGGCTGGTAAAGTAATTATGGAATATAACGTCTTTGTTTTTTTCTTTTACTGCGCGAATAATTGGACTGACTGCATGTACCACCAACACATATTGTGTTAAATGCGTCTAATTTACCGAACAGATCGATATTTGCAGGTCAATTGTGTCTTACACAGAATGTTGAGTCGTTGTCACATCCCTCGCACAGTCGATTGTTAACGTCTATACATTATATTAAGATAAGGAACAAAGTAAATGATATGGTAGGACTTGAGTCAACATTGTTCGTATGCTAAATCAGACCCATGTCTTGCCTGTCCGTCTTATATACACACATGAAGGTACATATCAGCAAGAGCATCCACGCACTCTTATATGGCTCTGCATTTAGCAATCTAGTCATAAAATGTTTCAAGAAACTTCTGTAAAGCAGTATCCATTTGTGGTTTTTTTAGCATGGATGAGCATACGAGCTGTGTCATGTAAATGCTTACAATCAAAGTCTTTCGAACTAACAGCGATTCAAATTAAACTGCAATATTATAAGCTGACTGTCGTTATTTTGTTTAAATATATCTGCATAATGCTTGTATGACTAGATTTAAAAGAAACATCAGGATTCTGATAAGATTGTGCAAGGGCACAAACTAAACTTGGTCGTCCCTGGTCATCAAGTGTGCCGAATAAAGATTTTCCTGAAAACCGGTCAAATCAAATTGAGACCTCTACCAATGGATATCTCATTAAATGTTAAAAGATTATCCGACGGAATGAGTCAGGGGTGCTGAATATGCACGCAAGTATGCATGCATTGCAATGCGTCTGATTGGCGAGCACATTTTGCAGAGTATAGCCATTGTAAGATCTGTTCCAGATCAATAGCCTCTGATTTACCGCACGTATGCGTCGCCATTCATTTCCAGGTAATGGGTTTTAGCTTATAATGATCAGACAGAATGGGTTTGTAACGTGATCTAAGGTTTTTCCAAATTAGAGATCATGAATTTGTTGAATTTGCGGTGGGATATCATAACCATGTGTTTAATCTGAATCATTCTAAATTTGTCATTCTCATAAAAGCGTGTTCCATGTTTAGTTCTGATGACATTAAATATAATTAAAACTGTCCGAAAGACCTTTCAACGAGAATATACATGACACATTTAATAAGTTGGTTGCCAGCCTGTTAAATCTATCCGTTATACAGTAACAGTATGTAACTGTGACAATGTGTCTGAGTAACCTGTTCTCGTATACAACACATCTGTAGTAGATGGCTTTGACAAACATATGGACAATCTCTATTTGTAAAAGGTTAATTGAGCCGTCTCGCGAGAAAAACCAACATTGCGGAAATTGCGTAAAGTATCGACCCGGATCAGCCTAAGCATGCCGCGCAGGCTCACCCGGATAGACACTTTTCGCATCCTGTGGATTTTTCTGTTTCAGGAATAATTACTCTATACCTCTAAACCCCCGAGACGGAATGTGTCGGCCCGGATCAATCTGCGCGGACTGCACAGGTTGATCTGGGTCGATACATTACGCAGAGGCCATAATGTTGGTTTTTCTCGTGGAACGGCTCAATTATTATTTGATAGCGTTGAACAACATTGCGGCTACGATTTTGATAAAAGTCGTCTGGTTCGGAGACATCAGAAATGCATCTGCGTGTAGGAAAGAGTTAAACAAATAAAAGTTGCCACAGGTTGAACGTGTTTGTTCCCTTTAGCAAGTAAGGGAATGCTAAGATGTACATGAACGGTCTCTTTAAACATATCCTTTTGTACCCATTTGTGGAAAATACAGAATGTTATGAAAACAGTGTCCATTTCTACGTTAAAATTGCTGACACAAATGTTACAACCTTCGCTGAAATAAATGTGCATCATTTACGATCTGCCCTAGAAAATGGTTAATGTCAGAGCACTTCTACGTATTCCTCGATTTGTATGATTAGTTTCTATGCTAAACACAGATATGATGAATCGAAATTTGTGGGCGCCTTGGCCTACATTAAGTGAAGAAATCACATTTATTTGTGTTCAATTCCAATTAGCCTGCTGTCGTAAATTACTTTTCGTAAATAGGTTAACCGGTAATGTTATTTAAGACGCATCGAGCGAAAAACAGATCGCCGTTTCAGCTTCAAAGCACATGGTATGTGAGTAAATAGTGCTACAATTCAGGTTTTCATCATAAGTTGTTATGTATTTCATGTATTCTTATTGGTGAAGGCGAACATTCAATGCTCCATCTAACAAGACTGTACGGACAGACAGGCTCGACAGGGGCGTTAGATGTTCACTATTTTCATATAGAATAGGACCCATTTGACTGACGAGGTTTACTTAAAAAGAGATGAGACGCTGTGACTACACGAGACTAAATTTAGAATTTAATAACTCTTAGCGTTTTTCTTTAATAACACCTTTACACCAACGAAATGGTTTTAATACCAGAATATTCATATTTCCATTCAGATTTATCGCCTTTTATTGATTACAGATTAAGACTTCACTAACAATACATGTAGTGTTCGATATTTGTTACCTCACCGGGGCTTTGTTTGATACAGATCTTTGATAATTGTTTAAGTGTGGTTATATAGATTGTACGGCGTTATAAATGCTTTTAATCGTTCGTGTATTTTCGATATAACCCCTTTCCGGCATGATGACACTTTTCGACACCTCTGCATCAGGCGACGTTTGAAAAGAGAATTTCTCGTAACAATTGTTCACCTCTTTTGAAAAATAAACTTTCATTTACATATATTAACAAGACGAATTTTGATGCTAAGCATCAAAGACGCCGCGCATGATTTTAAAGCATGACTTAAAGGGAAGCAGATGCAGTTCAATACATTTTAATAACCTGTGCAAACGGACAGGATGTAAGGATTTTGAACAAGAAGGCCAAATGTACCTTTATCTTAAACAAGAAGGCCAAGATGTTCCTTTATTGTTCACCTGGATATCATAGTCTATAATAAAATGTTATCAAGAGCAAAAAGGGTCCATTTTGACGTAGGGATTATACATTTTATATGCTACGATCTATTTGATATTCAGCATGTAAAGTTTAGTCGTGAAATGACAAGTTATGTCTTCAAACCATTTGGTTTACCGTTTGCTTAACATTGACTGCAACTATAAAGTGTCATACAAGCTGAAGTTTCTTAATTTTAAATCTGCTCTAACTAGATCAATTAGATAAACAAAAAACATAGATACTGAAATATTAACAGATATTAACTTAAGTGTTAATGTAATGCCTCTAGTTATAAGTTAAGTGTGACACAAGCTTTAGAAGGAGAGAGGGAAGTCTATTCTCCTTCCAGTTTAGCAGAAGTATGATAACAAAATTCGAGAGTATATAAATAAAAAATACAAGTAATTCTAACAAGTGTAAAGATATTTAATATCAAAATTAAGCATTTATGAAATTAAAAGAAAAAGTTCTCATGTATAGTCAACATATAGCAAGAAAAAAATGGTCTGAATGAACAACTGTATGGGGAGGAACATTTTAAGTTTAGTAATACAACAGAAATAAATAGGAAAAAACATCACCCGATTTTTTTTTTTCTGAGCTTTGATGTATGGAGTCTTCAGAGCAGTAAACCAAACAATTAAAAAAGCGTAGCCTAGTGAACTCTATAAACCAACTCATAAAAAAAGCATAGCCTAGTTAGTTTGGGAACAGTTATTAAAAACAATTTAAATGTGTCTATAGTTTTGTAACAACGGTAAAAGATGTACATACTTTGTATCTTGTTGTTTCTTAAATCAGTTAATACAATTTATTCAATCATAAAGGCTGTTTTTTCAAACATATTACAGAGTTTTTCTTTACAATAATATTTGTTGGTTGCTCCCTTTTCGATTACGTCACCCCATGGTACAAAATTAAAACCTATCCCATACTGACGCCGCGCTTCTAGCTTATTACACAATAAACACCGAGAATAACGGAAAGGTCATGGTAGATATAGTAGTTATTGGATCAACATTACTCGTGTAGGGAATAGTCTAGCAATTTTTGTTAGAAACGTTGGACATTTCCCTTTTCCACCAACAAAGCTTTCTGTAGAAAAAGAATATAATATATAGGCATATTGGTTATAAACATTAAGCGTCTTATTCGCAAAAAAAGACAACTTTTTAACATCTTAAATTAGCCTGTTTATGGTGTCTGTTTTTACAAGTACAATACTGCAGTTAATTGCAAAGTAGCAGTCCATGTTCAATGATTGGACAGTCCATTACAACTAGCCAAATATAAATAAATTTCAAATGTTAATGAAATCAGAGCAAAGATCTATTTTATGCAAATTGTCTATATATATATATACTTAGCGAATTTTAAAAAGAGATGGTGAAACTTAATTTGATCATGCTTTTCTCTTATGTAAAACTGTAATAAATATGTATTGTACTATTAACTGCCAAAAGTATTGTAAATTTTGGCGACAACATTTATTTGTTATATGCCAATAAAATATATTGAATTGAAAGATTTTTTTTTTAAAGTTATCCGCAGTTGTGAGTGTAATCTAATCGGGAAGCTTGTCCCATCTTAACTTTTTCAGCGCCGAATTGTTTAAAGTAGACTCTTCCATGTTCAAAATTGGGTGTCTCCATTTCTCAATTTATGAAAGTTAAGGACCATTTTGATAACTAAAAGGCAAACAATGCTGATTTCAGGTGAGACAGCTCGTCACGAGCTGACTCACCTGAATCTGTATTGTTTGCAAAAACCTCAATATTGCCTCTAGCGCTGAACTTACACAAATCTAAAGCTGATGACTTGAAAAACAGTTATGCAAATTATTAAAATATCTCTTTGATTATATAAAGCTAAAAACATGTGATAAAGGGAGGAATTGCTCATAATAAACAATGTCCGCTTTTGCCTCATGGTTTCCAAAAGTAATCTATTGTAAATACGTCTGCACATGATACGGGTTAATTACCTAATACACGCGTTTCAACATATACCAACGAAATATTAGAACCCCCAGACAATAATGACAATACTAATATAGTCACGAGACTGGCGCCTCATTGTACTCTGTTACATCGACGGACCTGTTCATTATACTGGACACTCCATGAGAAAACCGGTAAAAGCTACCACGCATATGAAATGACGTAATCATTGGTCAAAGAATGGCGTCATTTAGTGCGTGTGTACATGTACGTGGAACGTTGATTTTGGTTATGAACGTCATGTTACCTTTATGAAACTATTGTCTACTTGCATTTACCATTCGACATCTGTTTTGATATTATAACTGATATCTGAAACTTGTATGTTAAATTCGTTGTATAACTGAATACGGTGCTATAGCTATATACAATAAAACGTTTGAAAGGAGAATTGTGCAGCATACTTAGACCATAAATATCGATTTAAAAATAATTGACAAGACGTTGATAATGTTTTATTCGTGTTTTTGCATGACCGCTATATATTTGAATATTTATTGTTGTCATCTATTATGAAGTACGTAAAATGATAATAAATATACATAAACACATTGCAACGTTTTAACCCTTTCACATATCTGAAGCAGATCTGAGGCAGATCTGAAGCAGATGACTTTGAAAATATTTAGTTAATTTGTTTTTAAAACTGTCTATAAATGAAAGAACAATTATGGAATAAAGTTGAAAATATTGTGGCAAAAGGTGAAATTACTTGTTTTGAGAAATTTTCATTTATGCCAAAATGTTTTCAAAAGTCGTCAGCTGACTATATGTCAGGAATTATCTGTTTGTTGGAAAGGATAAATGCATTTTTGTAAACCTATGTTTTTCTCGTTTAATTCTTGAACTATTAACTATATACGTATGTACTTCTTTTTGACGAATGATTGAATAACAATTGATGTCTACTTGTATAAACTATATACGGACGTATTAATGAAGTACATTATCTTTATAATGGCATTATGTTTTACAATACTTATGACCTGTTCTAAATAGCGCCCTTCTTATCTTGGTTCTAATTAATGTTGTAAATCAAACAGGGATTAGATTGTCTTCTCGTTCTACAGTAGTGATCGACAAGCTTATTCGCTTGCAGCACAACCATGTGTGCACAGAACAATACGCCTTTATAATGTATAAAAAGAACTATTTAACCCTTTCCCTCATCTAGACGATTTCTGACCCCTCTGCAGCAGGCTACTTTCGAAGACACTGTGCCAAAAGGAGAAATTGCTCAAAAGGAGCAATTTCTCCATTTGCCACAGTGTTTTCAACTTTATTCAATTATTATACTATTTTCTATAGATTTTTTTCACAGTTTTGCCTAGATGTTTTCAAAGTCGTCTGCTGCAGATTTGATGTATGAGGGAAAGGGTTAAAGAAAAGCATACACGGAGTGTAATTGCACGCAACTGTTGTCGTATTACATCTTTTCTTTTCCACATAAAACAAATCTGAAGCAGACGACTTTGAAAACCTTTAGTTAATTTGTTTTGAACCGTCTATAAATGAAAGAACAATTATTGAATAGCGTTGAAAATATTGTGGCAAAAGGTGAAATTACTAATTTTGAGCACTTTCTCTATTTGCCAAAATGTTTTCAAAAGTCTACTGCTGCAGATCTGTCAGGAAATGTCTGTATGTTGGAAAGGATAAATGCGTTTTTGTAAACCTGTGTTTGTTCTCGTACAATTCTTCAACTATGAACTATAAACGTATGTACCTTAATTTCAAAGCACATGTTTAACAGAGTTTAAACACGTTATATATGTGAAAAACTGAAAATCTATCTGATTTAAGGTGACATTGTTTCATTTACGTCACTACTGTCGAACATAGATTTAACCCTTTCGCACATACGACAACTCTGCAGCAGACGACTTTGAACATATTTTGTCAAAACATAGAAAATCTCTATAATTAAAAGGATAACCTATGACTAAAAGTTGAAAACATTGTGGCAAAAGGAGAAATTGCTCGTTTTGAGCAATTTCTTCTTTTGTCACTATGTTTTCAAAAAGCCGTCTGCTGCAGAAAGCGTCAGAAGGCGTCTATATGAGGGAAAGGGTGCATGAAATGACGACTACGATCATACTCCATAGTTCAACCCTTTTCTACTGATAGACGCGCCTTGACGATTTGAAGCATACGACTTGTGTATACATTGTGACATAAGAAAATGCTCATCGTGAGCAATTACCCCCTTTGACACAATGTTTTCAATCCTATCATATAGTTATATTTTAGTTTATCACATAACTTGCACTCCAGGAGTGACATAAAGCAGTGACATAAATTTCATATGTAACTAGTCACATAAATAGCCGACTCACAGCACGTATGTGACGTCACTCCAGTGTGACGTCACTTTAAATGACAGCATATTGTTTACAATTGTTCTGAATTTCGGCATTTATTAAAAATATTGTTTAAAGAGAATAAATCTCGATAAATGAAATGTTATAAGTGCCTTGTTGCTAATTTTGTATAAAATCAAAAGGTTATTGGTAGGGACTACTTTGTACAGTGGAAGTATGCATTAGAACTTCGGGGTTAGAACTTCGGGGTGAACTTCGGTCACTGTTTATATGAGGACGAAGAAAGATCGATTTAAAGATTGAAAACAGTCTTTTTATGGTGTTATGTGATAAATAGAATCTTACATTCGTGCTTATTTTATATTGTTTTTATGAAACTCGTCGACTGAAACGAATATTATTTCAGTCGACTCGTTTCATAAAAACAATAACAAATAAGCACTCATGTAAGATCCTCTATTTATAGAGAATCTTTTAATTTTTTACATAGATGTTTTCAAATGCGTCTATTGCAGATTTGTTGTATGTGGTAAAGTTAAATAATTCATGTGGTCTTGGGAGCATTTTTAGCTCACCAGTGCTCAAGGTGAGTTACTGTGATCGCCTTTTGTCCGGCGTCCGGCGTTCGTCGTTCGTTGTCAACATTTGCTTGTTAACACTGTATAAGCCGCATTTTTTGTTTGCTTCAACAGCTTAAAATTCAGTCAGAATGTTTATCTTAATGGTATCAAGGCAAAGATCAAATATGAATTATGCCGGGGCAAAAACTAGGTCACTAGGCCAAATTGATGGAAAATCTTGTTAACACTCTTGAAGCCGCATTTTAAACTTGAGCATGTTGAAACTTTATCAGAAAGTTTGTCCTAATGATATATCTAGGCCAAGGTCGAATATGGGCCAGGTCAACAACTAAGTCACTAGGCCAAATTGTAGAACAATATAGTTAACACTATAGAGATCGCATTTTTGACTTGATTTGCCCGGTAGCTCAGTCGGTAGCGACGCGGGCTGTCAATCCAGGGGTTGTGAGTTCGAATCCCGGCTCGGCCAACTTTCTTTCCGACGATTGACAACAGTCAATACGACATGCGTCATTTGTCTTCCACCAATGGGCTAAGTCTATGTGGAAAAGCAGCCAGTTGCTTGGGAAGATTGTTGTGTGGAGTACTGGTGTGAGAAAACCAGGAAATGCATGAGTAGGTGAACTGGCCGCCGTAATAACTGAGATATTGTTAAAAAACGGCGTTAAACCAAAATCAATCAATCAATCTCAAGTGAGCGATTCCAGGGCCTCGTGACCCTCTTGGTTAAAATTAATATACATATATGAGTACGAAACTATTGTAACCGTATTTGCTTTTAGAAGCAGTTACAATAGTTGTGCACTTAGAAATCTACATGGAAGACCCTGATTAAACTGCGATGATAACATTGTTTCCTGTGAGTCACGACATGGAGAATTAATCACGTCTACCAGGGGCGTAGCTTTGCAATAATCAATGTGTAGGCCGTTTCGTGAGAAAATCAACATTGTGGACTCTGCGTAAAGTATCGACCCGGATCAGCCTAAGCATGCCACACAGGCCTACCCGAATAGACACTTTTCGCCTCTTGTGGATTTTCTGTTTCAGGAATCACTACTCTATACATCTATCCCCTTAAGACGGAATGTATCGGCCGGATCAGTCTGCGCGGACAGCGCAGGCTGATCTGGTCGATAAATTACGCAGATGTCTATCGCCACAGATGCATTTTGGGGCATTTTGAGAAAAATTGTGTAGGCATGTGCCTACAGTGCCTAAAGGGAGCTACGCCCCTGTCTACATCTGATATACTTTCACAAGGTCACAATCCGATGTGTATGATGCACGTAATACCTACGCGCATCACTAGCGAATAGGGAAGGACCTGATCAGGCTGCACGGCGGCGAAGGATGATCCTTATATTCGATGGTCGCAAATTTCTAAAATAATGTCCTCCCTTACGTAGCCCTTTTCAAAAATAAATTGCTATTCTTGAAAATTAGAATTAGAAAAAAATAATATTGTAACATATTCACATGTATACAGAACGGAACACAGAGTCGACTATGGAATATAAAGTATATATAACAATCTATGATCGAGTGATATTAAAAATATATCCCGCGAATTGATGTTATCAAGTTGAAAAGGGAAAATGAGTCAGTGCCTGAGTTGGCATTTCCGAACAGTGCAGGTTCAGATCATGTTTTCAACCTGACCAGTCTTATCAGAATCTACACACTAATGTGTATGTTATCTTTGAAGAGTGTAGATGTTCACACAAAAAAACATCTTGTTCCTTTTCTCATGCACTGTATCATGTTACGAATTTGAAGAACGCGTTTGAGCAACCTGATAGCACCCGTTCAAATGACAGTATTAATGATTCGAGTATTTCATGTTAATGTTCAATCTCACACGGCAAGATTCCTCTCGGACAGATTATTACTCGAGGCTATTGTTACTTTGTAAACACCCCTATCCCATTTCCCATATTGATGAGATTTGTGTTCCTGTCTGTAATTACAGGATATTTACCGGTCTTATACATAACAGGACAGCTGCTGACAACTCTTTACCAGAGATATAATGATAACGTTGTTGGTTATTTACTTATACATTCGAACATGTGCTAAAGACCACATTGGAATAGCAATTCCCTGTCTATAGCGACCATACTTAAAGTTTCTCGTTTTCTGCATAGATAACCCTGTGAATTAAGACCACCTGTGTACAATGACCATATTGTTGTCTTGCCTGGGTGGTCTTAATAAACAGGTTCAACTGTAGCTATTACATTGGAAAACAATTCCCTGTATATAGCGACCATACTTTAAGTTTCTCGTTTTCTGCATAGATAACCCTGTGAATTAAGACCACCTGTGTACAATGACCATAGTGTTGTCTTGCCTGGGTGGTCTTAATACACAGGTTCAACTGTAGCTATTACATGTACTGATTCGTTATATCCTAAAACTCGACAATAAAGAACTGATCCTGAACCAGATCGCGATGTATAATATATTGCAGATATGTTGTTAACATGTACGTTTAATGTTCATATTTCGTATCGAAATAAAAAAGTGTATTATAATGGGAATTTACACATATGTTTTGCTGATTCATCATATCTTATTACTCGACAATATGAAACCGTTCCCGACCTCTGTGGAAAGATATTTATTACATACGTGCACATTTTCCGGCTCAAATACATGCAAATGGCCATGCGCAGTTCAAAGACGACGGGTTCAAATTCAAAAACTATACCAAATATGGTAATGGTACTTCACTAAAATATGATGTGACGTCATTGAAATATGCGTTCACGTCTTTCAATATGTGGCCGTTTGGCGTGGTTCACACGCCATTCATTAATTACATTGTATGTGTAAATTATGTTATTTCTTTATTTAGAATTATGAAATTTGTATTTATTTCTTTATTCTGTCTTAAAAAATATACATGGCAATAACAAAAAAGAAAATTATGTTGCAGTCTAGTCTGGGCGTGGACAAGTTGACATCTCTCTCGACGTTCGGTCTCGCGAGATATCGATGTCAACTCTCCTCGTAGTACAATACTAAAAGCTGTATCGCTACTGCAACGTATTATTCCCTTTGTATTATAATGTATTCAAATGAGAATTTACATATTTTCTTTACTGAGTCATCATATCCTATTCTTCGACAATATGAAACCGCTCTTGACCTCTTTAGATATATATATATATTATAATGGTGTACATGTATTGTCATAGAATTTGTATTGGTTGAAAATAACTTTACTTCATAGCAATAGCTAGGCATATGCTAGAAAGGTTTCGCAGTCAGGTCTATATTGTTAGCAATTTCGTGTTCTATCTTCCACCTTAGAATGATATAATATGGTAGCATTTGTGTTTTAGTCCATCCTTATATTTCCATTTGGCCAGTAGCCTATGTGGTTACGAAACATATATATAAATATATATATAAACATATTCTTTTACATATATATTGATACTATATAAATCATTTTCAACATTCAGAGAATCTGCAGAAAAAAATCTAGTAGAACATGTATAAAAGTTTTATAAGTATAACTTGTATAAACATTGAACTGATTGACAACATTTTTGCAAAAAGAGAAGATATGAGCATTTTCCCAACTCACTCGAATATATGTATATATATCATATGAGCCGTCACGCGATAAAATCAACAGTATGGCCTCTGCGTAATGTATCGACCCGGATCAGCCTGCGCTATCCGCGCAGACTGATCCGGGCCGACACATTCCGTCTCAGGGGGATAGAGGTATAGAGTAATGATTCATGAAACAGAAAATCCACCGGAGGCGAAAAGTGTCTATTCTGGTAAGCTTGCGCGGCATGCTTAGGCTGGTCCGGGTCGATACTTTACGCAGAGTCCACAATGTTGGTTTTCTCGCGGGCGGCATTATGACGTCTGACGATTTGGGGTCTTATTAGATATCTGTAATCCGACAACATAAAGGGTTAATTAAACTGATAGGGCTATAAATAAAGTTGTTCTTTGTTAAGCAGTATATCATGAATCTAATTCTACATGCAATCGAACAGTGTAGACTCCGATTATACTGTACATATGTTCAAGCGCATCACCGTTAGTTCGTTGGTGCAACAAAAACCAAAATCGCCAGAAACTCTGTACAAGTGGAAATCCTACAATATACCTAGTAATGGAAGCGTGTCACTTCGTAGATCACTACGTTGATTAAGTATTAACAGGAAAATAACATCTTAGACGGACAGCTTTTAGGGGAAGATGAATTGGAGAGGAATAGAATATATTATAATTAAAGTTTGGGTATACAGTAACTGTTGTTGGTCATTGTCGAGTATAAAAAACTTAGTCAAATTGGTAACAGATAAACAAGACAAAAACTAATATCGATATATAACTAATAACTATTGCACGGTTTATGTGGAATAATTGGACGTCTCTAGAATACGACTTTGAAATAAATGAAAATAAACCAAGGACCAAACTTCGTAGGTTCAGCTCATTTCCATATGCAACAAATCCGTAGCATAGGACTTTGAAACCACTAAGTTAAAAAATAAAGGAAATTACTAAGAACTATGTCTAAATGATAGTGTAATGGGTGAATAGAGTTGAAAACATCATAGTTAAAGGTTAAAGGATAATTTGAAGGAATGTCTACCTTTGTCACAATGATTTCAAAATCAGTTTGTTGCAGATGAATGAAAATAGTTTTCTTCATGAAAATGTGTCTGCAAGCATGAAAGGTCATCTAGTTATAAGTGAACTGTAATTGCTGCACACTACAAATCCTTGCATCAAGAATTTAAATTTGAATTTGAAGTGTATTTCCCCCCAGAAATAATCCACGTCATACAAAAACGAATTTCAAGTCCCTTTAACCAGCCTGCACAGCTTCATTGACCGTCATTGTTCGCCATCTAGTCACATAAGCATATGTGACTCCAAAAAAAACCCACACTGACTTTATAAAAGAAAACATGACAGTAAAAGTATTACATTTGAATGTAACTGTCTTTGATTTAAGGAGGTTGGTATTCATTTGTCGTGGCTAATCTACCCAGGGAAATACGGGTCGATAACGAGTCCACACTGGGTTTTTTTCTTACGTGAAACGGCTCATATATCAATCGTTCCACTGCACTCGTTAATAGATCGACCAATCGTACGTGAGTGTTCATGGGATGTTATATACCAACAATCACGTGTTCCGAGTGATGTATTTATATATCCCCGGTCAATACATTTTCGCAAGATATTCTAGATATGCAGAACTAATATAAAATGCAATATATCTGCCGTAGAGAAAATGATAAACCACGACATAAAGTAACTTCATAACAGAGAATGATGTTTTAAACTCTTTCCCACATATAACACTTTTGAAGCAGATGCCATTTAAAACATATATGCACAATTACGGAAACTTTCTACAAGGGAACGTTTCGTTATTCGAAAGTGTTTAAAACATTGACACAAAGGTTAATTTCTCATTTTGCCACAATGCTTTTACGTGTAGTCTGCTTCAGATTGGTCAGAAAAGTCTGAATGTGTGAATGAGATAATTATTTCTGGAAGAGAAGCTAAAGCATACAACAGATGAGAGTTTTAAATGTCACTGTTTATTGCCCGATAACATATCGAGGGCTTGGCGTGAAATGGTTGTAACTAAAAACCTATTTTGAAAAACCTGGTTAGGGGCAATTTTGACCATTTTGTAAACAATGCCAATTTAGATGCCATTGCTCAGCATTGGCACCTTAATTTCCATTGTTTACAAAGAAAAATGATTTAACGCTTATAAATACTTTATGGCGAGGTGATTAACCTTGGTAAAAAAAAAATACCAATTTTAGTCACAACCGTTTCACGCCAAGCCCTCGATATTATAAAAAACATACCGTTTATGTTATTTAACGTGAAACTTTAGTCTGTGACAACATATCAACTGAGTCGAGAACGTATTTTAAGCTTATTAACATCTTAGGATAAACAGAGGGGAAAAACTCGTGTAAACATGTCATTTGTGAGCTACCAAAAGGAGTTGTTGTCACAGGCAGATAGGCATTCCATTACCGTTCATCTACAGTGGAGTAACATGCATTAGAACAAACGATTCACATATAACACCCACAAACTCTTCAGCAGACGACTTTGAAACCATCTAGACCAACGTAATTAGAACTATTAACTCTTTCAGCGCCGAATTGTTTAAAGTAGACTCTTCCGTGTTCAAAATCGGGCGTCTCCATTTCTCATTTAATATAAGTTTTGGACTATTTTGAAAAATAAAAGGCAAACAATGCGGATTTCAGGTGAGACAGCTCGTTACGAGCTGACTCACCTGAATCTGCATTGTTTGCAAAAACTCGATATTGCCAGTGGCGCTGAAAGAGTTAAACTGACTTTGACACATTGTGGCACATGGAGAAAAATGTCATGATAATTTCTGCTTTTGTCGGACTGTTTTTAAAAGTCGTCTGCTACAGATGCGTCAGCATATGGGAAATTGTTAATTATCCTCAGAGAGTGTTGCACGCAATGCGAGAGAATAAATATACTGTCGTTACGAGAGTTTCAGGCCTTAGAGTAAACTGAAATCAAATCAATTAAAGCCCAACGAGAAAATAAACACGCCCATTTTGATTCCCAGAATGACAATGCAATTGAAGTCTTGTCGACGATGTCTTTGGAATAGTACTAATGAAATGTTTTTCATGGCTGATTATAAACGTAAATTAGCCTTTTTTCAATACTGAATTTTCAAAATGGACTTGTCCAGCTTTGCATTGGGAATAGTCCATAGCCAATTATAGCAATATCAATATACAACTGTTTGGCTTAGCAACCAACAGTAAAGAGTCTGATCAGACGGCGTTGATGCACCGGCTGGCCTGGCTCTTTATTCTGGATCCACACAGCTTCACAATATCCGTTCAAGAAGGTAGTGTGTTAAAATGGAATAATCAAAAATCGGACAGAAACCACGTACCTTTTGTGTTGAAGGCGTCAATATCCAATCAAAGTACACCTGTTCGAGCGAACTATGTGGGAGTCATCATTGAAGTCGATCACATCACTAAAAGCATTCATGGCTGAACAACATTCCCTCTACGATCGTGAATCGATGAACGCAGTATTTCCGATATTGTTATGTTTGATAGCTCACGTTAGCTCACTTGACTGCGAAAAAATGCCATTGTTTTTCAATATTGCGAACTATGTCGTGCAAAGTAAAGGTCGTTGGCCTTTGAGATATAAACGGATATTTGGTAAAACAGTGCTAGGAAATGTGCATTTTCCAAGTGCACTCCGTCATGATCGCCGTGACTGAAGATTAAACTGGGACGTCAGGTTCCAAATCTCTAACGCTAACCACTCGGTCAGGGCGGATTCCTTGATATTATAAAAAAAGAGTTTTTTATTCGACCATTAAGACACAGGATAACTATTCCGTATTTTGATAGATCTGCAGCAAACGTCTTTTGAAAACAGTGTGTAAAAAGGATACATTACACATAATAAAC
Source organism: Serripes groenlandicus (assembly GCA_031761405.1). NCBI lineage: Eukaryota > Metazoa > Mollusca > Bivalvia > Cardiida > Cardiidae > Serripes > Serripes groenlandicus. The sequence continues at coordinate 89,792,525 of JASEVX010000004.1, forward strand.
ATTATTATATAACCTATAAATAGACGCCTTTTCATTGGCTAAAAAGTAATTTTTTAGAAAAAATATCTAGCGATATTGACCGTTTTTTTCTGATATTGACCCGTTTTATTCTGATATTGACCCGTTTTATAAATAGTAACAGGGGAAGACCGGGGAATCCCACGAGCCGCCTATTAATATCCTTCGCCTTTATCCGTACGCTACGGAATTTTCCGAGGTGCGTTCCGAATGACCACGGAAACTTCCGAGTGGTCATTCCGGTGACGTATTTTTTTTTTAAATGACGTCATGCACGTGCATTACCAACATTTTAGACGCGCGTTTTAGACTGTTATCATGTCAAAAACGTACTGTTATCATGAGACAGAAATTTATACAACATACAACAGAAATGTTCCTTGAGTGGTCCTCTGTTTTCTTTTCAGTTGATTAATATCAAAACAATATGATAAATTAAGGGTTATATAATAAAACAGTTATGGACTTTTCAGCTGTTATACATGATGTTGATATGCACCAAAAAAATCATTATTGACCTCGGCTATCGCCTCGGTCAATAATGAATTTTTTGGTGCATATCACATCATGTATAACAGCTGAAAAGTCCATAATTGTATAATATTTCCACACTGCTTTCAACTTTATTCAATAAACACATTTTTATTTAAAGATATTTTCAATAGTTTGCCTGTATCAAATTCGTCTGCTTTCATATGTGACAAAATTAATATTTCATGGAAAGGGTTGATAATTCTTCAGCAATGTCGGCCAGTGTTCTGAGTGGGTTTTGCCAATGTATGTATTAGAACTAATTAATCTTCTCATTGTCATTACAAATCGCTTATCAAAAGGTCAATTGTTATCAACGCAGATATAGAGACTCGTGCGTTACGTAAATTCTCCCAAAAGCCTTGACTGTTGAAAAACATTTACTATCCCTTGCTTAACCTTTACTGGCATGTTAGAATACCTCTCCAATCAGGTGCTGTTCATGATCGTGATTCTGGTAAAGCGGGGATACCTCAGAACCATAAGGAAACAACCAGTTCGTCTAGTAAGTTCCACTCAAATGTAGAGAAGGGGACCCTTGTATTCTATTCTTGCATCATTGGCGTCACATTGTTCTCTGATTAAAGGTTATTTTGTCACTTCTAGAGCAAAGGCTTTAAGAAGACATTTGAAAGGTTTCGAAATAGTTCAACGTGGTTTGTTTATAATGGTCTGACAATATAAACAACTCAATATTAGATTCAATTTCATTTTTTTCAAACGCGTTTTATTTTTCGGTTTTCCAAACATGAGACACTTTGAAAAATTTCCCTTGTCTAACCTTTACTGACATGTTAGATTACCTCTCAAATCATGTGCTGTTCATGATCGTGATTCTGGTAAAGCGGGGGGATACCTCAGAACCATAAGGGAACAACCAGTTCGTCCAGTAAGTACCACTCAAATGTAGAGAAGGGGACCCTTGTATTCGGTTCTTGCATCATTGGCGTTGTTTAACTTAGATAACATTGTTCTCTGATTATAGCTTATTTAGTCACTTCTAGAGCAAAGGCTTTCTTTAAAAAGACATTGTGAAAGGTTGCGAAAAAGTTCAACGTGGTTAGTTAAGATGGTCTGACAATATAAACAACTCAGTATTAGATTCAATTTCATTATTTTCAAATGCGTTTTATTTTTCGGTTTTTCAAACATGAGACACTAAAATCATGACATGAAGAAATGGGTCGTTCTGGCGCCTTCTACTGATCACGTGCATACGAAAACTACACATATGCTGCTAAATTTGTTAACAGAGAGAACTATGTCATAGACGTGTTTTTACGAATTCCAGGCTATTCTATATTCGGAACGCGTACAGCTACACAAGCCTACAATTCTCGAGGGTCCTATACTGTAGGCCTATATATAGTGTCAACATGGTGGCGTATATATTTATTTTCACCCTACATGTATGGCAAGCCAATTGTCCAATAATTACGTGAACCTAGGTTTACGGTCGAAAAACTAGGATTAACGATCGATAAACTAGGTTTTTCGAACGTAAAAGCATGTTAACCTATACTTTCGAGCGAAAACATAGGATAACGTCGTAAACCATAGTTCACGCTCGTAAACGTAGGTTCACGCTCGTAAACCCAAGTTCACGGTCGTAAACATAAGTTCACGTTCGTAAACTATGGTTCACGCTCGTAAACATAGGTTCACGCTCGTGAACCCCGGTTCACGCACGTAAACATAGGATAACGACCGAAATTCGTAGTTCAATCGAGAAACCTAGTTTATCAAACGTAAACCATGGTTTACGGTCGATAAACTAGGATTATCATATCAACTATGAATTTCGGGCGTGAACCTAGGTTTACGACCGTGAACCTATATTTACGAGCGAGAACCATAGTTTACGAACGTGAACCTATCTTTACGACCGTGAACGTTCGTAAACTATGGTTCACGCTCATGAACCCAGATTCACGCCCGTAAACATAGGTTCACGCTCGTGAACTTAGGATAACGACCGAAATTCTTAGTTCAATCGAGAAACCTAGTTTATCGAGCGTGAACATGGGTTCACGAGCGTAAACTATGGTTTACGCCCGTTATCCTATGTTTTCGCTCGAAAATATAAGTTAGTATTCGATAAACCTGGTTTTACGTTCGAAAAACCTAGTTTATCGATCGTTAATCCTAGTTTTTCGAACGTGAACCTGGGTTCACGTAATTATTGGACAATTGTCCAATAATTACGTGAACCTAGGTTTACGGTCGAAAAACTAGGATTAACGATCGATAAACTAGGTTTTTCGAACGTAAAAGCATGTTAACCTATACTTTCGAGCGAAAACATAGGATAACGTCGTAAACCATAGTTCACGCTCGTAAACCATAGTTCACGCTCGTAAACGTAGGTTCACGCTCGTAAACCCAAGTTCACGGTCGTAAACATAAGTTCACGTTCGTAAACTATGATTCACGCTCGTAAACATAGGTTCACGCTCGTGAACCCCGGTTCACGCACGTAAACATAGGATAACGACCGAAATTCTTAGTTCAATCGAGAAACCTAGTTTATCGAGCGTGAACATGGGTTCACGAGCGTAAACTATGGTTTACGCCCGTTATCCTATGTTTTCGCTCGAAAATATAAGTTAGTATTCGATAAACCTGGTTTTACGTTCGAAAAACCTAGTTTATCGATCGTTAATCCTAGTTTTTCGAACGTGAACCTGGGTTCATGTAATTATTGGACAATTGGCTTGCCATATACATGTACATTAATTATCGTGTATCGGATTATGAAACAATGTTGTATAACTCTACCTAATGTTTTAGCGCCAAATGTATGGGTTACTTGTATAAAAGCTTTAAACCGACACATGGCTAATACTTCTGTGCACGTTAAGCGGAAGGCGCCAATATGAGGCATATCTTAGACACGATAGATAATGGATATATTTATATTTAAAGCAGTGTTTACGTCGCCGTATGTCAATGTAATCTCTTTTTGTATATGATGTGATACGTTTCAGTTTGTTTGTTATCGTTCAGCAGTCAATCAATTGTGTTTATTTCTAGCCAGGTGTCTACCCATAATTAAGTGTTGATCCGGATCGTACTTGGTGGTGTTGACGATCTATTTCTCTGTAGTGTCACCGCCAATGCTTAGGGTTATATTCCAAACAACGCCCTTATAGAAATGTCGACAGGAAATCTTCTACATGTAATAGAAATGTCCATTTCTGTGAAGAAATGGATTTCATCGGACGAGAAAGAAGGACGCATAAGCCCTTCCCCATTTACAACAAATCTGCAGCAGACGACTTTTAAGTCAAAATGTTAAAAATCTTTATAATTGAAAGAAAGGCAATGAAAAGAATTTGCCACAGTCATTTAAAAAGTCGTCTGCTTCAAATGCGTTAGAATTATTATGCTTGTGTGAAAGGGTTACCTATGATTTGAAATACTGCTTTTCGTGTGCCGTGAAACATTCTCATTTATAAATGTATTCCTGTCTGTCAGCCAAATAACACTGTTCATTTCCAGTGAGACGTACACTCATGCGACCTTTTGTTTGGAGCTAAAAGACTAGACACCCCAGAGGACGGTTTTGATTAATTATGTATATGGACACTATTCTACCCTTTGTTTAGACATGGAACGTTTAGACGTGTAAAGGGATTCCTCATTCTGTCACACATACATTGCTTATGAGTAATGTCGTATGAAAACATTACAGAATATAATACTACATCTATAATGAAGTCACAAACTGTTTAAAGATGCAAGTACACACAGGGAAATATCTATCTATGAAAGTGAAAATATTGAAATGAGTTGAAAACATTGTTGCAAAGAGTGATATGGCTCATTAAAATCATTTTTCCTTTTCTCACAGTGTTTTAAAATGTCGTCTATTACAGAGACATCAAACGAGTCTTCATCTGGGAAAGGTCTCATAAGCGTTATAAGTGTAGATTTACATCTGCCTTTGCATCGCCCCGTCTCCAACCTCGAAGGAGCAAAGTTTCCTTATCCGTAGTGTTGCTTTAAACCCCATCCTGCACTACATCCCAGTCTATCCAATATCAGGGGCGTAGCTCCCTTAAGGCACTGTAGGCACGTGCCTACACATTTTTTTCTCAAAATGCCCCCAAAATGCAGCTGCGGCGATAGACATCTGCGTCATGTATCGACCAGATCAGCCTGCGCTGTCCGTGCAGGCTGATCCAGCCGTAACGTTCCGTCTAAGGGGGATAGATGTATAGAGTAGTGACTCCTGAAACAGAAAATCAATCCACAGGAGGCGAAAAGTGTCTATCCGGGTAGGCCTGTGTGGCATGCTTAGGCTGATCCGGGTCGACACTTTACGCACAATGTTGATTTTCTCACGAGACGGCCTACACATTGATTATTGCAAAGCTACGCCCCTGAATATAACAGAAAAACTGTTGAAAGGTTCGATAAAAATCCACTCATAGAGTCAACGTCATTAAACATATTTATTTTACATCGATTGTGAAATAAATTTGAGCGTATATCAATCACGCTCGATTTCTGCTTCCCGGAGACTTAGGCAGTTCTCGCGCTGTTTGTGAGGAAAAACCCAAAGGCAGGACCCGTTAATCAAGTGAATCGAAACCGGGACCTTAAGTAAGAGAGGCCGACGCTCTACCAGTGAATCACTGTCAACGACATTGAACATCGGGGTATCATTTGATTCAAGTCAACAAATGCATACTATCCAGGGGGCGGCGTTTTTTCTCCACATAGCGTGAAAGCAATTAAATGGAATATAAATTAGTGCCAGTGGAATCATTTGAAAGAAGCACAGAGGGAGAAGCAATAACGTTTCATTATAATGCACTATTCTATCACATCATATTGCCTTTCACCGCATGCCTCGCAAACCATATCAAATAACCATTACAATGATTAGCCATAAATGTTCCACAATCGATACGCATAAAGGATAGATGCGAATACGTACAGAATGGCTGCCTACTAAGTAATAGATGCGAATAAAGAGAAGATTCAGATCATACTATGAATATACTTGTCAGAGGTTTTACTGTTCGTTTGAAAATAACTTTTTCAGCATTGATTTAGTAACATATTGACTCAACCAGGGCCTGCTCTGGGTTGAATTCTTCTTTCTCCACTTTTAAATTTTAGGTGCCACTTTTAATTTTTAGGAGCCATTTAATTTCGCCACGTTTGATAAATATTTTATCCCCTAATAGTATGACCATTGAATTCAAGGGTGAAAAGACCACTGGCATCAGAAACGGGCTCAGACGGACACACAGAGACAAGAACTGAGAAAGACGAGGACCATTCTTTTTCTCCTTCAGTTCTTCCAACTTGGAAATTGTACAAGAAAGATAGGGCGTAACCTCGGAAAAATCCAAATTTGCCTGTTGGTACAGTTTGAAAGAACAGAAGGTGGCTTCAGAACAACACAGAGAAAGTGGGACACATACAAAATATTGAAGGAAGAGATTGGCTTATGAAGGCTGATGGACTTCCCAGAGTTCTCCTGCAGAAAGACGGACACAACAATCCCAAAGTGACTAACAAAAGCATCAACCGAACCCCTATAACTTAACCATCTTATATGGAAAACTTCCTTAAACCGTGAGGAAGAACCACCAGAAAGGGACTGTTCTGACTCAAGCATAGCCATGTTCTTTTGTGACCTGTTAAAGTACTTGTAAGTTTTATTAATAATCTCTTGCACCTTCACCACATAGGGAATTTAATCGGCTCCAGAACAACAAGCCAGGGCAAGACAATGAGCGATACAATTTGTTGCCAAAATGCCAGTAACTTTCTCTTTCAATCGAGTGACAACCCCAGATTTACTTCCGACCATGACAGCTGCACCATCTGTGCTAACACCACAAATACCTGACAAAGAAATACCCTTTTTCTCAAGACTGGAAGTAACCTGCAAAAATGGACTCTGCATTAGCCCGGGACAGGGAAGCAATGGACAAATAACAGGTAACAGGAGAAATATACCCAAGTGTGTCTGGCTGGAGGATCCGAACGTACAGTATTAGGTTCTGGTGAATGCTGATATCTGTGCTCTCATCAAACATGATGGAGTACTTCTTGCTGGATTGTATCATAGAGATTGTATCTTCTTCTATCACAGATGAATTGGCAGTCTGGAAGGCATTGATAGAGGTATGGTGACTGTACGTTGTATGTTTGTCAAACCTTCAAATCTGCCAGCTCTGTGATATTCTTAAATATGAATATGGTTTCATGATATGCAAAGGTGAAAAAAGATATCAAAAATCTAAATAAATTTTTGTGGGGTAGAATAAACTTAAAATTACATTTCCTTTATGAAAAAGGTTTAAATTGTATCCTGTTTCAATAGATAATGTAATAAACTAATAATGTCTAACTTTCGCATATTGATATTGATAGTTTGGTTCCTACACTAATAAACCAGAGATGCCGACAGCCAAATTCGTTTTTGATAACTGTTTTATAACCTCTGCATCAAAGCCACCATCCCATATTACAGTTCCAGGGTACATCAGGGGGTGGCTTTACTAATAAGTTCAGACATCCAATCCCCTTTATTATATTAGAAATGAAATTGGTATACTGTGGACTTTGTCAATGATTTCCTTTAACCATCTCCCATGTGTAGACACATTCTGACGCCTATGCAGAACACGGGCTTTTAAAACATGATAGCAACAAGAGCAATTGCTCCTCATGAGCAAGTTCTCCATTTGCCACACAATTTTTGTTTTAACTTTATTCATTAAGCATTCCTCCAATGAAAGACATTTTCCATAGTTCTGACTAAATGTGTTCAAAGTCGTCTGCTGCAGGTTTGCTGTATGTGGGAAAGGGTTAACACAAATAGCCCAAAGCACAGCATTAAACTATTATGATGTTTGATATGAAAATGGGAAGGAACAACAAAAGAACAATGACCAAACAAAATTACAAAAACACGAGAAAAATAACACACTAACCATGTGCGTGAATTTAGCTGTTCCGGAACTCCGGCTACTCCGGCTGAAATAACCAGCCGGAATTGCCGGTGTTCCGGCTAATCCGACTGTATTAACCGGCCGGAACATCTGTGGTTCCGATTACTACGGCTGTACTAACCAGTCATTGTTTTTGGCAATTCTGGCTAGCCTCGACTGTCTATACGGACACGTTTGATCCATATTAATTATGTGCCAACACATTGTCTTGAAATGTTAATCTTGGCTCGATGTGTCACCTAGTGAGACTCTAAGCCAGATCGGGAAATCGATTGCAACACCCAGCAGGCTAATCTCTCTTACTAGAAAAGGCACAAAGTCGGAACTGTCTTGGGAAACCCAAACTCCGACCGTCGACGCCAAACATGTCAATATTCAGCCGGAGTTGGGCTGTAGACTTGACCAAAATGCCAACTTCATCTGGACATTGCAGCCGGCTGCCATAACTCCGGTTGGACGCCAGCTAGTAAGACTCGGGACCAGAGTTAGGCACTTCCACCTGGCACATGTCGGGTTGCCAGTTAAACTCTATAAATAGAACAGGACGGGTACAAAGTCGGGACATTGTCGGGAAATCTCGATTCAGACAGGGCATTGCAGCAGGCTGACGAACTTTGTCGGAACGGGACCGTATGCAGCAAAAAATCGGTTTTGAGTGCTTGTACCTTGCATGTGTCAATGGGCCACCCAATCCATCTATCTCGAACAATAGACACGCCAAATCGAGGGTTGGACACACTCTGTCGCCAAACGCTCCAAAAGCTGACTTCGAGTGGTAGTACTTCGGTGTGGTTAAGGCGTAATTAAACGAACAAACTCGAGTTATAATTGTCATTTATTATTGTTCTAGGTATATTAAACTACAAACAATCAGCGTCAACTCTCTAGTTTATTCTCTCTCCACTCCCTGCGTTATTTCTGTTGTGCTACATCTCCCATGTCACCCGCCTCCGTCAGGTGTCCCTCTCGGACACAACACAACCACCAGCATTGAGTAAGTTCACCTAACTGATAGTGTGTGTCGGTGCAAGCTGTCCTAGCCTCATATGCGACGCAAATGTACATATTTATTTCAACAACACAGCTCTATTATAATATCGGTTATCTGTAATTTGGTGTATTCTAGACATGTGTCGTGATGAGCATTTTTTCCTTTCGCTAGAATGTTTTCTCAATTGTCGCATGCTGCAGAAGCGCCTGCAAGTGGATATGGGTTAAAACATAAGACACATACTGATTATTTGCATAAGAAAATCGAATGTGATTCTTAATGCATGTGGTATTAATTTCCTTGTTACAACGAAAGTTTAACAGATTAATCGATCTTATCATTCTACAGTGCAGTAATTTAACCCTTGCCCCCATATAGTCGCTTTCTGACGTCTCTGCAGCAGGCGGTTTTTTGAAAATATAGTTACAAAAATTTCTCCTTTTACCACAATGTTTTCCACTTTTAGTCATAGGTTATCCAATGAATTATAGAGCTTTTCTATTTCTTGACAAAAATATGTTCAAAGTTGTCTGCAGCAGAATTGTCTTATGAGGGAAAGGGGTAATTCAATTCTCTTGTTTTGTTTTCTATTTGTTTGTTTCAAATCACTCTAGTCTTGAGATAAAACGTTAATTTCACGTAAAACATAGCATGGCTTCTATACTCATTGAGTTCGTAACACATTAACAATTTTACCACATTTTCTATATCTATCTGTATACAAGAGAAAGTTGATGCAACGCATCAATGTCGCCGGAAATACATAGTGCAGTTATGCATAACACTTACATTATAGTGTTGAAAAAAAAAAACCAGTTATCAACTGAGGGAGGGGCATATTGGAACATTAGGAGTGGGGTCAAGTGAAGATGTATCATAATTTGCAATTTTTTTGGTCAACGAAGTGAATATCCTTCATTAAAATATAATTGAAGCCTTTCATTGTTTATGATCAATCTCCATTCTAAGGCAGGTTGACCATACGCAAAGCCAACTAACTATTGATCATAAACAGTAATGGAAATGAATAATCTTGCCAATCATTAGTCTTAGTATGTATACAGTGCTTTCATTAAGGAATAATTATAAGATTTGTGGATTCCACATACACTTTTCAAGATGTTTGTCAGAATATTTGAATTTTATTAATTATCAATTAAACCACAAAACAGACAATTAAAGATTTGCATGTAATAGCACGTCCTTTTACTTTTCCACTATTAAAGTAAACATTGGACACCTTGCAGCAATCTAGCTACTTTTAAAACAATGAGAAAAAGGGATAAATCGCTGAAGACATGAGTCTTCTCTTTTTCTCAAAATGATATTAGCTTGGCATCCAAATGTTATCATACTTTGACAAATGTTAAAATGTAGTCCAATATTCCAATATTTATAAATAAGACCACCTCGAAATATAATATCAGCTAAACAGTTAAATTTCATTGAAATTGTTGTATAATTCCAAACTTAATTTCGAACATAAACTGAACCCTACAACATGTTAATTTATTGAAATGAAAATAACAAACTACTCATGTTTTAAAATTATATTATGATGAGCGCCCTTGTGTCAATGATGCATAACAATATGCAGATCGCAAGCAACATGCCTGTATGAAATTTAATGACACATTTAAGATTGTCAAGGACGAAATCATTGTGTACGAAAGATCCGATTCGTGAACCATTCTTCTTCGCAGAGTTGTCGTTCTTTACTATTTCTTTATAGGTATAGAGTGTTCAGTCAAAGTCATTTTTCTATTAAAACCAGTTTTATCTCAGTTTGTTCTTTTCTTCAATTGTTTCGAAACAAATAAACATTTTAAATCACCTATAATTAACTATTTGTAAGTGAGTCTAAAGAACGGCTCTCTGCAAAGGAGATTGATCTACGCAGTCGGTATTTGATAGTCACGTGATCAACAGTTTTAACTTAGAAGCAGTTCATAATTTAGATATACATGGATAAACATTATTAAAAGCATTCTTCACAAATCAAGACATCTCTCTGATTTTTATCTCGATATTGACACATAACAGTTAGCTGTAAGTCTAATATGGACTGTTTTGTCTTCGTAAATAAAACAAACAAAAATAAATGCGAGTCAAAATAAAGAAACTGCAAATACTTTAAACATCGGAATTTTTATTTCATTTTAGATGTGTCATAACTAAGTGTTTTTAAACAAACGCAATTGTAATATGTTCAAAACATTTAAATTAGTTTTTCTTTAATAATAACTCGTCCTCCTATGTCATTTCCGAAAAGCTATTAAAAATATAAGTCGCGGGCTTCTGCCAGGCGACTAATAAGTGCAGACTGTCTTTATGATACACTACTAGCTGGTTGTAAATGGAACTTTATCAATATATTTAGTCCGAAGTGTTTTTCTACAGTATAATAGTATTTGCGAAATAAGAATTTGTCGCGCCTTGTGAAGTAGGTGTCCGTGCTTTCATCAATGTCTGACCACACCCATCTTAACAAGTCAATTACATTACCTTAATTACTTATGGGAATGCTAATGATGTACGAAGAAGTCTTGGCTAGCGAAGATAGACAAAAAGAAATGGAGGTCGGCATATCCTGTGAGTATTTTAACTTCAATATACATAGTTCGAGGGTAATGAGTAGGGCGTACATACTAGAGGGATTTACCGTGACCCCCTCCCCCCCCCCCCCCCACCCCCCAAAGAAAAAACCCACACACACACCCTCACACCCCCTTTCCCACATATATCACATCTGCAGCAGACAACTTTGAACATATACATTATTACATAGAGTTTAATTGTGAATTAATTGCTCTTATTATGTGTAATTTCTATTTGTCAACAGTCGTCTGCTGAAGAGGCGCCGGATAGTGTGTTAGCCAACATATAGTAGATCTTTTATGTTGAGTTCATAACACGTTTAACAACATTTTCCATACCTATTTGTATAATAACAATTGAAAATAAAAAATGGAACATAAAAATGGTCACTTTAATCGATTAATTCGAATCAATGCGAGAAAAGTCTTACGTATCAGCGAACATTTTTATGAATTTGATAACTTTAATCATAATGCAAAGAAAATCAATATTAATGTAACAAAAGGCAACTAAACCATGATCTCATATATCATGTTTAGAGTCGTCTTCTTTGACATACACGATGGTGTAAATTTACGAAATGGAAATATCATTTTGAGACGGAATTGAACAGATTCTGGGGGAAAAATAGAGCTTTTGCTCTGAAATAACTTCTTTAACCATTTCCCACATACACCAAACAGCAGCGGACGACTTTAAAAAGATGTAGGCAAAAGTATATATAATATCAATTATTGAATAGAGTTGAAAACAGTGTGACAAAAGCTCTATTTTTCCCCCAGAATCTGTTCAATTTCTCCTTTTGCCACACTGGTTTCAAATGCCATCTAACTAGTTAATAAGGGTGAAAAACATTTCAACATGATTACGCAGTATATCGACGATCTCGTTAATGTCGTGCCGAGATTGGCAATCAGTTGTACAAATTATTAATTTGACCTGCCGTGCCATTTATCATGTCATATTGATTCCTCCCACAATGAGCAACCGGAAATTCTACAGTGTATGAATCAGGATGCTCCGAAAAATATAAAAATAAAACCCCACCTCCGGCTTGAATACCTTTCCAACGTGGATATTCACTTCGATACATCTGCAGTAGACGACTTGAGAAACATTGTATCAAAAGGATAACTTTCCCATAAAGAGCAATATTTCCTTTTGAATCACTATTACAACTCGATCCAATATTTATATTTTCATTTATAAAGATGTTCCGTATTTTTAATTGACGTCTTCGGATTTTTTTTCATTTGCCGTCTCCATTGAAGCACGAAACATACTTGTTATAACGTCTGGGTTGATTGATTGATTGGGGTTTAACGCTGTTTTCAACAATTTCTCAGTCATATTATGGCGGCCAGTTCACCTACTCATGTGTTTCCTGGTTTTCTCACACCAGTACTCCACATAACAATCTTTACAAGCAACTGGCTGCTTTTCCACATTTGTCAAACGTCGGAAAGAAAGTTGGCCGAGCTGGGATTCGAACTCACGATTCCTGGATTGACAGCCCGCGTCATTACCGACTGAGCTACCGGGACTCGGCTATAAAACGTGTGGGAGACAGTTGTTTAGTGGTAGAGTGCAGGTCCCGTCGTCGACATTTCCCGGAGACAGTTGTTAAGTGGTAGAGTGTAGGTCCCGTCGTCTAAATGTCCCGGGAGACAGTTGTTTAGTGGTAGAGTGTAGAGGTCCGTCGTCGACATGTCCCGGGAGACAGTTGTTTAGTGGTAGAGTGCAGGTCCCGTCGTCGACATGTCCAGGGAGACAGTAATTTAGTGGTAGAGTGTAGGTCCCGTCGTCGACATGTCCCGGGAAACAGTTATTTAGTGGTAGGGTGCAGGTCCCGTCGTCGACATGTCCCGGGAGACAGATGTTTAGTGGTAAAGTGCAGGTCCCGTCGTCGACATGTCCCGGGAGACAGTTTAGTGGTAGAGTGCAGGTCCCGTCGTCGATATGTCCCGGGCTGGAGGGAGTTGATTGATTGTGGTTTACTGAAGTTTTCAACAATGTTTCAGTCATATCACGGCGGCAAGTTTACCTATTAATGTGTTCCATGGCTTTCTCGTACCAGTATCCCTCAAAACAGTCTTTTCATGCAACTGGCTCCTTTTCCAAATAGACTGCTAACCTATTTACGTTAAACGAATAACGCATTGACTTTGTCAAACGTCGGGAAAATAGTGGCCGAGCTGGGGTTCGGACTCACAATCCCTGTAAGGGTTTGAGAGAGAGGGATGAACATATGGTTTCTTCCGACACACTCAGCGCGAACACTGATTCATTATTCAGTAATACCCCTCCCCTTTTCCTACATACAAACGTTTCCTGACTCCTATGCAGCAGACGACTTTTGAAAACATTGTGGCAAAAGGAGAAATTGTTCATAATGAGCAAATTTCTTCTTTTACCACAATGTTTCATCTCTATTTAATTATTTAACTTTCATTTATAGAGATTAACCATATTTTTAACCAGATGTTTTCAAAGTCATTGGCTGCAAATAATTGTATGTGTGTAAGGGTTACACGACTATAATAACTATGTAAAATAAGTCTCAGCTAAACCTGATATGATTCATGTACATTTGACTGCTTTCGGCATACTTGAAGTAACACATGTATAACTGGAAACATCATTTACATGCAATTTTGTTTATAAATTTATGTTGAAAACATTTTAAAAAATAGATAACTTATTGCTTGGTAGTCATTTTCTCATTTTACCGCTATCTGCTGCTTAAGGGGAACCAATTGTCATGTGTATGGTGGAACGGGTTACTAGACATATCATATAGCTCATTAGTCCATAGCTCTATACATTTTAGGACTATTCATCAACCGCCTCCAGATCGGGAGGCTGCGTATTCGTGCCCCGTCTGGCCTTACCAACGCTATTACATTGTACAGTTAGTAGTAAATTGCTACCTTGATATTTTCAGTGTTGTGGGAGAGTGATAACGGCTGATGAGCGTGTATCGTGATAAACATCCCGATAGTACTGGTAATTAACATTTTAGCTAATACAGACGACTTCTTACGCCGTATGAAACAGACGACTTCTTACGCCGTATGAAGTAGACGACTTTAGCTATCGATTATTTTCTTCACATGTTTTCCTTACCAGACAAGTTTTTTTTACCGGCAAACGGTTTTGACGCATCAACAGCAGATGAATTTTGAAAACATCGTGGAAAAATGAACAAGAGGCCCAAGAGGGCCAGTATCGCTCCACGGCCATGAGGCAAACATCAAATCTCCAAACAGCCCTGCCCCCTAGTGGCCATATTTTTTACCAACCACCATGGCTTAAAGGAATCTTGTAGAGTGTCACCCAAGGAATGTTTCTAGATTTTTTAAGTTTTCACAATAGCCATATAAGGCAAAATAGCCCCACCCCATGGCGGCCATATTTTTGAACCAATCAACATGGCTTGAAGGAATCTGATAGAGGGTCACCCAATGAACATTTCTACAAAATTATTTGAAAATCGGCTGAACACTTTCGGAGAAGAAGATTTTTTAAGTTTTCACTATGGTCATATAAGGCAAAATAGCCCCGCCCTCTGGCGACCATGTTATTCGACCAATCAACATTTCTTGAAGGAATCTAATAAAGGGTCACCCAAGGAACATTTTTACAAAATTATTTGAAAATCGGCCTGACACTTTCAGAGAAGAAGATTTTTTAAGTTTTCACTATTTTTTTCTTTTGGTTGCCATGGAAACCAGAATTATGGATGGATCAAAAAAAATTGAAGGAATTTAAGAGAGGACATTGAGAGGATGCTTCCTATGAAGTTTCAACCAAATTGGCCAAGTGGTTAGTGAGAAGAAGTCGTTTAAAGGAAAAAGTTTACGCACGCACGCACGCACGCACGCACGGACGCACGACGGACAATTCGCCATGACATAAGCTCGACTGGCTTTCAGCCAGTGGAGCTAAAAATGGCTCATTTAAACTGTAATCAATAACGAGGCTTTAATTTTAAAAATTATTAATTAGACCAGCCGTGCAACTTATCTTAAATTCTTATCATATTGAATCCTCCTATCATTAACAACCTGTTTTTCTAGGCTAATAAGGCAGCTCCAAAGGAAATTGGTTTAAACCCTTACCAACAATCAGATGCATCTGCAGAAGTCTAATTTTGAAAACATTTTGCCAAACGGAGAAACTCATAATTTGTCACAATGTTTTCATCTCCATGCAATATAATTACTTTCATTGTCAATAGATCTGCGAAATCTTCGAATGTGTGTGCTGAATATTCGTTGTAAGTGGGAAAGTATTTTTAAACAAGAGGCCCAACAGGGCCAGTATCGCTCCACGGCCATAAGGAGGAGAAGTTTTCTCTTTAGCCATATACGGTAAAATAGCCCCGCCCTCTGGCGACCATGTTTTTTAACCGATCAACATGGCTTGAAGGAATCTGATAGAGGGTCACCCAAGGAACATTTCTACAAAATTATTTGAAAATCTGCTCAACACTTTCGGAGAAGAAGATTTTTTAAGTTTTCACTATAGCTATATAAAGCAAAATAGCCCCGCTCCTTGGCGGCCATGTTTTTCAACCAATCAACATTTCTTGAAGGAATCTAATAAAGGGTCACACAAGGAATATTTTTACAAAATTATTTGAAAATCGGCCCTACACTTTCGGAGAAGAAGATTTTTTAAGTTTTCACTATTTTTTTCTTTTGGTTGCCAAGGAAACCAGAATTATGGCTGGATAAAAAAATATTGAAGGAATTTAAGAGAGGACATTGAGAGAATGCTTCCTATGAAGTTTCAACCAAATTGGCCAAGTGGTTAGAGAGAAGAAGTCGTTTTTAAAAAGGAAAAAGTTAACGTACGCACGCACAATTCTCCATGACATAAGCTCGACTGGCTTTCAGCCAGTGGAGCTAAAAATGCATTGATTTCCTGTCTTCTAACTGTACACATAGCGTTTACGTACTAAAATCTGACGCATGAGAGACAGTTGCTTGGTGGTAGTCTATGTCTCGTCACGGGTTTAGGTGAGGATAAGATATTCACTGTCAGAACAGTATCAGAGAGTAGTCATGTCATCTATCATCCATGATTTCCAATCAATCAAGACGGACTTAACGGTTTTTCAGGAACTAATGTCAGGACTTCTTGAAATCAGACATGAAGTTTCAGAAGATTGTCAATTTACTTTTTTTCTGATGTGCAATATTTTTAAAATCTGGCTCGAACAATGTCTGTAAAATCTTATGTCATGTGGAACCTATCTTCTAAATTACCTCAAAATCAGAAGTTTCAGAGGTAAATATTTGCTCATGCTTTGTAATGTTACCTTCTTTCTTAAGCCAAATAGAGAAATCTGAAAGAAGACGCACAAGAAACATTGCTGTGAACTTTGGTTGAACTTAGTAACGCGTTTTCGGAGGAAATGTTTATAAAAGAAATGTTTATTAAAGATATATTTGTCATTTGAAGATGATGCACGAGAAACACAGGTTGATCAGAAAAGATCAAAATGAACACAGTGGTCTAGTGAATACAACAACACATACCGATATTGAATGTTTAACCCTTTCCCTTATAGAGACGCTTTCTAACACCGAGCCCTGGTAGCTCAGTGTGGGGGGTGGGGGACATGAAGTATCTAAAACTAAGACTTACAACTGTGATATAAAACTGATTTTTTTTAAGGAAAACGATATATAATTATTACATAATTATTACTCGTTTCCAGCTCCTTTTCCCAACAATATTTTCAAAATGTGTTTGCTGATAAAACCTGTATCAAGGAAATGGTTAATGGTTAATACCAAGATAACATGTTAAAATACTTATTGATCAAAATTATTGTCTTTTCTCACCAGTTTCTACTTTATCATAAAAACACCTATAAATTGTGGTTTTAAGAGTTCTAATGGTTTATGTTTTTTATTAATTTATAAAGAATACCACTCTGATAGTGGCAGTCAACAGCTGTTTCTTTCAGTTCTTTAAACTGTTTACATCATGTGATATGTTCAGTGTCTTCTTTTTTTGAAATCATTTAAATTGATGAAGAGTTGAAAACATTGTGGGCTAAAGAGAAATAACCTGGGATGTTTACTGCAAAAGTATCAAGAGTTGTCTCTTAGGAAAATGGTTAACACAAAACATGGAAATTACTCTCAGTGATCTCCAAGAAAAACTTACTTATTACAATCAAGATTATTTTGAGATAGAAGAAGGAAGAATGTACTTCTTGTTGAATTCAAACATTTTCTTTTATTCAATGAAGACATATATATATATGAACATCTCATTCACTTTTCACAAATGAACCAGTGCAGGAGAAAAGGTACAAGTAGGCATTTCTAACCTGTAGGTTCAGATCAGTCTGTAATTCTGCTCTGTTTCATCAGAACCTACAAATGTTGACAGTGTCTTCTGACAGGTATCCATAAGTAACATCTTGACAGTGTAGATCTTCATCTGACTGTGTGGATGTAGAGGCTGACCTTGGTCTAGAATGTTCACAACAGCCAACTTGTACTCTTTCTCATGCACAAACTCAAAGGATCTATAAAGGGATACATTCAATAAGGAATCATTCAAAACTTACTCCTGAAGATTACTAATGTCAAAGAATCAATCTGTATCCATGAACAAATTAAGACACCCTTTTGAATTTGGCACGCACTGGTATTGCATACACATTTACAAACTTTTTATATATATTATGTCCAAATTCTTTAACAGGTTTATACAGGGGACTGTCTGGATACGGGCTAAGTTTTTCACAAGACATGATAAGCTTTCCATCCGTCAAAGCATACATCATACCATTCTTCTGGATCCCAACCTGAAATTATTTACAGTGAAACATTACATAACATACCTCGACCTGAAATATTATAAAGTGAAACATTACATAAAATGTGTTAGGCCTGGTTAGTTTAATTCTCTTTCGGGCCACACTTTAACTTTAACTTTTTCAACATCAGAGGAAAACTTAACTCTTTCCCACATGCAGATGCTTGCCAATGCCTCTGCAGAAAACGACTATTAAAAACATTGTGACAAAAGAAGAAATTGCTCAAAACCAGCAATTTCTTCTTTTGCCTCAATGTCTTCAACTTTATTGAATAATTGTTCTTTCATTTACAGAAAGTTTCCATGTATGCACTAAATGTTTTCAAAGTCATCTGCTACAGATTTGTTGTATGTTGGAAAGGGTTAATAAACAAGAGGGTCATGATGGCCCTAAACCAAACACCTGAGTGATTATATAAACAGTAGCATAAGATTAGGTAATCAAAATCAAAACATTTGAATATTAAACATTTGAATATTGACTCTTAACCCTTTCCCTGGTATAGACGCTTTCTGACGCCTCTGCTGCAGACGGCTTTTTGAAAACATAGTGACAAAAGTAGAAATTGCTCAAAACGAGTAATTTCAACTTTTGACACAATGTTTTCCACTTTTATTCATAGGTTATCCATTAAATTATAGAGATTTTTATTTATTGACAAAATATGTTTAAAGTCGTCTGCTGCAGAATTGTCATATCAGGTAAAGGGTTAACACTTGACTGTTTGCAAATTCGATAAGAAAGGTGTTGTGCTTACATTTTCTCCTGGATACCAAACCAGTCTGCGTTGTAAAGCCAGACATTCTCCCTGATATACAAATTGGCCATCCTTTCTTATCAACTCAATTCTCTTGTGTTTGGTCTTTGTCTTCCTGTTTCTAGCAGCACCTCCTGCCTTTTTCTTTTTCTCCCGTTGTTGTTGGTATGTTGCTGGCAGTGCAGCTAATGCTGCTATAGAAAAAGAATAAAATGATACTTAAGGGCTGTCTGCTAAGAAAACATTTAAAGAAAATATATAACATCTCATGAATTCGGAGCATTTAATATTGTTCTTCTGTACATTATCAAATAGATTGCTTCAGAAGGAAGTATTGCTGGTTTTGAGTAACTTGTCCTTTTTAAATACATGTATGAAAGTCATCCACTGCATAAGGCATCAGAGGTTTTTTGCTTCAAGCAGAAGATAAATCACATCACTAGAAAATTAATTGTGATCCTTGAGATTATCTTTGGAGATTTAATTTTTAAGCAGATTATTTTGCAAATCACTATTGGGACAGGAATAAATGTAGAAGCTAGTAAAGTAATAATGGCAAGTTTGAGGGCCATTGTGTGAAGCCAATGTCGAATTATCACTCGGACAAGCTTTTCGCGTTCAAGGTAACTGTGACCTTTGACCAGATGACCTAAAAATCAATAGGGGTCCGGTCATACTGGTCAGGCCCAACCTCCAAGTCAAGTTTAGGTCCAGGCATTGTTGGGTTATCACTCAGACAACCTTGGTCACTGTGACCTTGACCTTTCACATGATGACCACAAAATCAATAAGGGTCAACTTCTGGTCACACCTAGCCTCCATATTAAGTTTGAGGGCCATGGGTGCAGGAAATGTCGAGTTATCACTCTGGCAAGCTTTTTGCATACAAGGTCACTGTGCCCTTGATCGTTGACGTCAAAATCAATAGGGGCCATCTACTGGTCACCCCCAGCTTCTATGGCAAGTTTGAGGGCCATAGATGCAGGCAATGTCGATGTATGACTCGGTCAAGCTCTTTGCATTCAAGGTCACTGTGACCTTGACCTTTGACCTGATGAACTCAAAATCAATAGGGCCTTTAGGGGTCATCTACTGATTAGGCTCAACCTCCTAAGTCAAGTTTGAGGTTATCACTTGGACAAGCTTTGGTCTACCGACGACAGACATACAGACCAACATGTGCAAAGCAATATACCGCTCTTCTTCGAAGAAAGCATAATTAGTATTGCACATCCAGGGATGAAATGTTACTATTTTACTTTACCAGATTTTAAACATATTTTAAATGTGAATCATAGTCTTTTCTTTATAAATCATTAAATGTCAATGTTGCATTAATTACGTTGATACTATGTGGACACTATTTCATGAATAGATATTATAATTATATTGGATCCCTAATCAAATCAGTTTCGTTAACCTCTGACAAAGTAGTATCTTTAATAGTACTGTAAAGCAGGCAACTGCCATAGGTTATATTGCCATATTTGCCACATTTGTATCTTTCTTTTGTATAGCTCTGAATCTGGGACTACTAATACGGGGAAGAGAAAGGAGTGCGATAAGCGCCAATTGCTTGTCGTCTTTATAAAACTGTTTGTTAACCTCGATAAGCGGGTAGATAAACCTTGTACAGGTTATGCGGAATATCGATCGATAAGAACGACAAGCACATTATATAGCGCCATATAGCCTATATCACTCGTTTCTCTTCCCCGTATTAGTTGATTGATTAATTAATGTTTAATGCCGGTTTTAACAATTTTTCAGTCATATCACGGCGGCCAGTTCATCTTCTCATGTGTTTCCTGGTTTTCTCACACCAGTACTCCACACAACAATCTTCCCAAGCAACTGGCTGCTTTAGCCCAGTGGTGGAAGACGAATGATGCATGTCGCAATGACTTTTGTCAAACGTCGGAAAGAAACTTTGCCGAGCCGGAATTCGAACTCACAACCCGGATTTACAGCCCCCGTCGTTACCAACTGAGCTACCGGGACTCGACCCCAGTATTAGTAGTCCCAGTCTGAATCGAACGTGCCACAATAATTACACAATAAAATGTATCATATTCTAGGGGTATAGCTAGATAGCGAAAACAACTTGTTTTCGCGAAAACAACTTATCGGTCACAAACACAACTTTTTATATGACTTTAAAACACATGTAACAATATTTTTTCATTAAATATCACTTAAACAACACATGATAAATGGACTTATAAACAAATTAAATCCATTTTTTAACATTATTTTGTACTTATTGTCGAAAAATATGTATTTCGGGATCGGCATAGGCTAAAACACATATAAATGCGTAGATTATGCTGGTGAAACGTAAATATGTTGTCTCATTGTTAACGTGAAAACTAGAACGAATAGTTTAATATATATTTGAATAAAAAGTGTTTACTAAATTATTCTGCAATAGATTCAGGAAAACATTAAGACAAATGTAAAAAAAAAAAAATCGTAGGACAAGTCATTTTGATGAGAGAAGTTGTTTTCGTAAAACAAGTCATTTTCGTAGGACAAGTCATTTTCGTTAGAGAAGATGATTTCTTATACCAGCGTAACCAAGTCATTTTTCGTTAGAGATTTGTTTTCGTGGGAAAAGTCATTTTCGTAGACCAAGTCATTTCTATTTTGCGATAATAAGTTCAAAAACACTATAACAAACTGTTAAAATGTATTGTAATATTGTTCTTGAATGTGCTTTTATGTTAATAAATTTGGAAAATTATGGTTATATGGACTTTAAAGTAATATATAAAGTTGTTTTCGTGACATCCAAGTTGTTTTCGCGACATCCAAGTTGTTTTTGCTATCTAGCTATACCGATATTCTAGACCAAAACGTAAATAAATTATGATATCGTGACGAAACGACCCAGTGCAAATGAGAATCATGGGAAACGACCTGGAACGGAAATTGTAGAGAAACCATACAGGGTGCGAAAGAGTTTCGGGTCCAAATGACTCCACTTCGTAAATGTTGATGCAATTTCATAAACTATGACCAGAATTAAAGCCATGCTTTGTTGCCAAAAGGCAACATCTTTTCAAATATGTCACATGGTTTGAATACATCAAATAGGTACCTCCATTCTTGGAAAAGAAGTTACATCGGACCAAACCTGATAGGTTACCACATAGCTTCAAAGCCAAGGTCGCTGCCATTTTCCCAGGCTAATTCTATACTTTTTGGACAAAGGCTACTTGATTATATAAATCGCCTGGTGTTTATAATTTTCTTTCATTTAAATCTAAGTGCCTCTATATAATAACGTGTGCTATTTTATAGTGAAAGCAATCATATAATAATGTATAGTATCTGATAATTTGCTAAAATAAGTCGATATATTGTTCGGTTAACCAATTAATTATTTGGAACAATTCCAATCGTGATCTCAAAATCAAATCAAACAATCAATTTGATCATGTGACCTGGACAAAATGGCGAATTACGAATGGTAATTTCCTCCCATTTATTTTTTTTTCATTTGAAACAGGATTTGTGTCCTCAAAATGATAACCTACACTTGCTTAATTCATTTATTGCTATTTGTTTTACATAATTATCTCGACAATTCAACCAAGGCTCGCATCACTAGTGTCTTGGTATACATAACTGTGACATGAAGCAACTACACATTTTTACAAGAATATAAGTAGCTTCTGATTCTATTCTTTAACCCTTTCCCTCATACGACAATTCTGCAGCAGACGACTTTGAACATGTTTTGTCAAAAAATAGAAAATCTCTATAATTTAATGGATAACCTATGACTAAAAGTGGAAAACATTGGGACAAAAGAGGAAATTGCTCATGGACAATATTGACACACCAAAGTTTGATCTTAAGAATGTGGTTAAAACATTATCTTTTGTAAAAACATTAAAAGTTGTCTGTTTCAGTTAAAAGATCTAGTTGTAATGTTTTTGTCATTTAAAGGTTTCCAAGAAAGCGGCAATATGATCAAGAAAGGGAAAGTAAAGCACTGACATCTGTTAATACAGACAGTCATCCTTTGAAAGCCATAACAGTAAGCTATTGTTGTTCTGTACTTGTTTTATACCATCATAAAGATTAGTTTCAGAGATGTTAATAAGGTAAGAGAAGATAACGTTTGTATGGATAACAAGAGAGAAATTGAAGACCAGTTGTCTAAACTTTTATCCATACAAATGTTATCTTTTTTTTTTACTGAAAAGAATCATCTAACTGAGACAATGTAATTGAAGACCCACAGCATCGTCTTACGGTATCAACTTTCTCTGCTACAAATTTGCTGTCTATTGGAAATGGTTGCTACATATGAAAACATTGTGGCAAAAGATCTTTTTTTTTTAGTTAGCAATATCTCCGTTCTCAATTTTATTTGATTATTATTCTTTCATTTATAGAAGTTTTCCATGTTTTTGCCTAGGCGTTTTCAAAGACATTTGCTGCAGATTTATTGAATGGGGGAAAGGGTTAAGATTTCACTGCTGTTGGAGTTAATTAATTATAGATGAAAACATTGTGGGATAACCGATATGGTGGTATCGCTCTTTATTTAATATTTTCTTCAATTTGTGCACATTAAGTCATCTGCTTCGGAGGTCTTTAAAGACAACTGTATCAGGTATATGGTTAAACAGATCAATTTTCAAAATAATCTTTTAAGCGTCAATGATATTATTATGAAAGGTACATATATTTCATATGAACTTTTACACTACTCATCATGACGGAACAGCACATTTTTGAAAACAATGTAAAGGTAGATGAGACAGCTCATCAAAAAGTTGTCACATCAGGGTTTACATTGTTTTCACTCTGATAGTCCTTTCCCATATAAAGCGTAGGGTTTACATTGTTTTCACTCTGATAGCCCTTTCCCATATAAAACCGGTCTGACCAGAGGTGGAATTGCTCAAAACAATATCTCCTTTTGTTACAAAGTTTCCAACTATTTTGGTAATTACCCCATCTTTAAATATATTTTCCATGTTTTTGGTGGTTTCTAAGTCATCTGCTTCAGATTTGCTGTATGTGGGAAAGGGTTATTTGACAAAAAAAGACATCCCTGATATAGTTCTTGGAACATTTTAAATTAGATCTTTGAAGATCACATTTTGAGAATTCAGCTGTGTAAGTTCTGTGAACAATATATGCTATTATATATTATTTCAGGTAACAAATGTAAAAACTCAGGATAAAAAGAATACACCAGGTAAAAAGGGAGTGAAGGGGACATCTTTAGTAAATGACCCTTTAAGCTCTTCAGTGGACCTCGGTCCGTTAGGGAATCTGGATGGGTCCGACCCATTGTCTGCCATGGCTGCTGATGCGTTGACAATATCAATGAAAAAGATGAGAGCTTCCAGTTATGGGGTGTGTATGCCATCATTGTTCTAAACCTATGTCACTGTATGATTTATAACTCTTTCTCAGATATATTAAAAAAAAATACAAAACCAAAACGTGCAATTTCGCCTTTTGCCACAATGTTTTCCACTTTTTGTCATAGGTTATCCATTCAATTATAGATATATTCTATCTTTTGACAAAATATGTTCAAAGTTGTCTGCTGCAGAATTGTCGTATGAGGGAAAGGGTTAAATCAGATCATCTTGTCCACCTGTTCAGTCTTTTCGGAATCTACACAAGTTGACAGAATCTTCTAACAAGTTTGTGTAAGTAGTATGTGAACACTGTAGATGTTGATCATCCGCACACGCTGATCTTGATCTATACTGTTCAGAAAAGCCCATAATGGCATTTCTACATTTTCTCATGAACTGAGTGACTAACTCAAATTATATATATTATTCATATAGACGCTTTCTGACGCTTCGGCAGCAGACAGCTTTTTGAAAACATATTGACAAAAGAAGAAATTGCACAAAACGTGCAATTTTTCCTTTTGCCACAATATTTTCCACTTTTTGTCATAGGTTATCCATTCAATTATGAAGATTTTCTATGTTTTGACAAAATACGTTCAAAGTCGTCTGCTGCAGAATTGTCGTATGAGAAAAAAGGGTTAAAGTAAACACATCATATGAGCCAGGTCATATGAAAATCCCCCTTAACCCTTTCACACATATAGATGCTTTCAGCCGCAGCAGACGACTTTTGAAAACACTGTGGCAAAGGTGAAATTGCTCATCATGAGCAATTTCACCTTTGCCACAGTGTTTTCAGAAGTCATTTGCCACAATGTTTTCAACTCTATTTAATAATTAAACTGTCATTAATGGAGAATTTTCACATTTTCGATGTCGTCTGCTGCAGATTTGTTGTATGTGGTTAAGGGTTAAGGCAGAGATCAATGAAAATCTCTTTACATGAAAGAACAATTACTTAAAATAGTTGAAAACATTGTGTCAAAAGGAGAATTTGCTCATCATCATGAGCAATTTTTCCTTGTGCCACAATATTTTCAAAAGTTATCTGCTGAAGAGGTATCAGACAGCATCAGAATTCTATATTAGGGAAAGGAATATGGCTGGTTTCTTTTCAATGATCAGCAAAAGTCATTGCAACCATCATTATTTGCTTCCCTGAATTTTCCACCATGATTTGCCGGAAGTACAAAAGTTTATCTAATCAATTAAAATTAGACTTGGTTTTACTCTATGGTTTCCATAACCCTTCGCATCATGCAACAAATCTGCTGCAGTCTTCTTTGAAAACATTAAGACAAAAAGGGAAATTCTTTGTAAATAAAAGAACAATTATTGCATAAAGTTGAAAACATCGTGGCAAAATGATAAATTGCTCATCATTAGCAATTTCACCTTTTGTCACAATGTTTTCAAAAGTAGTCTGCTGTAGAGGTATCTAAAAGCTTCTGTATACATGTGGGAAAGATTCAATAATATATTTCCTAGGAGGAAAAAAGTATGGGTGGGGAGATAGATGATTCCTTTGAACCTTGGACAGCTAAGAGAGCAGATATTCTGGCAAAGTATACAACATCCGAGAAACTCTCCATTACCACCAGCTTTCTGTCAGCATCGGATAAAGACTATGGTAAGATTATTGCTGTTTTGTATAAACCTTGCATTATTATAAAGACTTCTGACACATCTGCGGATTTTTGCTTAGAACTCATTCTTGACTTTGTTTATACCATTTGTATGTAACTAGAAATTATGTAAAGTTTACATTACTAAATAAAGAGTACTAATCTATCTAGCTCCTTTTCCTTCATATTTTTTGATGGTTTTCTAATAACTTTTAGTACACTGGTTTAAGATTTTATTGTGGTTGCCATTGCTGATGTGACAGTGCTGTATTGTGGGCGTATTTATCACTTTCAATGATAGCTCTTGTTTCTGGCCTATTCCTATTGCAAAAGTCAAAGCTGTAGATAAAAGCCATACTGGACCGCAAAAACCTATGTTGTAGGTACTCAAACGTGATGACTCTTTAACTCTTTTGAGTCCCAAGCCATATATTATATAAACTTAAATGAGCAATAAGAAAAGAATTGTGGAGCACAGACCAGAAAACTCCCTCAATTCTGGACCTATGAAATTTAACCCCTTCCCTCATACGACAATTCTGCAGCAGACGACTTCGGACATATTTTGTTAAAAAATAGAAAATCTCTATAATTGAATGGATAACCTATGACTAAAAGTGGAAAACATTGTGGCAAAAGGAGAAATTGCTCGTTTTTAGCAATTTCTTCTTTTGTCACTATGTTTTCAAAAAGCCATCTGCTGCAGAGGCGTCAGAAAGCGTCTATATGTGGGAAAGGGTTTATAATCATGATTGTTGTTTGTGTATTTTACAGTGGTTACTAAAGCCCAGAGTGTTACAACAGTAACAGACAAAGTCAAGAATCGCTTAGAACAACTGGACGACTTTGAAGAGGTTTGTTCTCCTTTTGTTTTCCATTTGTTTGACGTTGTGTGTGTAACATTTGAGAATGCCAAACTAGATTAATATGAACAAATTACAGTTTAATCATATCTTAACCTTTCTCCTATTCAGATGAATTTTGACACATTGGCAGAGGAAGCCTTTTGTAGAACTTGCCACAAAGGAGAAATTGCTAATAATGACAAATGGCTTCTTCTGTCACAATGTTTTAACCTTGATTCAGTTATTTCACTTTCTTTTATAGAAATTGCCTGCATGTCTCAAAGTCGTCTTGTTCAGATTGTTTGTATGTAGGAAAAGGTTAACCATTTGCTAGGAAAGGAGAAATTGCTCTTTGGATTTAAATTAGTAAAAACTTATTCTGCGTTGGACATACATGTCAATGACAATGTATAGCAGAAGACATGAAACTTTTGTCTGAAAAAGTGAAATAGCTCATGATAAGAAATGTTTTCCTGTTTCCAAGTTTGAAAAAAATGTCTTATAACAGACAAAGATGTAACTTCAGGCTAAAAACTATAATTATAGCCTGATATTTTCTCTCAAATAATCCTTTTTGCTATGCAGAAACTAGGATTTTTCTCCTCGTGCAAGTCACAGGTTTTTCATAAAAAAAAAATCTGATGTTTAAACAATTTCTTTGAGGTTAATTTCATCATTCAGTATTCAGTCTAGGATTTGTTAACCCTTTCCCACATACAACAGATCTGCAGCAAATAACCTTGAACACTTCTAAACAAAATTATTGAAAATCTTCATATATGAAAGTATAATTTAGTGAATAAGGTTGAAAACATTGTGGCCAAAGGAGAAATTTCTCTCTTTGTCCTAATCTTTGCAAAAGATGTCTGCTGCATAGGCCTCAGAAAGTTACTGTTTGTGAGAAAGAGTTAAATAATTTCAAGAATCTACAACCCCGCATGATCAGGAAATGAGGTTGATTTCATCAGTCAGTTTTCAGGGTAGGATTTTGTTAGCTTGTCTATAATATTATATCCGTTAATCCCATATACAAAATATTTGTAGCACACAACTTTGAAAACATCCAGACAAAAATATGAAAAAATTGTATAAAGATCTCTATAATTATTGAGTAAAGTTGAAAACATTTTGGCAAAAGGGAGGCATCTTTCAGAAATATAAGTTACATCTTAAAAATGGTTGGTAGTCAGTACCTTTTAGAACTTGAGTTGTAGGCAAAAAAAAAAGTTTTTTCACAATGATTTCATAATTCATCTGACATTAACCATTTATGACATACAAAACATTTTGAAAAAAATCTATGCAAAATTAAGGAAAATCTGTATAAATGAAAGGATAAGAATTGAATAGAGTTGAAAATATTACAGCAAAAGAAAGAAATTGTCATTATGTTTGATTATCTCAAAGTTCAATGAGTTCAAAAGACATCTGCTGCATATCTATCAAAGTTTGTCTGTGATTGGGAAAGGGTTAAATGGGATCACTTTAACCCTTTCCCTCATATAGACGCTTTTCGACGCCTCTGCAGCAGACAGCTTTTTGAAAACATAGTGACAAAAGAAGAAATTGCACAAAACGTGCAATTTCTCCTTTTGCCACAATGTTTTCCACTTTTTGTCATAGGTTATCCATTCAATTATGGAGATTTTCTATGTTTTGACAAAATACGTTCAAAGTCGTCTGCTGCAGAATTGTCGTATCAGGGAAAGGGTTAAATGAATGGTTGATGTGATGTTTCAGGGTTCAGTACAAGAGATGTTAAACCTGAATCAACAAGAGTATGTGTCTCGTATAGACGAGTTAAATCAGGCACTCATAGTAGCTTGGGAACAAGATCAGAGGGTCAAAGCACTCAAAATAGCTATTCAGGTATACATTATTATTGTCTCTATTTAGCTCACCTGTGCACAAAGTGCTCAAGGTGAGCTATTGTGATCACCTTTTGTTGTCATCGGTTGTGTGTCGTGCATCATGAACAGTTTCTTTTAAAGACATCTCCTCCTTAACCCCTTGCCCAAATTTGTTGAAACTTCACTGGGATGTTTCATGGGTGGTGCCCTTTCGAAATTGTTCAAACAAATTAGTTCCATGCAGATCTCTGGTTGCGATTTTTAAAATAACACTTTGAAATACTTCTGGTCTGAATCCAAAAGGCCTAGTGCTTAAATATTTGGTGTGAAGCATTGTCCAGGGGTCCTTTACCAATATTTTTCAAATTATGCCCCTGTGGTCAAAATTGGCCATGTCACCTGTTTTACATAGAGATATATAGAGAAACTTTGAATTTCTTCTTGTCTGAAATCAAAAGGCCTTTATTTGGGATGTAGCATGTCTGGTGGTGCTCTTCCAGGATTATTCAGATTGTGTTTGTTCAAAATTGGTCCTGCCCCTGGAATCACATGTTTTACAGAGAGAGATATAGGAATAATTCTGGAAATCTTCTCATCAGAAACAGACCTACCAGTTTCCTCATGTCAATTAGGTTGACAAAAGACATACAACATTAGTTAGGTTATTTTGCTTTGTAGTAAGTTAAGCTTAACTTGACATTTGGCCTCTTGTATTAGCTTACTTGACCGTGTTACAAATCATATTGCATAACTCAGGTGAGCGATACAGGGCAATCATTGCCCTCTTATTTGTAACACTTGATAACTTTGATGTAAGTATTGGTTTGTATAAACAATGTGATCAATCCACAATAGAGGTGTTTGAATTGACCCTTTTCATGTAAATATTCTATATAATCCGAACACTCATCAAACACCACTTTTCTATGTATGGGTCATTTCCCCTGTTGATACCTAACAATTTTGTAGGCGACATTTTGATTGGCTGATGCAAAGGTCAATCTGAGACAACCTGTAATAGGCAGTCATCAGATCTATGCTACTATAGTGAAGTTTATATCTGGTTTTAATGACATCTGTAATGGCCCCAAATCTTGTGAAGGAGGTTGAAAACATATCTTGAACAGAAGAATATTTGTGTTTTTATGATTTGATGAGGATGTATTTTTTTCATATTGAGTAACGTTTCTTTTGCTTTATGTACAAAATAATTGATAGTAAATTTTTTTTTTTTTCAGTGCTCCAAACTTCTTGCGGATGTCAATGTGATACAGTTTTATCCCAGCAAGTTTGTGTTGATCACAGATATTTTAGACAATTTTGGTAAGACACCTTCACAAGCATATCTGATAAATTCTTAACTTTACCACTACACATTTGAGGAGAGCTTATACTGTAACCCCCTGTGTTGGCAGTCGCATGCTGTTAAGTGATACCTCTGCATCAGACAACTATTGAAAACACTGTAACAAAAGGAGAAATTGCTCAAAACGAGCTATTTCTCCTTTTGCCACAATGTTATCAAATTTGTTCATTAATTTTGATTTTATTTATAGAGATTTTTCATATTTTTGAACAAACGTTTTCAAAGTCGTCTGCTGCAGACTTGTTGTATGTGTGAAAGGGTTAATCTGTTATATGAATAGTATAATTGTAACCTTAATCAATTTGGCACATGTGATGCACAGTTGGAAAGTTAGTTGCTTTCTTACTTCAGATACTGTGTGTTGATCTATATTGTCTGCTTGATTGACTTAAAGTTATGAATCTTTGTTGAAGTCATTTGTACTCAAGTGCCACCACATTGATCAAGACTGTTCTAGTAAAACACATCAGATAATTAGTTTATTTTACATTGAGACAAGCTTTCAGCTTATATTAGTCAGACTCAATGTCTGCTTTCTTGAGACATAATCAGTACCTGCGTTGTTTTTGTGACGTTAGAATCTGTGACCTATATTTCCTGCTTGAACAAATTATGTATTATAAGTTTAATTTTAGTCTAATTTTGTTTTAAATATTTTTCACTAAAAGATAAAAAAGCTTCATTAAACAAGTTTGCACTGGTTATGTGTCTATATTGAGGGCTTGGTGCGAAACGGTTGTAACTAAAAACATATTTTGAAAACACTGGTTTAGAGGCAATTTTGACCCCTTTGTAAACAATGCAAATTTAGGTGCCATTGCTCAAAACAAGCAATGGCACCTAAATTTGCATTGTTTACCAAGAAAAAGGATTTAACGTTTATAAAGACATTATGGCGAGGTGATTAACCTTGGTATAAAAATACCAATTTTAGTTACAACCGTTTCACGCCAAACCCTCGATATAATCTTAGGTGATACCTGCCTCAGATGCTGAATGTGAAGATTTGTTGCATGTTGTTGTGGTAAACCTTTCCCTGATAAGACACATTTTGATGACACAGCAATAGACATTGTAGCTAAGAGATTTCTTACAACTTTTCACATGTTACTTTTTTTAGGCTCACATATTTTCAAAGAAGACATCTCCAAAGTTATTCTTCAAAGAATTGTTTCAGAATACATTTAGCCCTTTCACATAAACAACAAATTTACAGCAAACAACTTTGAAATCATGCAGGCAAAAATGTGGAAAATGTCTAAAAATGAATGAATAATTATTGATTGAGTAACAAATGGAAAAAATGCTCAATAAGAGCAAAATATTCTTTTATCACAATATTTTAAAAAGTAGTCTTCTGCAGATGTGTCAAGTGCAAGTTTGAAAGGGTAAAATTTACAAATTAGAAATATGCCCTGACTTAAATGCTTTATTCCAGGAAAGTTGGTATTTGAGAGACTCAGAGATAAAGCCCAATACACCCCACCTGGTAGCTCTATACCAATTAAACTGCCAAGTAAGTTAAAAACATAACATTCTAGTTGAATACAATATAATCTTTACGCACATACAGCATATCTGCTGTAGATGTTTTCAAAAATATAAAACACTATAAATAAAAGTATAGAGTTGAAAACATTATGACAAAATAAGAAAGTGTTCAATACGAACAATTTCTTCTTTTGCCAAAATGTTTGCAAAAACCTTCTGCTGCAGAGTTGTAAAATAACTTCTATATATGGGAAAGGCTAACCATCTTTTTGATGATTAAATAATTCTTGTAAGATTCTATGTGTGGCCCTGATCGATGAACAATATAATCATAAACTATGACCTGTTCCAGTAATGAAGACCTTCTTGAACTTTCTGTAAGCCATTTTTGTATATTTCAAATGGTTCGCGCATTTAAAAAAATAAAAGTTGCATATTGAAACTTTATAATGCTTGTGGTATGTATTAGCTTGCATTTTTATCAATTTTAAATCAATTTCACTGAGATGATATTTTTGAATACCCACAGCATAGGGTTTGAATGTCATTTATGGATTTGTAGATTTGAAATACTCTTCTAATTAAGAGATCTGATTTTTTTTGTCTTTTCAGAGAACTTCACACCAGAACAAGTTCCAGATGGAGCTAAAGAAACCTGTCGTAATTGGTTCTTTAAGATAGCATCCATTCGAGAACTAATTCCCCGGTTTTATGTGGAGGCTGCCATTATGAAATGTTACAGCTTCTTAAATCCGGGGTAATAATCAGTTTTTATGACCAAATTTTTAGTGACTTTAGACAGATTATTACTGTAACCTATTCTCATTAGGAAACTTTCAATATATCTATGCCAAAATAAGGAAATATACAATAGATTATAATTAATGTAGCTTGTGTGCAGGGGTTAGTGTCTGCATTTGCATTGCAGCTTTGGTTATAGGTTTGCATGAAAGGCCTTTCCTCAAAAACAACAGATGCTATTGCTTTGAAACTTCACACACTCTGTGCATGCCATCATATGACCTTGCAGAACAAGTCCAACAATTCTACATCATAGTTTGACTGAATTATGCCACTTTTCGGACATAGAAATACTATCACCTGATAATGAAATCGACTGAGATTACACATACTAATGACACAGTGCATGCAAGTTTTTTAACATTCACTGTCAAAACAAAACAAACACTTGATACAGCCATATTTTGCAATAAATTCACCTAAGACTTATCCAACTTGATATATGTTAGTCTTCTATGAAGCCACTAGTACAGTAACTGCTGTTGACTGGAGTATGAAATGTACAGTAACCGCTGTTGACTTTAATATGAAATAGTCAAATAGTCATAGATGCTTTCTTGTAGACAGCTCTTGTTATTAACTCTTTCCAACCTAATACAACAAATCTGCAGCATACAACTTTGAAAACATACCCCAACGGAATTGGAAACTCCCCTTAAATGAAAGTACAATAATTGAACAGAGTTGAAAACGAGAAATTTCTCGTTTTGAGCAATTTCTTCTTTTGTTGCCATGTTTTCAAAAAGCTGTCTGCTGCAGTGGTGCCAGAAAGCATCTATATGAGGTAAAGGGATAATTGTTAATCTGTTTTGTTTTTTTGAAAGACATTGGCATATCTCTATCCCAGATATAGACCCATTTTGACACCTCTTCAGCAGAAGACTTTTGAAAACATTGTGATACAAGGAGAAATTTCTCATAATGAGCAAATCCTCCTTTTGTCACAATGTTTGCAACTTTATTTGGTTACTATACTTTGACTTACTCCACATTTTTGGTAGCTGTTTTCAAAGTTGTTTGCTTTAGATTTGTTGAATGCTTGAATGGATTTATCATATATTCTGATTGAATGTGTGTACTCTTATTTTCAGGGAATATGCTGATGCTCTACAGAGGTTAGCTGTAATAACCCGAGGTATGGGGGATCCCCTTGTAGCTCTGCATGCTAGAGCTTACCTTAGTAGGGTAATTCAATTTCTTTTAATTAATAAAACAAACAAGGTATTGTAGTCACTTGATTGGTGTTGTTGTTGGCGATTTTTAGCTCCACTGGCTGAAAGCCAGTCGAGCTTATGTCATGGCGAATTGTCCGTCGTGCGTGCGTGCGTGCGTGCGTGCATGAGTGCGTGCGTAAACTTTTTCCTTTAAACGACTTCTTCTCACTAACCACTTGGCCAATTTGGTTGAAACTTCATAGGAAGCATCCTCTCAATGTCCTCTCTTAAATTCCTTCAAATTTTTTTGATCCATCCATAATTCTGGTTTCCATGGCAACCAAAAGAAAAAAATAGTGAAAACTTAAAAAATCTTCTTCTCTGAAAGTGTCAGGCCGATTTTCAAATAATTTTGTAGAAATGTTCCTTGGGTGACCCTTTATTAGATTCCTTCAAGAAATGTTGATTGGTCGAAAAACATGGTCGCCAGAGGGCGGGGCTATTTTGCCTTATATGACCATAGTGAAAACTTAAAAAATCTTCTTCTCCGAAAGTGTTCAGCCGATTTTCAAATAATTTTGTAGAAATGTTCATTGGGTGACCCTCTATCAGATTCCTTCATGCCATGTTGATTGGTCGAAAAATATGGCCGCCAGAGGGCGGGGCTATTTTGCTCTATATGACCATAGTGAAAATTTAAAAAATCTTCTTCTCCGAAAGTGTTGAGCAGATTTTCAAATAATTTTGTAGAAATGTTCTTTGGGTGACCCTCTATCAGATTCCTTCAAGCCATGTTGATTGGTTAAAAAATATGGCCGCCATGGGGTGGGGCTATTTTGCCTTATATGGCTATTGTGAAAACTTAAAAAATCTTCTCCTCCGAAAGTGTCAGGCCGATTTTCAAATAATTTTGCAGAAACATTCCTTGGGTGACACTCTACAAGATTCCTTTAAGCCATAGTGGTTGGTAAAAAATATGGCCACTAGGGGGCAGGGATGTTTGCCTTATGGCCGTGGAGCGATACTGGGCCTCTTGTTTAAGAATAAAATGGGAAAGTCAAAAAAATATAAAATCAGACGAGTCTCCAGCATCCGCAGTGGTGCTCTTGTTGGAAATAAAATCAATCAGTCAATAGATATAGGGAGTTTCTGTTTCATTGTTTGAATTATTTGTTAACCCTATTCCCGAAAGGAGATGTATTTTGCAGCATCTGAAGCAAATCACAATTGCAAACATTGTGGCATAATGTTTTCCACTGTTACTTTTATTAATTTCACTTTCAATCCTAGACACTTTCCATATGTTAACCCTTTACCTCATATAGACGCTTTCTGACGCCTCTGCAGCAGACGGCTTTATGAAAACATAGTGACAAAAGAAGAAATTGCACAAAACGTGCAATTTCTCCTTTTGCCACAATTTTTTCCACTTTTTGACATAGGTTATCCATTCAATTATGGAGATTTTCTAAAATATGTTTAAAGTCGTCTGCTGCAGAATTGTCGTATGAGGGAAAGGGTTAATTAAGAAACTATGAAACTCATCTGCTGCATATCATAGGTCGAGAAAAGGGGGGAGAGTATGGGTCTTTTTCCCACATTATCACTTTTAACTCAACCAAGGCCTATGCTGTGGTACTTGAAAGAGTTGTCACACTGAGACGATTCTTTTGAGTACATACAACATAGGGTTATAGGGTCGAATGATGATTCGAAATACTCATGTTATCTATCTCAGGTATGTTGTATATGGGGAAGGTCAATATGGGCATTGACCCAAAATTTACGTGTAGCTTTAGTCTTCACATATTAATAACATATACTATGATCAAGCTTAGAAACCCATTCATATATCAGATTTATATACAAATTCTTAAACCATTATCAATCAACCTTACTGTGCTTTCTGTAGACTTACATGTAACTAGTCCGTGTGCTGAGGGTCTGGGGGAAACTCCTACAAATAAATATCGCCTTTCATCATTTGATTCAAGTCCTTGACCTCCGAGTCACTGTCTCCCACCAATACAGTTTAGACTAGCATTAACTCCACCCACATACAACAAATTTGCAGCAGACGACTATAACATCTAGTCTAAATAATAGGATATCTCTATTAAAACATTGTGCCAAAAGGAGAAATTGCTCATTTTGAATCAAACTTCATCTGCTGCAGAGGTTTCTATATGTCTATATGAAACAATTCAGCAGATGGCTTTGAAAATATGTAAGTTAAACTATGGAAAATTTCTCTTAATGTAAGTTTATTCACTGGATAATGTGGAAAACATTGTGGCAAATGAAGCAATTGTTCATCATGAGCAATTTCTCCTTTGGCTACAATGTTTGCAAAAGTGTATTATTTCTGCAGATGCATAAACATATGTCTGTACGTGGGAGAGGGTTAATTGGTTTGGTATTGAGTCAAATTACTTTAACCCTTTCCCTCATATAGACGCTTTCGGATGCCTCTGCAGCAGACAGCTTTTTGAAAACATAGTGACAAAAGAAGAAATTGCACAAAACGTGCAATTTCTCCTTTTGCCACAATGTTTACCACTTTTTGTCACAGGTTATCCATTCAATTATGGAGATTTTCTATTTTTTGACAAAATAAGTTCAAAGTCGTCTGCTGCAGTATTATCGTATGAGGGAAAGGGTTAAAGAGTTAATTAGTATAGTACAAGTTTATTCAAAGTTACATTTTATATTACATTTCCTATCCACAGGTTGGTATGGCAGTAGCACCAATGATCAGAGAACATCTACTGCCCATGTTTGACGACTTCCTGGTCACATATAGCCAGGTAAGTGGAAATATGTTGCCTTTACTGGCAGGGTGACACCTAGGGATCAATCCCCCACTGTCTTTCCCTGTTTGTCCATCATACAGCCTTAGTGGTTTTTCGGTAGTGTGTTTAGCTTGGATGCATTATGTCACTGGTTCGATCCCTGGCTGTCAGGGTCAAATCATTGTCTTAAAGGCTTTCCCTCCTTGGCATTCAGGATTGTGGGGTTGGCAAAAATATAACTGAAGTATTGTTGAAAGCAACTTAAACCACCATATAAAAAAATATTTTACCCTACTTCTTAAACCTTTCGCAAATGTTTGTCTTTTGATGCCTCTCCATCAGACATTTAAAAGCATGTTAGGAAAAGGAGAAATTGCTCATGATGAGTAATTTCTCAATTTTCTTTACAACAACATAAGATATTGCACCGTGTTCCATTAGTCCAACTAGTATATCAGCAATGTATGCCACTTTTATAACCTAGAAAATAAATTCTAGTTGTTCATGTTTTGCTGACTATCTGTTACCATTCTTGTAACAAATTTTACTTATAAATGTCTTTGGAGTCATGACACTTTCCCACAGATAATTTGCAGATAATAATTTTTGAAAAATAAAAAAAAATTGAAACACAATGTTTTCAACTTTATTCAATAATTGTTCAATCATTTATGGAGCGTTTCAATATTTTTAACTAAGCACCTTCAAAGTCGTCTGCTACAGATTTGCTGTTTGTGGAAAAAAGACTAAGGTGAGGGCACTGAAAAAGTTCCATATTTATGTTCCTCCAAAGATTCGATGATAGAATATAGTCATGTGTTTTCCCTGCATATGTGTGTCGATGTGGCAGTTAATCTATCTGCCCCCTTTTGTGGACATACTTTTACTCAGCAACTGCGTACATGAATAGAAATGAAATTTTATTGAAAGCTATAGTACTAATATATTACCCTCGGTGTCGTTGTCTGCTTCGTCACAAAACTTTAACCTTACCTCATAATAAAAAACGTTAAATATTTTCAAATGAAACTTGATACACATGATCCTAGGAACAATACGCATATCTATACTAAGTCACATACCTTGGGCTTTAATAATTACTCAGTAATGCCCCTTTTTCGCCTTAGAAAAAACCAGACGAGTGTTGGTGTTCCCTTGGCAGCGCTTTTGTTTAAGGGAATATTGCCCTTCAAACTTTTACAGCTCATTA
The DNA here is from genome assembly GCA_031761405.1 of Serripes groenlandicus. Classification (NCBI taxonomy): domain Eukaryota; kingdom Metazoa; phylum Mollusca; class Bivalvia; order Cardiida; family Cardiidae; genus Serripes; species Serripes groenlandicus. Next base: position 89,829,768 of record JASEVX010000004.1, read on the forward strand.
TTGTGTCCGCCATATTTCTCAGTAACTGCTGGTAGGAAACTTCAGTACCAAGAGGAGATGTCAGCTAGTTTAGATGCAACATTTCTTAACAGAGTCATGGCCTTTGGGGATAATCCAATGAGCTCAGCGTATTATGACTTATAATCAATTTAAAGTCCAATCAGACGATATATGCTCTCTTGTGACATCTTATCCATTGAGATGTTTTTGGAGAAGAGGTCTTTAAAATCATCAGATCTGGTAAATTATTAACCCTTATCAACTTTCTGATGCATTTTGTTGCATCTGAAGCAGACAACTTTTGAAAACATTTTGGCAAAAGAAGAAATTTGAGCAATTTCGCCAAATGCCAAACTTTTTCAACTCTATTCAATAGTTACATTTTTATCTATTGAAATTTTCCATATTTTTGGCAAGATGATTTCAAAGTTGTCAGCTGCAGATTTCTTGTAATTTGGAAAAGGTTAAGGGAGCTGATAATTTTTTTATTGATAATCAATATGTGGTTATTGTATGAACATAGCTTCAACAATCAAAATTTTATAAACCGGATCAGCCAAGTCAGAGATCAGTCTTAGCACAATTGATGTTAAATCTGAAATCTCTAAAGATCGTTTTTGTGTCGCATAGCTCATTTAAATTTATTAAATAGTTTGCCTCCCATAACGAAGGATTAATGGCCATTGGTATTTAAGAAACACATCTTGTTTCTATAATCAATATTAGGTTATTATATAAATTATAAACATAGCCACAAGAATCCCAAGTATTGTTAATTTTGATCAGTCAAGTCAGAGAGTCTATACAGGGTCTTCCTTATCTCATTTGTCTTCTTGTCATTGAAGACCTCTTAACCCTTTCCCACATACAACAAATCTGCAGCAGACAACTTTAAAAACATTGCGGCAAAAGGAGAAATTGCTTGTTTTGAGCAATTTAGCCTTTTGTCACAATGTTCTCAAAAGTTGTCTTTTCTAGAGACGTCAGAAAATGTCTATATGTGGGAAATGGTTAAAGATTTAGAAATATTTTGACCAAAAAAAGCACAATTGATAATAAATGTGAAATTTCTAAAAGGTTTGTTTTTGTGCTGCCTAGCTCATTTGTAAATATTAAATATATTGAATGAAGGATTCAGGGTTATTGGTGTTTCAGAGACACATCTTGTTTCTATAGGTACAGGGTGACAGCGTACAGAACACCTTAGCAGTACAGAAAGTAGAAATGCCACGCTACCTTACCCTATTTTCTCCGGGATTAGACTGGTTACTTCAGTGTATTTCTCATAAAGCCTCGGACAAGACCCTCACTGAAATACTCGAGAAATCCAGGAAACAGTGTAACAGGTTAGTGTTTCGAATATAGACGCTTTCTGACACATCTGCAGCAGAAGACTTTTTGAAAACAAGGCGACAAAAAAGAAATTGCTCAATATGAGCAATTTCTCTATTTGTCACCATGTTTTTAACTCTATTCAATTAGTTTACTTTCATTTAAAGGGAGTTTCCAACTTTTGTTGGGTATGTTTTCAAAGTTTTCTGCTGCAGATTTGTTGTTTGTGGGAAGGGGTTAAATGATGGCCTTATTATAGTTAACTGTTTATATCATATGCTGTTAAAAGTGTCGGCTGGTTTTGAAAACATCTAACTCATTCCTTTCCCACATACAGCAAATCTGCAGCAGACAACTTTGAAAACATAGTGACAAAACTGAAAAATCTCCATAAAAGGTAGCCTAATTGTTAAATGAAGTTGAAAAACATTTCGGCCAAAGGAGGAAATGCTCATCATGAGAAATTTCACCTTCGCCGCAATGTTTTCAAAAGTCGTCTGCTTTTATTGCTTCAAAATGCATCTGCAGGTGGGAAAGGTTTAAATGATGGCCTTAGCATAGTGAACTGTTCAAATCATATGCTGTATTAATTGTTGGCTGTATTTGAAAACATCTGAATTAAAAGAAATACAATTTTAAAACTAATTTTGATGCTGTCTTGAAAGCAAATGTTAGTCCTTTTTGCAAAATGTTTTTAAATTTTGCCTGCTGCAGAGGCGTTAAAAGTCATCTGAATCAATTGAATGGTTAAACAACTTTATAAAGCAAAGAAGAATCTGGAAAATAATTGTTTTATTTTGAAAAAGAGCAGAACATAATGGTTATAAAGAGTGATATCTTCTTATTTCCATAAACATTTCAAAGCATCAGGGTAGGATTAACCCTTTCCCTCATACGACAATTCTGCAGCAGACGACTTTGAACTTATTTTGTCAAAACATAGAAAATCGCCATAGTTGAATGGATAACCTATGACAAAAAGTGGAAAACATTGTGGCAAAAGGAGAAATTGCACGTTTTGTGCAATTTCTTCTTTTGTCACTATGTTTTCAAAAAGCCGTCTGCAGAGGCGTCAGAAAGCATCTATATGAGGGAAAGGGTTAAACCAAAGATTCTGGAATGATAAGGGCAATGTAATTGAAATTATTGAATATTTGAAATGTAACCTTTTCCCACAAACTTTCAATTATCCCTTTCTCTCATACAGACACTTTCTACCGCCTCTGCAGCATACAGCTTTTTGAAAACATAGTGACGAAAGGAGAAATTGCTCAAAACGAGCAATTTCTCCTTTTGTCACAATTTGTTCCACTTTTAGTCATAGGTTATCCATTCAATTATAGAGATTTTCTTTATTTTGACAAAATATGTTCAAAGTCGTCTGCTGCAGAATTGTCGTATGAGGGAAAGGGTTAAACAGAGCTTCCATATTGTTGTCTATGTGCTTTCCAAGTCGTCTATTGCAGATTTGTCATATGTAGAAAAAGTTGAGAAATATGTTTTTAGATGTAGTGATAATTCTTAGTAATTTCTTATTTTCCAGCAATTTTTTTTTTAAAAAAGTGCTTAGGCATCAAATCTTGTCCATCATGTATTTTCAGTGCACTGCTGCTGAATTCACTGATATCTGCCTTCAAGCCAGAGTATATAGCCGCCAGGGCCACCATGTTTATAGAAATGATCAAGGAGTCGGAGGACACAGGCTTTCCCAAGGTTTGTCTCCTGGTTTTTAGCTCGTCTGTTTATCAAAGTTTGCGTCTGTGTCGTCACAAAGCTTGAACACTACCTCATAACTCTAAAACCCTTCCAACATTTTTAAATGAAACTTGGTACATGTACACATGTTTCTAGGAATATTACACATGTTTTTGCCAAGTCATATAACTAAGGTATGATAATAATAGTTTTTCAGTAATGCCCCTTTTTCGACGAGTGTTGCCACCCTTGTTTTGTATTTGTAATCAGGATCACATTAACCCTTTCCATCATAAAGACGCTTTCTGACGCCTCTGCAGCAGACAGCTTTTTGGAAACATAGTGACAACAGAAGAACTTGCTCAAAACGAGCAATTTCTCCTTTTGCCACAATGTTTTGCACTTTTAGTCATAGGTTATCGATTCAATTATAGAGATTTTCTATTTTTTGACAAAATATGATCAAAGTCATCTGCTGCAGAATTGTCGTATGAGGGAAAGAGTTAATATTTGTTATTGAACTTTCTCGCCATTAATCTTACAGTAAGATAAATTGACCAATTGTCTGAGAAATGAGGTCTGGTTGTATCCCCTTTTGGCCTAGCTAAACCCTTTCCCACTTACAACAAATCTGCATCAGGCATCTTTCAAAACATCTATGCAAAAGTATGAAACATTTCTATAAATAAAAGTTTAGGCATTAGAAAACGTCTTTATGGGAAAGGGTTAAAATAGTATTTGAGTTAGACAAAATGGATTATAATTATTATTTTCATCAGAAACTGCATCTTTTAACTCTTTCACATATGCAATGAATATGCAGCAGAAGACTTTGATATGTCTATGCAAATGTAGGGAAAATCTCTACAAATGGAAATATAATTATTGAATAGCATAAAAACATTGTGGCAAAAAAAGAAATTGCTGATCATGAGCAATTTCTCATATTGTCACAATGTTTTTGAAGGCTTCTGCTGCAGATGCACGAATATCTGTCTGCAGCTGGTGATAGCTCAAATATGCTCTTTTGAAACTGTGTTTATGCATAGACTGTATCTGTATCATATATCATACTGTCAATATTCCAAGTCATACAATTTTCTTCAAACTTTTCCCATATACAAAAAAAAATCAGCATCTTTGAAAACATCTAGACAAAAATATGGAAAAACTCAATATAAGAAAGTATAATTATTAAATAGAGTTGAAAACATTGTGTTATAAAAGGAGAAACTGCTCATCATGACTTTATCCAACTGCTTTAACACTTTCCCAAATGCAACAATTCTTCAGCAGACCACTTTGAAAGCATCTAGATAAAAAGATTGAAATCCTCTATAAACGAATATTTAACTATTGAATAGAGGTGAAAACATTGTGGCATGAGGGGAACTTACTCATTTTGGATAAATAAGAGTTAACAGAGCTCTATTGATTGATTGATTGATTGGAATTCAAACAGGTTTTGAACTGTATTTAAGTTATATCATAGTGGTCAGTTCACATAATCATGTGTTTCCTGTCTTTCTAACACCGTTCCTCCACACAACGTTCTTCTATGGCAGCTAGCTACCTTCCCACAGAGACTATCTAGCCCATTGGTTAACCCTTTCCCACATATAGATGCTTTCAGACGCCTCTGCAGCAGACAACTTTTGAAAACGTTGTGGCAAAGGTGAAATTGCTCATGATGAGCAATTTCGCCATTTGCCACAATGTTTTCTATTCTATTTTATAATTAAACTGTCATTAATGGAGATTTTTCACATTTGTTATAAGATGTTTTCAAAGTCTTCTGTTACAGATTTGTTGTATGTGGGAAAGGGTTAAAGACAAATCATAGTTGACATGCTGTGTTTTGTCAATTGTCTAAATGAATGAATAACAGAGCTCTAGCTTAGGAGAGTATTTCTCATCCTCAAATACTTATTTTACCCTCAAACCCTATATGTTGTGGGTACTCAAAAGAATCGTCTCAATGATACAATGAGTACCAACAACATAGGATTTAGCGGAGTCATAAGCGAGATATGGGTGGGTAAGACCAGTTCACTCCTCCTTATCTAGTCCTCTGGTACCACGTCATAGAGTTTCATTGTTTTTCATTGATTAATGAAATGGATAATAAGTGGAAAATACAGTCCTATTTGCTCCATCTTATGTAGGCCTCTATACATGTACTTTCACTTAGTCCTATGTTCTAGGTACCAAAATGATTTGAATACCACAACATAGGGTTTCATTGAGTAAGGAAATGGATAGTAAGTGCCAAATACAGTTCTGTTTGCTTCATCTTACAGTTAAGAACATCATGAAATTGACAATCTGAGCGGAACGTGATTGGATCGTGAGCGTGATTGGAACGAAGTTGGAACGCTTTATGAGCGGAACGGATTTTTGCGCTCTGAACGAAACGATCATAATGAGCGAAAAAATCCAATCACTGAGCGGAAAAATCCAATCACATGAATGGTTCGCTCACTGAACGGTTGCAACAAATACTCGATGATTATTTTACGAAATTTATTAAACGTCATATTTATTAACTTTTCTTTTTTTTATAATAAGTCACGTATCCAATTGAATTAGATTATACACATAATATTAATACAATCATTTTCGTAAAACTATTTAATATTAACGATTCTGCTGAAAATATCAAGTCGCAATAATTTCAAAATGTCACTTTCTCGGTTACAAATATGAATAAAATCCTAGAACGGTAAAAGTTTTCCAAAATAAACAACAGTGAAGCGTTCGACGTTCACTCGATCATTTGTTGATATCTCTGGTTAAGTAAAAAATAATATAAACGAAACGAAATTAATTCCAGCCAATCAAATCGTTGAGCGGATTTGGATCGAAAAAAAACGTTCCAAGTGAGCGTCAAAAAGCGCTCAATCCGAGAGCGGAACGGAAAAAAGCAATCACAATGTTATGAATGAGTGAACGCTTTATGAGCGGAGCGGATCGTGAGCTGAACGGAACGGAGCGGAGCGGAGTGTGAACGGTAAATTTGTCAATTTCAAGATGTTCTTAACTGTATGTAGGCCTCTATATATGTACTTTCACTTGCAGCACTTACTGTTTCGAACTCTTGGTACCTGTCTAGCCATCTCTGATCCACCAGAAGGTCAAAAACTCAATGTGCTCAATGAAGTCTGGAAACCTATCATGAAGTTAAAGAACCCAACTGTAAGTAAAACGAGTACATTATGATGTATATTTGTATTTAACCCTTTCCCTCATACGACAATTCTGCAGCAGATGACTTCGGACATATTTTGTCAAAAAGTAGAAAATCTCTGTAATTGAACGGATAACCTATAACTAAAAGTGGAAAACATTGTGGCAAATTTTGAGCAATTTCTTCTTTTGTCAGTATGTTTTGAAAAAGCCGTCTGCTGCAGACGCGTCAGAAAGCATCTAGATGAGGCAAAGGGTTAATCGAGGCATTAACCAGATTGAAATGAAGCTTTTTCACTTTCAGTTTAGTGTATGTATCTGGATTATTAAAATAAGACCAAAAATATTTGGATTAAGTTGATTGATATCCTTAGTGACACAGGGTTTCATTTACTAGCAATATTTTCTCATCATGGCCCTTGTTTTGTGTAATTATTTAAAAGTAATGATCTCACTGATATATACCTAAGCATTCATGACAATGAATATTTGAGCGGGGCTCAGAGAAAACCATCTTTAATGAATTTGTGACCAAAGTTGATCACGTTCAGCCATTGTATCGGTAGTCGAGCTAATTTATTTTGGATCTTACTAAGCATGGTTTTGCAGGCAGGTACTTTTTCACATGAATTGTGCGATAAATTTGATAAGCTTGGTTTTCCTGATCATTAAGTCTTGTATATTTACTATAAAGCTTTTGTCTATTTCTATATTTCAGGATTATATTGGCTGTGTTGAAATATGGATGGAATTCGTGGTGAAAAATTTTGGTGTAAGTTTTTCTTCGTTTTTAACAGGATTCAAGCAAAGAGGCTGTTGTACAATTGTTTCATGATCGCAGACTTAATGCATATAGTTTGTCCATCGGGCAGATTGCTGATTATTAAGCATTTCCAACATACATCAAATTTGCAGCAGTTGACTTTTAAAACATAATGGTAATACCATGAAAAATCTCTATTAATGAATGTATGAATGTTGAATAGAGTTTAACAAATTGTGGCAAAAGATTTTCAAAGGTTGTCTTCTACAGTGGTGTCGGTGTCCGAAAGTGTGCCTTTTCTCACTTATAGAAACATTCCGATACATCTGCAGAAGATAAATTTTTAAAACATTTTTGGCAAAAGGAGAAATTGCTCATGGTTGAGCAATTTCTCCATTTGTCACAAGTGCCACAATGTTTTGAACTCAATTCAATAATCTTACTCTCATTTATTGAGATTTGTCAAATATTTGCCAGGATGTTTTAAAGTTGTCTGCTGCAAATTTATGCTATGTGGGAAAGTGGACTGATTATTGAAAGTTGCTATGTTTATAGATGAAAATTAGGTGGAGGACTCATTTGAAGGGCAAAGGTAAAATATTTAGATGATGAAACAACTCAAAAAAGTATACAAGCTGACTTTATTAACATTTGTAATTGCATAGAGGGCAGTTAAAAGATTATACATACAATATGTCATTCTGTGAACATGAAGCTCAATGTAATAGGTAAAATATCTGGATCATCAGCAGTTAATGTAATTACATAAAACTTGGATTATGCATAGAGAGCAATTTGTGGATTATGCACATTGTCAAGTAATTTTTGAAGGTCAAGGTCTCTAATGCGAAATGCAGACTTTTCTGTAATATCTTGATCCTGCATTTTTACTCTGCTCCTTCATTGAAGGGGACTTCTGTTTTCTACAGATGCATGAGATATGAACAAAATATTTAAACTCGGTAATGGGTTCAGCTTGAGAAAATTTCCAATGTGTAAGGGAGATAAGACTTACAAATTTCAACTTTCAGAAAAGGGAGATAAATACAGTGCTTAATGACGTTATCAAGCATATGACCCCTGACAGAGCGTTTGAAGATTTCTACCCACAACTCCAGTCTGTGGTGTCTAAGATTATGGCCCATATCCATGATTTCTCTATGCTGTTTTCTTTGGTAAGTTTTTGTATTTGGTTTTTTGGTTTCCTAAGTGTGGTGGCTACCATCTCTGTGGTGTAGGGGTAGAGTGTCCTTCTTGGGTGCAGGAAGTCACAGGTTTGATCCTCAGCCTGGTCATAACAAAGACTTTACAAAGTGATACTAGTGGCTGCATACTTTAGCGTTCCAGATTGTGGGGTTAACATTTGACTGAATCACTGGTGTCAGGTTAAATGGGCCAGTAGTACTGGTAACTTAGCCAGGAAATGTCGGGATATAACTTAAAAACTGTTGAATGTGGCATAAAACTCCAAAAAATCAATCAACTTATGTGTGTTGGACTGTCTATTGAGTGGAATAATAACACTTTATTTAATGCTAAACGATGAGATACTGAGTTCTATCAATGAGATATAATCCATATAACACACACTGTGAGAGAAAATTTGTTTGTTTTGAGTGGATATGAAATATATTTCAACTCAAAGTGATACATTTTTAGCTCCACTGGCTGAAAGCCAGTCGAGCTTATGTCATGGCGAATTGTCCGTCGTGCGTGCGTGCGTGCGTGCGTGCGTGCGTGCGTGCATGCGTAAACTTTTCCTTTAAACGACTTCTTCTCCCTAACCACTTGGCCAATTTGGTTGAAACTTCATGGGAAGCATCCTCTCAATGTCCTCTACTAAATTCCTTCAATTTTTTTTGATCCATTCGAAATTCTGGTTTCCATGGCAACCGAAAGAAAAAAATAGTGAGAACTTAAAAAATCTTCTTCTCCAAAAGTGTCAGGCCGATTTTCAAATAATTTTGTAGAAATGTTCCTTGGGTGACTCTTTATTAGATTCCTTCAAGAAATGTCGATTGGTTGAAAAACATGGCCGCCAGGGGGGCGGGGCTATTTTGCCTAATATAGCTATAGTGAAAACTTAAAAAATCTTCTTCTCCAAAAGTGTTCAGCAGATTTTCAAATAATTTTGTAGAAATGTTCCTTGGGTGACCCTTTATCAGATTCCTTCAAGAAATGTTGATTCGGCGAAAAACATGGCCGCCAGGGGGGCGGGGCTATTTTGCCTTATATAGCTATAGTGAAAACTTGTTCAGCCGATTTTCAAATAATTTTGTAGAAATGTTCATTGGGTGACCCTCTATCAGATTCCTTCAAGCCATGTTGATTGGTCGAAAAACATGGCCGCCAGAGGGCGGGGCTATTTTGCTTTATATAACCATAGTGAAAACTTAAAAAATCTTCTTCTCCGAAAGTGTTCAGCCGATTTTCAAATAATTTTGTAGAAATGTTCATTGGGTGACCCTCTATCAGATTCCTTCAAGCCATGTTGATTGGTCGAAAAACATGGCAGCCAGAGGTACGGGGCTATTTTGCCTTATATGACCATAGTGAAAACTTAAAAAATCTTCTCCTCCGAAAGTGTTTGGCTGATATTCAAATAATTTTGTAGAAATGTTCCTAGGCTTACCCTCTATCAGATTCCTTCAAGCCATGTTGATTGGTCGAAAAACATGGCCACCAGGGGGGCGGGGCTATTTCGCCTTATATGGCTATAGTGAAAACTTAAAAAATCTTCTCCTCCGAAAGTGTCGGACCGATTTTCAAATAATTTTGTAGAAATGTTCCTTAAGTGACACTCTACAAGATTCCTTTAAGCCATGGTGGTTGGTAAAAAAATAGCCACCAGGGGGCAGGGCTGTTTGGAGATTTTATTTTTGCCTTATGGCCGTGGAGCGATACTGGCCCTCTTGGGCCTCTTGTTAATATTTTCACTTGCGCTATGCGCTCGTGAAAATATTCAATTGTATCACTTCTCGTTAAATATATTCCATATCCACTCAAAACAAACAAATATCCTCTATTTACCTTTATAATAAAATTGCTGTTGCCGTACCAATGATTGATACATATGGACAAAAAAAGGACTATGTTTGAAAGATTGTGTATATATATTTCTTGCTTCAATATGTATACAAAGTTTTGGTTTTAATTCACTCTAAATTAACCCTTTCAAGCATACAGACCCAAACAGCCCCTTTCTGCTGTCTCTGCAGCAGACACGTTTCTAAAACAATGTTTTCAAATGTATTCAATAATTAATCTCTCATATATAGAAGGGTTTCATATTTATGTCTAGTCTATTTCCAATTCGTCGGCTGCAGGTTTCTAGTATGTGGGTAAGGGTTAACTCAATTGGTGAGATTCATGCCATGTCATTTACACTTTAGATGATAGGGAGTTAAAAACATTGTGAGAAAAGGAGATATGGCTTGTATTGATGTTTTCGGAATATATCTGCTAATGGGGCATTGAAAGTCATCTGTTTTGGGGGAAAAGAGTAACACTTGATCGAGGAGTTTATATTAAACCATAAATTAAAATAACCATTTATACAAGTTAACCCTTTCCCTCATATAGACGCTTTCTGACGCCTCTGCAGCAGACGGCTATTTGAAAACATAGTGCCACTATGTTTTCCACTTTTAGTCATAGGTTATCCATTCAATTATAGAGATTTTCTATTTTTTGACAAAATATGTTGAAAGTCGTCTGCTGCAGAATTGTCGTATGAGGGAAAGGGTTAAGAAATATACTATGTGTACCTTACTAATTCAAATATATTTCCCTTGCAGGAGAAGTTCTTGCCTTTCATTGACATGTTTCAAAAGGAAAGCGTGAAAGTTGAAGTTTGTAAAAGTATTGCCGAGTCTTTTTCCAGGTAATGCAATAAGAACAGAAAAAAACTTCATATAAAGATTTGAGTGGCTGTCTTGCAAATTAACTCTTTAACCCTTTCCCTCATATATACGCTTTCTAGCGCCTCTGCAGCAGACGGCTTTTTGAAAACAAAAGAAGAAATTGCCCCAAAACAAACAATTTTTCCTTTTTGTCACCATTTTTTCAACTCTATTCAATTATTGTATTTTCATTTAAAGGGACTTCACAATTTTGTTCATGTTATTTTTTCAAGGTCGTCTGCTGCAGGTTTGTTGTATGTGGGAAAGGGTTAAGTTATGTTAAATTTTTGTTGATGTCCTTTTTGAAAGTATTCAAAGAAATAATGATAATATTATGAAAAATATGATGTTTACTGTAACTTGAATGCAGAGATATGAACCATTGTGGACATCTTTACAGATTTATTGTAAGTTATTGAATGATACCAAATTCTTTCTTAGGAGGTTATAGTTGATATCACAAAATGAAGGCTATATTTTGAGACATAATAGATAACAACTTTTGAAAGAACTCAAACCTAGGATGTTGAATATCCAGTTTGATTACACTGATTCATGGTCTCCCATAAGTTATGGGCATTGATGCTTGTATTTATTTGAATTTTCAGATTTCAAGAGAACACAACCACTGATCCAGTTATAATCAATGCCATGATGTTTGTGTGTAAAACTATGCATGATTCTGTCAAGTAGGTTATTAGTTTTCAATGCACTACATGTATTATGAAAATTTATAGATACTGTACAGTCATCATAATGAGAATAATTTTATTTCCCAACAGATTATGAAAAACCTTTCCCTCACGCATTCTGATTGATCTGCAGCAGTTGACTTTTGAAAACATTTAGCAAAGGGATAAGTTGCTCATAATAAAATATTTCCTTCTTTGCCACTAACTAACATACACAAGTTTAATTGTACTTTAATTTTTTGAGAATTTCAACATTCTTGCCCTGATGTTTTCCAAGTCATCTGCTGCAGATTTGTTGTATGTGAGAAAGGGTTAATTAGTATCATTTTTGACATCACTACTTACAAATGTGAAACATATTTGAACTATAAAATCTCATTAACACAACATCAATTAAAATAGCATGCCAGTTACTGAAATAGATTCATATACAAGTTAAAAACGGATTGTGAAATGTTATACATAATTGAATTACCCTCTCCCATATGTAACATGTCTCGATTATAGTATTATAATGGAATAAAGTTTAACCCTTTCCCTCATACAACAATTCTGCAGCAGACGACTTTGAACATAGTTTGTCAAAATATAGAAAATCTCTATAATTGAATGGATAACCTATGACTAAAAGTTGAAAACATTGTGTCTTTTGTCAATATGTTTTCAAAAAGCCGTCTGCTGCAGAGGTGTCAGAAAGCGTCTATATGAGGGAAAAGGTTAAATCAGTGTGAAGAAAGAAGAATTTGGTCACCATGAGCTATTTCGTCTTTTGCCACTTTTTTAGCTCACCTGTGCACGAAGTGCTCAAGGTGAGTTATTGTGATGGCCTTTTGTCCGGCGTGCGTCGTCCGTCGTCCGTCAACTTTTTTTCCTCAGTAACCAGTGGGTCAATTGGGATGAAACTTCACAGGAAGCATCCTCACATTGACCTCACCAGAATTCCTTCAAATTTTTGGGATCCATGCAGAATTCTGGTTTCCATGGCAACGAAATGAAAAAAACTTTAAAAATCTTCTTCTCCGAAACTGGTTGGCAGATTTTCAAAAAAAAATTGTAGAAATGTTCCTTGGATGACCCTCTATCAGATTCCTTCAAGCCATATTGATTGGTCGAAAAACATGGCCGCCAGGGGGCGGGACTATTTTGCCTAATATGGCTTTAGTGAAAATTTAAAAAATCTTCTCCTCCGAAAGTGTTTGGCCGATTTTCAAATATTTTTTTAGAAATATTGCTAGGGTGACCCTCTATCAGATTCCATCAAGCCATGTTGATTGATTAAAAACCATGGCCGCCAGGGGGAGGGGCTTATATGGCTAATGTGAAAAAAAAATTCAGGTGAGCGATTCAGGTCATGGCCCTCCACTACAGATGCACCAAGATGCATCTGTTTAGGAAAAGGGATAACATTTTACTTTTTGAAACAGAAATTTTATGAAAAATAATAACTACCAATGACCAACAAACTGATGTCCCCACAGTCATATTTGTAAACTTGTGCATAACTGTATATAATAGTGATTTAGGTACAAAATTATTTGAGGTAAAACATTTAAAATATTTAGGTATATTTCAACATATTTGCAGCAGACAACTTTTGAAAGCATTGTGGTAAAAAAGTAAAATTGCTCTTGATTCCTGCTTATGCCACAATGTTTCAACTCTATCCTTAAATTGTACTACATGTATCATATATAGAGATTTTTCAGATTTTGCCTGGATATTGTCAAAGTTGTCTGCTGTAAAAAATATAAACTTCTGGGAAATGTTTAAATGATTGTGTTGAAAATATTGTTAGAAAAGGAGAAATAACACATAATTGTCAATGCATCCTAGTCCAATGTTACCAAAGTTGTTTGCTGTGAAAACTAAATGTCTGTAATAGGGTAAGTGTAATGAATATTTTTTTTTTGTCTACAGTGCCTTGTCATTAGAGGATGAAAGGAAAGCGATAAGTGGTTTAATATCCGGCTTCATACTGAAGATATCATTTGGGCGAGACTTTGAACAACAGCTGAGTTTTTTTGTAGAAGCAAGATCCTCCTTTTCTAACTTAGATATGGTGCTAGTTCAGCTTATACAGGTGGGTTGAACCATATCTCTGGTGCAGATGACCTTTAATGCCTCTCTGCAACTGGCATCCTTTTAGACCTCCTTGTTTACCCTTTCCCCCATATAGACTTTTTCTGACGCCTCTGCAGACGACTTTTTGAAAACATAGTGAAAAAAGAAGAAATTGCTCAAAACGAAGCCACAATGTTTCCCTATTTTAGTCATAGGTTATCCATTCAATTATAGAGATTTTCTATTTTTTGACAAAATATGTTCAAAGTCGTCTGCTGCAGAATTGTCGTATGAGGGAAAGGGTTAATATGATGTTGGATCTTCTGCCTAGGGTGCAGGAGGTCACATGTTAGATCCCCAGATGGGTCATGCTAACAACTTTGTAGTAAAAATATGGTAGTAATGGGTTTCCCTCCTTGGCACTCAGGAATGTTTGGTTAGCATTAAGACTGACTGGCTGGTGTCAGAATAAATGGATAAATAGAACCGGTAACTTACCTAGGAAATGCAGTCATTTAACTGAAACTTTACAAAGAAGAAGAAAAATGTAAATGAACAGAGAAATTGCTCATGATAAACAAATTTCTCCTTTTCATACATTTGTTTTTATCGCTTTATCAGTATTTAACCTCATATTTTCAAAATACATGTAATAGCCTTTTCATACTCAGAATGTTTGTTGAAAGTAGACAAAACTACAAAAATTATATATTAAAACAGTTTGAATATATGACATCTTTTAGTCAAATTTAGTTAAACCCATTTATTGGAAGAATGTACTCAAAAACAAAGAAACAAACATCTTGCTTCTGTGATCACCTTGATGTTATCAGTGTTTATGTTTATGTAGCAAATTTGGATGAGTTCTTTGAAAGACTTTCTCCACATGCTGATATATTTTTTAATTTTTCTGCAATAGACGAATTTTGAAAAGGGAAAAATCTCTTATAAAGCACAATTTCTCCTTTTGCCATAATGTTTAAAAATATAATCAATATTAAGAATTTCATTCATACAAACTTTTGTATCTCTGCCAAAATGTTATAAAAGTCATATGCTTCAGAGATGGTTTTATATTTGAAATGGTTAAATTGGATCATTATATTTACAGAGTGTGAATAGTTTATCAATAGAGACTAGAAAAGTTGTAAAGGGAAATCACTCCAGAAAAACTGGAAACTTTGTCAGGGTAAGTTCAAATTATTTTAGCCCTTTTCCTAATTATAGTAAATATTCCATCTCAGACGACTTTTTGACATCATTTTCGGAAAAGGTCAAACTGCTCAAAATGACGAATTTCTTTTCCCACTATGTTTTCTACTCATATCTAAATCATACTTTGAAGCTTGAAGATATACTATTTTTACCAATGGTATTTTCATCAAGGGACTCCTGAAATTTTACATCAGTTTAATATTCAATCCTTCCCTGATTGAAAGGCATTGTGATGACCTAAAATCATATTAACATTAACACTTTCCCTCATACAACAAATCTGAAGCAGATGAAATATGGAATCACTTTATAAATGAAAGAACAATTATTGAATTAAATTGAAAAAGTAGTTGTAAAAGGAGAAATTGTTTATCATGATCAATGTCTCCTTTTTCCACAGCTTTTTCAAAAATTGTCTGCTGCAGATGGTCAGAAAGTGTCTGTTTGTGGAATAGGATTAAAGCCTTGTTTCAGATTAACCACTAAACAACGGAATATTCAGGCATTAATTACACAGTTTGAATGATTATATCCTCACAAACAAAAGTCAGTGCTTTCATTAAGCGGACGTGGACGTAATACATATCAAAACATTCCGAAAACGTCTGAAAATTGAGCACAGGATGTTTATTATACGTCCAGAAATTCCAAAAAACTTCCGTAGATTTACACATTGACGTTTTCAGAATAACCCGAAATAAAGTATAAAGGGTGAGAGTTCAGAGTTGAAGGTGTATAAAATTAATTATAGTCATGCATACGTTTACCTGAATTCTTATTGTGTGTAACCAGACATGACCTGACGACTGGTGTGTTTGATATTATTGATATAGTAACAGTCTGCATATAATTAAGAAAGTGAAAGTCAAGTTCCATAAAACCCTCCCTTAACCAAAACATAGTCGATGTTTACATCATAGAAAGCTATTGCAACAATTGAAAAAAATCATATTTAACATTGCATTACATCTCAAAAGTATACAGCTTTCCTCTTTACCTCTTTAAAATCGAATTCACATCAGCGAAAAATTTAATCGTCCGCCATTTTTTTTAACCAATCCCTTTGCTTTTTGTATGAATAAGATATATTTAATTATTTCGTTAATTATTTGATATCGTGAAATATTCGGTAAACAAGCGACACCTGACTGAATATACGGCTCCGAAAACGTTGCGATTCGGTTTATTGTTTTGATGGGAATTTATCCGTTTCATTGTTGATTTCAATCAGCTTTTGTCTTATATTTTGAAAGCAGATAATTGAAAGGCAAGCATCTATTAAATACCGGACATGCAGACGGATTTCATTGACACTGAAAACTAAACCCAGGTCATCTCTGTCCTCTGAAAGTTTGGAAAAACTCATGAACATTTGTATTGGCCCGGAAACTTCTTCATTTTCATTTGTTCCAGCTGTTCTAAAAAAAACCCAGAATAACTTCAATATATGACACTCAGACAGACCGTGATGGTTAAGTTGAACTGAGGGAGCCTTAAACATAAGTTGGATTTAAAATAACTGGAACTGTATCAAGTTTAGGATTTGAAATATGATGACTACGAAGGTATAGCCAGAAATTCGTGTAATTGTTCAATAAAATCAACATTCTTTTACATTTTCAAACGAACGTTAGTTCGCTATAAAATTTAATTCAGCTGTAAATGACATAGAAAATTTCAAAAAGATACAATAGAAAGAAAACTACAGCTTGTTTAATAACATGAGGTCAGTATAGCCCCCGCAGTTCAATCTTCAGAAAACGATGTCAACGTCACAACTTCTCAAAGTAAGTGCCGTTCGCCTCTACACGTCAATGTCTCGCTACCCACTGCCAGTAAATGTCACTAAACCACTCTGCCTTGTACGAATATACGTCACGTCAAATGTGCAAACTTCCGCGCCTTTTAATTGGTTTCCATGTGAGTTATCAACAAAAGAAAAAAGTTGTATATGGTTATTTTAGCAACTGCGGAGTTACGCGCATTCACGTGTTACCATAGTGACCACTTCGTTGCTATTATTACATGCTATACGTTGAAATTCGCCTTCCGCATTACAAATTACCTTATAATTATTGTATGAATATTTTTAAGACATGCTGCCAATGGTTTTAATTTTATTGAAAAATTCCAGGAAAATGCCCACGAAAATGTGATAAATAAATAGAGGATCTTACATGAGTGCTTATTTGTTATTGTTTTTATGAAACGAGTCGACTGAAATAATATGACGCGAGGCTTTGCCGAGCGTCATATTCGTTTCAGTCGACGAGTTTCATAAAAACAATATCAAATAAGCACGAATGTAAGATTCTATTTATCACATAACACCATAAAAAGATTGTTTTCAATCTTTAAATCGATCTTTCTTCGTCCTCATATAAACAGTGACAGAAGTTCACCCCGAAGTTCAAATGCATACTTCCACTGTAAAATGTAGTCCCTATTAATAACCTTTTGATTTCATACAAAATTAGCAACACAGCACTTTAACATTTCATTTATCTAGATTTATTCTCTTTAAACAATATTTTTAATAAATGCCGAAATTCAGAACAATTGTAAACAATATGATGTCATCTAATTATAAAGTGACGTCACACTGGAGTGAAGTCACATACGTGCTGTGAATCGGCTATTTATGTAACTAGTTACATATGATATTTATGTCACTGCTTTATGTCACTCCTGGAGTGCAAGTTATGTGATAAAATATTTTATTGAATAAAAGTTAACAAATAAATAAGCATTCCTCTTATTACTGGATGAAAATCCAATATTGTCTTTATTTGCTTGTTAACAACAAATACAAAACTCCCAGAATTCTGACAAAAATTCCTAACATTTTGACCTGGAATTGGCCCTTAATGAAAGCACTGAAAGATTGTCAGGTCATACTGGTATCAGCATCTGGTATATTTTGCTTGCGTGGTATGTCAATTGATATATGAGATTTCTGGAGCACACTGCTGCTTCAATTTTTAAGATATTTTAATGAGACTTGGTATTAATATGTAGATGTAAAAATCTTGATTGTTTATCACATCTATTTAGTGGTACAGTTGTCTTTGTTGAACTTTGACTTTTTCGTGCTATCCTGCTGTTTGTGAAGTTATTAATGTATGTTTAAAATCAGTTCTAGTTCCATCTGCAGTAAATTGTTTATTTGCTCTCAAGAATGATTTTGAAAATAATGCCATAACATTTGGTCAATGCTGTTAATGTCTCATTTTCCCACAATGTTTCCAACTCTATCAGAATTATGCTTCTAATTTTCCAAAGATGATGTCACCAAAAATAAAAGCATTCTGACTTTTGCACAAAGCTTCATCAGGTAACTTTGAAAACATGTTGGTGAATATATGGACAATCTCTTTGAAAGAACGTCAAATTATTAATAGAGTTGAAAACATTGTTGCAGAATGTGAAATAGCTACCATAGTTATATGTTTTCATCCTTGACACTAAACCATAGCTTATGCTAAGGGTGTGGGAAAGATTTCATAAGTTTAGTTTGCTTAAGTCATGTAAAATCTCTTTTATTGAATGTAAAATTACTGAGAAAAAGTTAAAAACATTGTGGCAAAAGGAGAAATTGCTCCTTTTAAGCAATTTCTCCTTTTGTATTAATGTTTTGCAAAGTTATCTGCTGCAGATTCAAACCTGTGACCTTTTGTCTCTTAACTGTTTTGGTGTTTTCTAGGCCTGTGCAGCATATTGCTTTATAACAGTGCCATCGTTACAATCGGTGTTCTCCCAGTTACAACTGTATCTGTTATCCGGACAAGTGGCTCTACTGAACCAATGCTATAGTCAAGGTACCAAATCTTTTACATCCATTTAACTAACAACTTACCTAACTCAAATGCAGCCAAGCCCCAGTAGCTCAGTGGGTAGCTCCACATGCTGTCAATCAAAGGGTTAGAGAGTTCAAACATCAGCTCTGCCAACATTGTCTCTGACTTTTGACAAAAGTCAATGTGACACACTATCTTCCACCAAAGTCTATGTGAAAAAGTTACCTTTTGCGTGGAACGACTTTTGTGCTGATAACTGACATTAAAATGCCAGAAAACACATGTGTAGGTGAACTGGCTGCCGTGATATGACTGAAAAATTGTAGATAACAGCAATAAATCATAATCAATCAAATAATTTCTCAGATGAAGACAATTTTTATCTCATCTTAAACAGATATGGAAAACAAAGCAGGAAACAATTTGGGAAACATTAGATTCCGATCTTCTTACTGTCTATTTAAGAGCTTCCTTGTTCCCTATTTAGTTTGCAATCATCCCTGAAGGGCGTCTTGGGAATGGCTCTGATCCAATCCTGATGCAGAAGATTTTGAACACATCTACGCAAAAGTATTGGATGATCTCTATACATGAAAGTATAATACAGATATGAGAAATTTCTCCTTGTGCCACAAATGTTTTCAAAAATCATCTGCTAGAAGAGTAGCAAAATGCTTCTGCATGTTGGAAAGGAATAATGATTGCTTCAAAGGTGAATCAGTAGTCTTAACCCTTTTCCATATGCAGACAATTTTCGACACCTCTGCAGCAGTTATCTTTTGCCACAATGTTTTCAACTCTATTTAATAGTTCAACATTCATTGATAGTGATCTTCCAGGTATTTCTCAAAGTCATCTGCTGCAGATTTTGTTTTAAGGGTCTAAAGGTTATCAATCTATATAGGTCTGTTGTTCTTCAATGAGACTAATATATCCATTTCATTATTACAGCTGATGCATTCTTCAAGGCTACCATCTCCCTGATTCCCGAGATTCCCAAGACCATGGACATGGAGGGGAAATACCGATCTTCAGAACCATTCCTAGTGGACTTCCTGAATAACTTTATATCTACACTTCTCGTTGTTCCAGTAGGTTGATTCATTCACACTTACTTTTTTCTTTGGAGAAAATTTGCAAAAGGGAGACTGTTTTTAGTTTCACTGTTTCAATATCAAACCGTTGGTGAAAAGGAGACTGTTTATGTTTCATTATTGCAATATCAGACAGTTAAAAATGCATTTACATGCTTTACTTTCGGTGGAAAATATGGGAAACCGACAGTTAAAAATGCATTTACATGCTTAATTTCGGTGGAAAATATGGGAAACCTTCTAATTGAAAGAATTTTTCAGTAAAGATTGAGAAACATTCATTGAAGATGAGAAGTTGCTCATTATCATCAAAGTATCCTTTTCCTACCTTCTTTTCTGTTGGAAACACATCAACAAATTTCTGAATGTGGGAAAGGATTCATGCTATCCACATGATAGGTAATTGTTATGTAATAAGCCAGATACTGTGAGGAAAAGACCTGTTTATTCCCTCATCAATGACTTGAAGTAAAATGAGTGTATCTACATGTTGTAACAATGTGTAGTAACAACCCTTTAGCATGAAGTCCAAGCTACCACAGCCTTTGTTAAGTACTTCAAATATGTTGGTCTATAGTATAAATATTTTGATGTGTCTTTAGTGCAAATGTCTTAACCCATTACTTCACATGACTTTTCAAAGGTCGTCTGCTTTACAATCATCAGACGAACAATTTCAAAAATCTAGAAAACTGAAAGATTTATATTGATAAAGGGTTGAAAATATTGCAATAAAAGGTGCAAATTGCTCGTTTTGAGCAATTTCACCATATATTGCAATGTTTTCAACAGTCATGTTAAATGGCAATAAACCTTTCCCACGTGCAACAAATCTACAGAAGACGACTTACAAAACATGTAGGCAAAAATAATCGACATCTTTAATGAATTATAGTATAATCATTAACCCTTTCCCTCATATAGACGTTTTCTGACGCTTCTGTTGCAGACAGCTTTTTGAAAACATAGTGACAAAAGAAGAAATTGCTCAAAACGAGGGTTAAATAAAGTTGAAAACAAGTAGCAAAAGGCGAAATTGCTCATATCGAGCCATTTCTTCTTTTTCCACAATATATTCAAAAGCCGTCTGCTGCGCAGAAGCATCAGAACTGGTCTATAAGTGGGAAACGGTTGGCTTCTGTATAATACCACTATGTTTTAGGACAACCCTGACTCCAGTGTGCTGTATTTACTGAGAGGGTTACTGAATGTGCTACAGAACCACACCTGGGAACCCAACTCGGATGCCAAGATGGTGATCTACACACATACAATAGCCATGTTATCTGCATCGTGCCAGGAGTGGTATCCTTATCATGTGGACAGTGGTATGTTGACCTCCCCCCTGTCCCTCATACTGATGATGCACTTCATGGGAAAATGAGCAAATCCTCCTTTTACTGAAATGGTTTCAAAACTTAATTAAGATATAATTTCAAACTGTTTTCAACAATTCATTAAAATTCAACTTTAAAGTTCTTACAACACTTTATCAAAATTTAATTTCATCTTTTTTTTTAAACAATTCATCAACATTTTATTTCATTTTTTATACGCCTGTTTTGAAAAGTATGTTGCAGCTAAATAACTTTAGAAGCCTTTGTCCAATCATCACCAAATTTAGTCAGAATGTGTATTGGCATAATATCTCTTGCAAGTTCGATAACTAGCAATATCACTTTAGTCGATCGAGAGTTATTGCCCTTAAATTATAGAAATTACCTAAAATTGGTATTGTCAGCTCAATAACTTTAGAAGCCTTTGTCCAATCATCACCAAACTTGGTCAGAATGTGTATTGGCATAATATCTCGAACGAGTTCGATAACTAGCCATATCGCTTTAGTCAATCGAGAGTTATCACCCTTTAATTATAGAAATTACCTAAAATTGGTCTTGTCAGCTCAATAACAATTATCACTATACTTGGTCTCAAAATAACAGGACGGGTGTATTTTGTGACATTTGGTGCTCTTGGTTTTTTTTTTATCAATTTATCAATTTAAATTTTTCTAGAAAGTACTTTTTTATCATCTGATATTTTCTAAGAAGACAAGTTTTTATTTTCCTTGAAATTTGATTTTGTAACAGAATATGACTATTTGTGTCTGACAGGAAAATAATTAAAATATATCTTTTATATCATAAAATGATTATGGATCTAATAGCCTACCTTTACTGTTGTAATAGTTTCCTTATTGGAATGACTCAGAATTAATATTAAACATGATCCTGACCTATTTGCATTGGTATAAAAACAGAGCTCTAGATAAGGAGCGTTTTGCATGTTCTAAAATCCTTATTTAACCCTCTAACCCTATGTTGTGGGTAGTCAAAAGAATCGTCTCAGTGAGATGATTCTTTTGAGTAACCACAACATAGGGTTTGCTTTAATAATAAAAGAGAAATTGTGGGAAAAAGAGCTGAATCCTCCTTATCTGGACCTCTTTAAAAAATGGAACAGAAACTTTATTTAGGCATGAAGTATTATAGCTCATAGTCAAAAAATACAAATATAATGACTTAATATTTATTAACACCTTCAACAAATCTGCAGCAGACAACCTTGAAAACATCTTGGCAAAAATGTATAAAAAAATATAAATAATGGTATAATAATTGAATAAAGTTGAAAACATTGTGTTTTGAGCAATTTCTCCTTTCGTCACAGTGTTTTCAAAAGTCGTCTGCTGCAGAGGCATCAGAAAGTGTCTATATGTGGGAAAGGGTTAATAAACAACATCTTTTAGATGTGACTGCACTTTAATCTCTTTCCCACATACAAATCCTTTCTGACGCCTTTGAAGCAGACAACTTTTGAAAACTTGATGAGCAATTTCTCCTTTTTATGCCCCCACGGAATCTCCGATTCGAGGGGCATATAGTTTTTGGCCTGTCTGTCTGTCTGTTGGTCTGCACGTCTGTCTGCACAAAAAAAACTTTAACCTTGGCCATTACTTTTGAACCATAACAGGTACGGCTACCATATTTCACATGTGTATTCCTTGTGACATGACCTTTCTGTCAGTACCAACATTTTTGACCTTGCGACCTTGACCTTTGACCTAGATGTTGCCATTCTCGAAAAAAACTTTAACCTTGGCCATTACTTTTGAACCATAACAGGTACGGCTACCATATTTCACATGTGTATTCCTTGTGACATGACCTTTCTGTCAGTACCAACATTTTTGACCTTGCGACCTTGACCTTTGACCTAGATGTAGTTTTTGGCCTGTCTGCACGAAAAAAACTTTAACCTTGGCCATTACTTTTGAACCATAATAGATACGGCTACCATATTTCACATGTGTATTCCTTGTGACATGACCTTTCTGTCAGTACCAACATTTTTGACCTTGCGACCTTGACCTTTGACCTAGATGTTGCCATTCTCGAAAAAAACTTTAACCTTGGCCATTTCTTTTGAACCATAACAGGTAAGGCTACCATATTTCACATGTGTATACCTTGTGACATGACCTTTCTGTCAGTACCAACATTTTTCACCTTGCGACCTTGACCTTTGACCTAGATGTTGCCATTCTCGAAAAAAACTTTAACTTTGACCACTACTTTTGAACCAAAACAGGTACGGCTACCATATTTCACATGTGTATTCCTTGTGACATGACCTTTCTGTCAGTACCAACATTTTTGACCTGGTGACCTTGACCTTTGACCTAGATGCCATTGGGGGGCATCAGTGTTTCACAAACACATCTTGTTCTACAAAATTTTCGGTTATATTCAAGTATAATTGCTTTTATTGAAATATAATTTCCATATTAGGGCCAAGATGTTTTGAAAGTCGTCTTCTGGGGTTTTTCTGTATGTGGGAAAGTCATAAATAAACTAATTGGAATTCTTCGGTGACCCTTAGAACTACAGAAAGATGCCCCGAAGGTCATTGAAGATCTATAACGTATATTGTGTATATTTTCAATGAATGTGATAAAAAGACAGGGGTCCAGTGGAAGAACTTCAAGCTCTCGTATCAATGAATCAATATACTACAATGCCTGTCTGTATTTTTAGTGAATTCAAATGAATTAATAGTCTACAATGTGTCTGTATTTTTAGTCGATTCCAATGATAGAATGTATGGTTCTGACCCAAAATACATCACTGAGGTTCGAGGGATTTGTGCAATGTTAATGGAGCAAGTTCTTACTCATCTTACATCACTCACTGCACCTGAGGTAAGTCCCTATTTATCCCTCTGCAGGGGCTGTGCGTTTGAACCCTAGCTTAGCCATCGATTGTTTCAGATGATTGACAAAGAGCTTGTGACCATTATCACTTGCCTCCTTCCATTGGGCTAATTAGACTATGTGGGAAAGTAGCAAGTTGCCTGATGAATGTTCAGTGGATTACCATTGCCAAAAAAAACCAACGAGAAACACATTTATGTGAACTGCTGCTTTGATATAACTGAAATATTGTTGAAAACAGCATTCAACTTCAATCAATAAATGATTATTGAGAAATCATTTTAGCTATATCACATAAGACTCAATCATAAGGTTTTTGGGTCCAGGGTAGATTCAGATCTATCTATGTCTGCGCTTTCTGATCAGGATCTTTGCTGTATGTAATGTAGTCATGCTAGTTTCTAGGAAGCCTTTGGTGTCAACTTGACTATACAATTCAATTCAATTTTCAATTACAACATTTTATTACCCATAATACAATAACATGTATAAATATTGGGAAATATAAAACAGCAATGCATCGATTTATAACAATGGGGAAAACCTACAGTGTAAAGCCATTTTATATGTCATTCTATCAGACTATTGACACACTTATATATGGTCTTGCTTAATTAGTAAAAAAAACATCAGGAAAAAATGTCTACAAAATAATGAACAAAACAGAAGGAAAGCTTTGCAGCCTTTGAGCTTTTCATGGTTTCCTCATGTACATGTAGGTATTTCCTGCAGTTTTGCAATAGATTACAACGGTTCTTTCTACAAATGATTACTGTGAAAGTTTAGTAGTATATAAAATATTGTTTTGCTTTCAGGGGAGGCTTAACCCTTTCCCACATGTAACAAATCTGTAGCAGACGACTTTGAAAACATCAGGCCAAAAATATGGAAAAACTGAAAGTGTTATTAAAAGAGTTAAAAACAATGTGGCAAAAGGAGAAGTTGCTCATTATGAGCAATTTCTTGTTTTGTCGCAATGTTTTCAAAAGTCGTCTGCTGCAGAGGCATCAAAAAGCATCTGTATGTGGTAAAGGGTTAACACTTTCCCTGCTAAAGATAAGTTTTGATATATACTGTATATATCAGACAACTATTGAAAACATTGCAGGAAAATATGAAATTGTTCTAGTAATATCTGCAATTTTCCCTTTAACTATTCTTAATGTCTTCTATTCTGCTATAATATCCCAATTATACTTGTCCAAATTTCTATTTACCCTTCTATTTACCATTTCTAATATAACATATTAGTAAACATCATGGCAAACATATTGAAAGTTTTTTTAACCCTTTCCCTCATATAGACGCTTTCTGATGCCTCTGCAGCAGACGGCTATTTGAAAACATAGTGACAAAAGAAGAAATTGCACAAAACGTGCAATTTCTCCTTTTGTCACAATGTTTTCCACTTTTAGTCATAAGTTATCCATTCAATAATAGAGATTTTCTATTTTTGTCAAAATATGTTCAAAGTTGTCTGCTGCAGATTTGTCGTATGAGGGAAAGGGTTAAACAAAGTATGATTATTGAATAGAATTGAAAATAAAAAGTTGTTTCATCTTTGGCAACTTCGTTTTCAAAAGCTGTCTTCTGCTGATGAGTCAAACAAAGCTGCTTGTGAGAAATGAATCAGTTTGTCAGATAATTTCAATAAAGACAATTCTAAAAGGATCTTCAGGGTATTTGATTCTATTGGCAGGCAACACAAATGTCATGTATTCCTTGGAATAACCACTTTTGTTTCATTTCAGAGTTACAAAAGACAGACTCAACTTTCCCTTGAACTCTTCAATACATTAACGTTACATGGAGATGTGGGGGAGACCGGCTTACAGAATTTGGCCATAAATCTGTGGAACCTCTGTCATAAACATGATAAAGCTGATCCAAAAGAAATGGTAACCAGGTGTTAAAACCTTTCTAAACATACATCAAACCTGCAGCAGACGACTTTGGAAACATGTGGATAAAATATAGAAAATCCCAATAAATGAGGGTATATTTACTGAAAAAATATCAAAACATTGTTGCAAAATGGAGAAATTGTTTGTTTTGAGCAATCTCTTCTTTTGTCACAATGATTTCAAAAGTAGTTTGCTGCAGAGGTGTCTGAAAGCATCTATATGTAGGAAAGAGTTAATCTTAACTAACATACATCAAATCTGCAGCTGACAATTTCTTAAACATTCTAGGCAAAAACAAGAAATATTGTTCTTTTTTTTTTTTAATATAGTGAAAAATCTTGGAGCAAAAGGAATTATTACTTTTTCTGTGCAATTTTACCTTTTGCCACAATGTTTTCAACTTTATTCAATAATTGTTTATTCATGTATGGAGAGTTTCCAAATTTCTAATGTTTTCAAAGTCATCTACTGCAGGTTTGTTGTATTTGGGAAAGGTGTAAGTTTTCAGATGCCTTGAAGGTGCTGAACTCCAGATGGTGATCAAAATTCTGAAATGAAAAATCAGCAAATATTGCTATTAGTGACAACAAAGTAAGAAATAAGTAGTTCAAGACATTAACTGTTAAAGAACAGTCAATTGAAAGTCATAAAAATGTACAAAAGTAGACTTACTGGAATGATATGTCTACCCAGTAAAAATGTAGCATAAACGATCAATATTTAGATGTTTATGGTACTGGAAAGTGAAATTATTACTCTTATTTTATGATAAATATCCCAGAATAATTAAATTATTCTAATGTTTCAAGAAAACTTTTGAACGGTTTTAAAACTTTGACTATAATATAATTTTTTCTGGAGCTCAGCACCTTTAACCATTTCCCTCATACGACAATTCTGCAGCAGATGACTTTGAACATATTTCGTCAAAAAAACTAGGAAATCTCTATAATTCAATGGACAACCTATGACTAAAAGTGGAAAACATTGTGGCAAAAGGAGAAATTGCTTGTTTTGAGTAACAATTTCTTCTTTTGTCACTATGTTTTAATAAAGCTGTCTGCTGCAGAGGCGTCAGAAAGCGTCTATATGAGGGAAAGGGTTAAAAAGGAGGATTCAACTGGGACTTCCTCCACATCATTTAACTTATTTCTCATTCAATCGTAATGTTGGTATCTCAAAAGATGTGACACACTATTATTATTCTAACAACTGGGGGACTCGATATGCCTTTTTCACATGCAACAAATTTGCAGCAGACAAGTTTAAAACATCCAGGCAAAACCATGGAAAATGCAAGTGTATTCATGAATAGAGTTGTAATAATGGTGATAAATAGATAAATTGCTTATAATGAGAAGTTTCTTCTTTTACCATGATGTTTTCAAAAGTTGTCAGCTGCAGATGGGTCTGAATGCGTGCCAGTGGGAAAGTGTTAATTGAAGTACTTACAATAGTTATAATAGGTTTAATGTTTGGGAAACATGATGTTTCAACATTAAATTATAGTAGAATACATGTTTTGTGAAGTCAAGTTTGAGATCTTTCTCACATAGAGGCGCTTTCTGAAGCTTCTATCATGGCTAAAGAATTATATGAATCATCATGAGCAATTTCTTCTTTAGCCACAATGTTTTCAACCTCTTTCAATAATTATATCTAAATATATAATAGAGAGTTTTCATATGTTTGCCTAGATATGTTCAAAGTCTTCTGCTGCAGATATTATGTATGTGGGAAAGGATTAATAGTACATGTATGTTTTATGGTAAAATATTACCCAGTCAGCCTATTTTTTCATGTTTTATGGTAAAATATTACCCAGTAAGCCTATTTTTGTATGTTTTATGGTAAAATATTACCCAGTAAGCCTATTTGTGTATGTTATATGGTAAAATATTACCCAGTAAGCCTATTTTTGTATGTTTTATGTTAAAATATTACCCAGTAATCCTTTTTTGCATGTTTTATGGTAATATATTACCCAGTAAGCCTATTTTTGCATGTTTTATGGTAATATATTACCCAGTAAGCCTATTTTTGTATGTTTTATGGTAATATATTACCCAGTAAGCCTATTTTTGCATTTTTTCAGTTCTAGTAACTGAATTGGTCTGACAAATACTACTCAAATTGTATACTTGGTACTTCCTTACTTTTGACCTGAAGTAATAATACAATAGTTTCCCTTGTTTTCAATTTGTGTCCGTAAAGTCATGAGACAGAGGTTTCACATTGGGGTACAGGGACAATAAGTGGTTTCACATTAGGGTATAGGGACAATAATGGCCCTTATCTAGAGGTAAATCTTTAACCCTTTCCCACATCTAGACGCTTTCTAAAGCCTCTGCAGTAGACGACTTTTTAAAACATTGTGGCAAAAGGAGAAAATGCTCATAGTGAGTCAAGTATCCTTTTGCGACAATGTTTTCAAATATGTTCAATGATTTTAGAGTAAGTTTCCATTGTTCTCATCATGCAGGTTAATATATTATAAATGAAAACATTGCTTTTTTTGTGGCAGAGCATTTAATTTTAAATCTTTAATATCACCTAGATGAAATGTTTCCTTTCATTGCAGAAAAAGCTTTACAGTTCAATCAGAATGAAAGCAGAGATGGCACCTGATGGGAATGTGTATAAAGACTTACTTAGTAAAATGAAATTACAAACTACCACATAACAGGATTGACTATAATAACAAATAACATGTAGTTTTAACATTTTTCTCTAATATAAACAGTGCTAGAAGTGAAAAATGTCATAGAATATGTCTGAATCGCCACTCTCTTCACACCAGTTATCATGATAAGTCCTAATTACATTGTCCAGCAAATATACAATAAGGATGCAGCGGACAACTTTAAACATTTCTTGTGGAAAATCCGTAGAAAGGAAAGATAAATTTAAAAAAAAGAGTATATGAGAAATTGCTCATAATGAGTATTTCCTTCTTTTGCTACGAGTACACTGTTTTTAAAAGTTGTATGCATGCGGAAAAGGGTTAACTTGACAACAAGGAAGAATACAGTCCAGTCTGGTCCTCTGTTTGCCTTCTAGTCTCAAAAAGCCACATGAAGTCTCTAGAGACTAGTTAACCCTTTACCTCATACAACATTTCTGCAGCAGACGACTTTGAACACATTATGTCAAAAAATAGAAAACTCTATAATTGAATGGACAACCTATGACTAAAAGTGGAAAACATTGTGGCAAAAGGAGAAATTGCTCGTTTTGAGCAATTTCTTCTTTTGTCACTATGTTTTC
The DNA here is from genome assembly GCA_031761405.1 of Serripes groenlandicus. Lineage (NCBI taxonomy): Eukaryota > Metazoa > Mollusca > Bivalvia > Cardiida > Cardiidae > Serripes > Serripes groenlandicus. The sequence goes on from JASEVX010000004.1 coordinate 89,858,889, forward strand.
AAAAATCTGTCTGCTGCAGAGGCATCAAAAAGCATCTATATGAGGGAAAGGGTTAAGACCAAAAACAAACATAAGGAACTATGGCATTTTATTGTTACACGTAATAAGACATTTATTTTAAAACCTACGAGTCTGTTTTTGTAATCCAAGCATTTTAAACACTGACCTACAATAGTTTGAAAACAAACCCTTTCCCGCTTACAAAAGATCTTCTGCAGCTGACTTAAAAAAAAACTTTCCTATCGATATACAACAAATCTGCAGCAGACAATTTCGAAAACATCTCGGTAAAAGCATGGAACGTTTCTGTTAGCGAAATTCTAATTAATGAATAAAGTTGTAACATCTTGTGCCAAAAGAAGGAATTGCTTATGATGATCAGTTTCCTCTTTTGCCATGATGTTTTCAAAAGTCATCTGGCGCAGATGCATCAGAATGTGTCTGCATGTGGGAACAGGTTAACAAAACGTGCAATTTCTCCTTTTGTCACAATGTTTTCCACTTTTAGTCATAGGTTATCCATTCAATAGTAGAGATTTTCTATTTTTTGACAAAATATGTTCAAAGTCGTCTGCTGCAGAATTGTCGTATGAGGGAAAGGGTTAAATACAATTAATAGCAGATGGAACATGTAAACTGTTAACTTGTTCTTTAAGTCATAGTCAGACAGATACATTATTCTTTAACCCTTTCCCTCATACAACAATTCTGCAGCAGACGACTTTAAACATATTTTGTCAAAAAAAGAAAATCTCTATAATTGAATGGATAACATATGACTAAAAATGGAAAATATTGTGTCAAAAGCAGAAATTGCACGTTCTGTGCAATTTCTTCTTTTGTCACTATGTTTTCAAAACGCCGTCTGCTGCAGAGGCGTCAGAAAGCGTCTATATGAGGGAAAGGGTTAAGGCATAACCATACTGATCTTTCTTTTCTCCAGTGGGACTTTTATGAAGGTCCTATTTCCAAAGGTGTAGCTAAAATGATTATTGAATTTGTCGGTTGAAAAAGCAACAGTCAGTTGTCTAAACCTGATGTGATTATAATCACAATGCAGACTTGTTCAGTTCTGTGATATTCATATCTGCAGGCAATTGTTACATTTACCATTTTAATGTTTCAAATGTAAGAGAAATTGATAATAAGCACATTATGTTGTTATATACATTTTGAATATTTATATTTATTTTTAAAAACTGTAGAATAAATAACGATAAACTAAGAAATATGTGTTTCTTTTGTGCAGGGTGACTATATTTCATTATAGTCACCCTGTTTTGTGTTAGTGTCTTATGGTTATTAAGTGTTTACCATATACAACACAAATACATGTACAACAGGCAACTTTGAAAACATCTCCGCAAATACATGCAAAACCTCTATAGATGAAACCACTTCATGGCTTTCAACCAAACTTTCACAGGAATGCTCCTTTGGTGGTCCTCTTTCATAAGAATTGTTTAAAGAATTAAATTCTATGTAGAACTTTTGTTTCTGTGCGTAAGGGGGAAAATACCAAAACTTTAAATATCTTCTCCTCTGAAACTGCTCGTCTGTTTCCAAGAAATGTTTCTTGGGTGATTGTCTACAAATGTTGTTCAAGCACTATTGATTGGTTGAAAAACTATGAAAGTGCCGATATGATTTCAAGATAATTTTGCATACATATTCCTTCAGTGAGCCTCCACGTGATTGGTTAAAAAACATAGCCACCAGGTGGCATAACAAAGAGGTAAAACTAGCCTTTAGCTTCAAACGTCATCCCCTAATCAATTGGACGAATATCAACTAAACTTCAAAGAACTGCTCCTTTCAAAAAAGTTCAAAGCATTAAAGGCTTACTACAAATACCATGTACTGAAATGCTATTTCATTTACATTGTCCACTCCTTGCAGTCTTTGTAAAAAAAATCTCTGATATTAGCAGTTACACATTTGCTACTATATAGTACCATCACTCGGGTGATCGAAACAGGGCCATCTTGGCCCCCTTGTTGAACAAGACACAACTCAAAATTATCAATTATATAAGTCTCATAGTATTATGGCTTATGTAACAGATTGACATTTGGCGCAATGCCATGTGACCTTTAAAATGAAACTACTATATTTTAATATAAAAAATGATTATTAAAAAGATGAAGTTTATAGTTTTGCCTATCTTTATGGCCAGACACGACACATAAAGATAAATTCTCCGTACTGTGTCATTCGATATGATTATTGATCCACATTTATTCATCAACTTGATTTTAATGAACTTTTGAAATTGAGGAAAAATGGTAGATTTTTTCTATCTTTTTCTTATTTAACTTTCACAATTGTATAAGCTTTTTAGAAGTGAAACTTGTCAATCCTTTCCTTTTCTATGCACTCGGTCGGAAGAGACGTCGGAATTGATGTCTTATTTTTCTCGTATAGAAATTATTATCGTATTTTTCCACGAGAAAACCAACATTGTGGACTCTGCGTAATGCATCGACCCAGATCAGCCTGCGCAGGCTTATCCGGGCCGACACATTCCATCGCAGGGGATAGAGGTATAGAGTAATGGTTAATGAAACAGAAAATCCACAGGAGGCGAAAAGTGTGTGCGGCATGCTTAGGCTGATCCGGGTCGATACTTTTACGCATAGTCCACAATGTTGGTTTTCTCGTAATTCGGTTCATAGTTTGATGTCCTCATACTTTTCATGTTCCATTTCTTTTATGCCACGGCGCGTAGCAGATTTTCCCAGAAGCATTTCTGTATTCGATGCCGTTATTTTTTCAAGCATGTTTTCGTTATTTGACTGTATTTTCTGAAGTGAGATTGAGATGATCACATCGGTTGCTGGAATTCAGCGGGATAAGGGTTAAACTAAATGCTATATCAAAACGAACCTCGCTACAGGAAAAGCAATCCGGCATTCACAAAACTGTGCAGATCAGCTTCACCATGTACATCCACAGAGTCTGATTTCCACATATTTCTTTCGCAATTTAGTTACAGAAACGTATAGCAATGTAAACTTCGATACGACAGCATGAATGAACGGACACATCTTTATCTACTTATGTCACCTTATAGTCCTTAGACTGGTTTATCTGAATCAAGAAACAATTGAAGATACTATATTGCGAACATATTGTACATTTTTAAATAATGTTTTAAGTTAATGCCAGCCTTAGTAAGCTGGCACGCTTGTAAATAGATCTGATGACTGCCTATACGGGTCGTCTCAGATTGACATTTACACAAGCCAATCAAATTGTCGTTGACCAAAATATGCGGTATGAAACATGTAAGGTAACCAATGTTAATAGAACGAAATAAACGTACATCAAAGTGTTTTGGTATCATTTTTAATGAGATTGCATCAGCCTGTAAATGTACGTGGATTATATTGAGTGTGAATGATTAACCCTTTCCCACATACAGACGCTGTCTGATTCCTCTGCAGCAGACCACATACGAAAACATTGGGGCAAAAGAAAAATGGTCATAATATGCAGGTTCTCTTTTTGCGACAATATAGCAAACTTTATTCTGTAATTGTTCGATCATCTATAGAGAGTTTCCATATTTATGTATAGTTGCTTTAAAAGTCGTCTGCTGCGGACTAATTGTATGTAGGAAAGGATAAAAAGCTGAATATTACTTCCGTCCTATTATAGACTGTCATACTACTTTCTTTTTAATGGCATAACCATGCATTCAGATGCGTAGCTCCCTTTAGGCACTGTAGGCACGTGCCTACACATTTTTTCTAAAAATGCCCCAAATTGCAGCTGCGGCGATACACATCTGCGTAATGTATCGACCAGATCAGCCTGCGCTGTCCGCGCAGACTGATCCGGCCGACACATTCCTTCTAAGAGGGGATAGATAGAATAGTGATTCCTGAAACAGAAAATCCACAGGAGGCGAAAAGTGTCTATCCGGGTACGCCTGTGTGGCATGCTTAGGCTGATCCGGGTCGATACTTTACGCAATGGTGATTTTCTCACGAGACGGCCTACCCATTGATTACTGTCAAGCTACGCCCCTGGCATTAATTTTTCCCCGTTGCGTGATAATTACAACTTATTCATGATCACATGCTGAACCTTATAGGATTTATCACGGTTTATTAATTAAATATAACACCAGTCGCTGGAATATCTTTGCAATATTGGACGAAGTCCATCTCGATTAAGTTACAATGTTACAATGACACTTCAATCTTCGTAGCGTATTAATGTTATACAGGTCACAATACACTAAATCAATTCTTTCGTTGTTTCCATGTAAATCGAATTTTGGGGTCATGCATTATGCAAGAAAGAATTCAACCGAAACAAATGGTTACTGTAATTTTGGACGATATCAGGTCCGGACAAAACCGGTTTTTGACATTCTCTACTTTCATTTTTAAACAAGGTCAAAATACTCACTCAAAATGATCAAATAAATCATTTCCAGTGCGTCCTATTTACATTTACTATGAATTTAAAATCAATTTCATATTTCAATACATTCTGGTGATGGTATGTATACACTCATTTCTACGCAAACAAAGTTTTTTAGGGACTATTTTGGCTATTTGTCAGCCTGACCGCGGATGTATTTGGCGTAATTTGACTTACACATCCTTCGTGTGTGTTGGGTAACAGTCAAAACTGTTTTCCATAAATAAAACTCTCAACTCAAATAAATGTTTTAGGTAAGTCGGCTATAGACGTGCCATTGGCCATACAAAAACATACAATATGAATAAACATGCAAAACACATGACTACAATATATAAACCCACGCATACTATAACAATGCATATATATATACAACTAGTTCGCTATGATAGAAATTCAAATAGCAGGTATTGATATGAGGTCTTTCCTTCTATTTGACACTTCATTCATACATCTAGCAAGACTTATTTGTAAATTACAATGCATGGTATTTGGGAAGTATTTGATCGAGGTTGATAAACATTTCACTTGTAAGCCTTTTAGCGTAACAACTCTGACGTTCAGACGAGTAAAGGCGCTAAGCTCCAAGCCCCTATTAAATAGGAGCCGAATTACGAGAAAACCAACATTGTGGACTCTGCGTACAGTATCGACCCGGATCAGCCTAAGTATGCAGCGCAGGCTAACCCGGACATACACTTTTCGCTACATGTAGATTTTCTGTTTCAAGAATCATTAATCTATACCTCTATTCCCCCTGTTACGGAATGTGTCGGCCCGGATTTTCCTGCGGAGACTGCGCAGGTTGATCTGGTCGATGCATTACGCAGAGACCATAATGTTGTTTTTCTCGTGGAACGGCTCATATATATTCACATTAAAAAAATATATATATATATGGTAACAATAATAAATATAACATTGTATCAAAACATGACAATAAACATTGGGGTAAGTAAATCAGGCGTGAAATGTAACCTTTATCATAACTAAATGGGAATAACGAGGGCTTGGCGTTGTAACTAAAATTGATATGTTGTTACAAGGTTAATCACTTCGCAATAAAGTCTTTAAAAGCGTTAAATCATTTTTCTTGGTAAACAATGGAAATTTAGGTGCCATTGCTCGTTCTGAGCAAAGGCACCTAAATTTGCATTGTTTACAAAGGGGTTAAAATTGCCCCTAAACCAGGGTTTTCAAAATAGGTTTTTAGTTACAACCGTTTCACGCCAAGCCCTCGATAAGAACTTGAGTACTTCTCAATTCTCTCTATAATACAAAAAAAACACACCACATAAATGGTTTTTTCGCTCAAAGGTAACAGGTGTGATCTTTTTTTTTTTTTTTTTTTTTTCAATAACCCATGAAGCTCACAGGTGCCCGGCGCATAATAATACACTTTACATATAATATATATATAAATTATATTATATGTAAAGTGGGTAAAGTGGGCGGTTCATGCGCCGGGCACCTGTGATGAAGCTGTCTGAAATGAAACTGGCAAAATCCACGGGGGCCGCCATCTTGGCAATGTATAAAAAGCGGTCGGCAAAACACAGATTTAAAATTATTGTCGTCTAGTTAATCTTTTAAACAAAATCTAAATCGACAGTTAAGGTCATAACAGTACCGCGTTATTTTCGTGTGATCTAACTTTTGTACAAAAAAGTTAAAAAATAAATGGAATTTTGAAATAAACGACCGCACTTCGACGTCAGAACATAAATTGTGACTGTACCGTAGCCAAAGAACGATATGACGTCATTTCCGTAACACTTCATTTGGCGTTATGTCAAATGAAGCGACGTCGTTTGCCGCAAACAAAGTGGTATAAACATTGAATACCTCAAATTCCTATGCATGAGCTATAGATTCACTCATACAAAGTATAAACATTTATCAAATATTGTTGAAACAGGATAACTTTCACATTTTGAGCAATTGTACCTTTGGTGACAATCTTTTCCTAAGTCGTCTGCTGCAAAGGAGTCAGAAACCGTCTCTATTAGGGAAAGGGTTAAGCAGAAATGTGACCTCTTACATACTTTGTTCCAGTCATATTGACTGGTTGAAAAAGGTAGTTGCCAGATGGCATCAGAAAAGGGCTGTTGCACATTTGCTTCTTTGCCATAATATAGGTAATTGATTAAGGACCTTAAGCATCTTGGCCCTCATGTTTAAACCTCGTTCATTATAAATGTTCTTCATTGATTTTCTGAAAGTCTTTACTTTATTATTTTCTGTACAATCATCTTACTGTTTTTTCGTAAATAGGTAGCACCTATAGATATATAATATCTATGTTTTATACTGGGAAATAATGCTTTTTATATTGCAATCATTATCAAATGATTTCATTAATATTTGTGATATTGTGTAGGACACTGGAAGGCAGAATATTTTCAGTACAAACAATTATTTTAACAGTTGTCTGTTACTTCAAATTTATAGCTCGTCTGTTTTTCGAAGAAAAAAGTCGGGCTATTGTGATACTTTTAGCTTCGTCGTCTTTGTCGTCAAACAACTTTAACCGTACCTCATAACTCAAGAACCGCTCAACGTTTTAGAATGGAACTTGGTACACATGTTCCTAGGCACAATCCGCATGTCTATACCAAGTCCCATAACTCTGACTTCAATAATTATTCATTAATACCCATTGTTCGAAAAAAGCAGACGAGCGTTGGCGTTCGTTGTAGCGCTCATGTTATCTTTCTATGCGTGTATTTCCATGATATGTGCGGATATTGTGTACGTTTAATATGTCGTTCATGGTATTGTTCCTAGTGCAATTCATTCTACCGCGTTCTTCTTGAAACACTCTCGAACACAGTGTAACTCAATACCAAGAAATGTCTTATGGCCAAGCACGTTCTTCTTGGGCCTGTATACATACACTGAGTTATTAGCATTGTGCTTACTTCAGGAATGCAAGCCATGCGATAAGCGAGAAGGTCGTTGTGAGTGTTCTTGTAATGGTAGCTGATGTCCGATTTCAACGCGAAACTGATAAAAAGGCATTTATGTTCCGACGAAAAAGAATAAACAATAGGCGTATTTTAAATATTTATTGTTGCCTTTTTATTGAATCTAACTAATCTAGATTACATGATTTTTCAAAAGAAATTCTTGTACGACAACATCGATCTGTTTGTGAAGATGTGTGCGATTTTGCATATGTTTGTTGAATGCACGCGATTTAGAGCGACACGCCTACTTGACTGGAAAGGAATATTGAGTCAGTAAACACTGAATATAACTATCTAGAACGACCATACTTAGTGAATAAACTGTTACATCATGTAATAACTATTAGCCGTTCCACGAGAAAACCAACATGCCGCGCAGGCTAATGCAGGCAGACACTTTTCGACTCCTGTGGATTTTATGTTTCAGAAATTATTACTCTATACCTCTATCCTCCTGCGACGGAATGTGTCTAACCGGATTAGCCTGCGCGGACTGCGCAGGCTGATCTGGGTCGATACATTACGCAGAGGCCATAATGTTGGTTTTATCGTGGAACGGCTCATATCATAAATTTCCTTCAGTTGGAAGAACAAAGGTTTTTCAAACTCCTGCAAGTTCGTTTATGTTCTTTGATACTAGCATGAAACGTGCTACCATATAACATTGTTCATGTCTGGTGGTAATATATTACAGTATTAAAGAGGTACGCTTTTTTCATTTAAATGAGCACAGGAAACAATAAAAGCTGGATTCTGTGAACAGTGTAGATCCAGATCAGCCTGTGCATCCGCACATTCTATTATGGTCGTGTCAGTGTGGTAAGTTTCGATTTATTCTTCATTCATCCAACCTCTTATCCAACCTCTACTCCTGATTTGTTCTTTCTTCATCGGTTTCATTTTAAGGGGGATGAAACCCATTTTCCGAGAATGTCGATTGATAGCGCCACTACAGCAAACAACTTTTATTATATAAGAATCGTCACTATGTTTTCAAAAAGCCATCTGCTGCAGAGACGTCAGAAAGCGTCTATATGAGGGAAAGGGTTAAATGTTCCATATTTATGAAACAGAAAGTTTGTTGTCGAATGTAATAAACGAGTCCAAAGACAGTTTTCTGCCCACATGCCTGAAACTGAATACAAAACAAATAACTCGATTTTTATTGTTTGAAGCATCTAATAATATATACAGTTTTAAAAACCAAAAACAAATAAAAAAGCTAATAAATCACCGCAGTGGTATACACATGAAAGCATGAGCTCAGATCATGTTCTAAAACAACCACATCAAAGTCGCACCAATGCTATATTACCGTTTCGTTTTTATCATTAACAATGTGTTTTCAAATTTGAGATGCGATGTACTTTGTTCAGGTCATTAAAACAGATGGATTTGAAAGGTGGCCTTTTTTCTCCTCGAAAAGGTGAAGGTTATTGTAAAGTACACTTTAAATGTCAACCTTGATGTACAAATAAGACGAAAAAATACAGCCTACTGCTTATAGGCATGTCTAGTGAAAGATGCATATTATGAAGATCTACCATCTTGATCCATTTAATGAGAAGCGTCATGCGTAAAGGGGTCATGTTTTATTGTGTCACATATTAATTTGTGGATCAACATGTAAGAGAAGAGCCAGCGACATCATAAGGCCATCACAGTTAGCAAATATAACAAGAAAAAACCTGTTCCTCAGATATTCAGTACAGCTCTGTTCCAGGATTTTTTACTTTTTTTATCGCGAACTTATTTTGAAACAGAAAAAAGACATACGATTAAAGCACTAGGGTCGAGACTCATAAGGCTTTTCGAAAGTCACGATACTAAATGAAATATAATAGTTATATACTCCATACATATATAACGACAAAACTTTGTGACTCGTGATAATCCGGATCAAACTGAAAACTTGTATTTAGTTTTTTCTTGTTATGTCGTATAGCATTGTATCGACATCTTAGACACGGTGATCTATTCGTTTGAATAGTTCGTAACATTTTATTGGAAAAGACATTCAGAAGTGTTGAGTATGTGAATCACTTGAGTATGTCGTTGATGGCAGTCCATCTCAGGCAGCGTAGTAGGTAACGAAAATCGTCCACAACAAGTGGTTGTATATTCGATTGATAAGACTTGAATGTCTATCACAAGCACATTTCAGCAACTAAACTTGTTCTGCAATTATATCATATTTTCAAACAATATCTTATTTCGTGACTTAAAACATAATATTATATTGTGATATACTCTAAACACAATAACGAAGACATTGAATGATTGCAATCTATTATAAAAAGGAATGGCCTTGTCTAAGTTGTATGAACTTGTGACCATACCCATTGCCTGTTAGTTATGTAAGTATGTATGTTTTGGCAATTAAATATGTATAAGGTATAATTGATCGTCTTTTCCGAGGGTTTTTGAGATTTAACAAGGTGGCCATTGTATGCGTTGTCTTGCTTTCTGCAGCAGTACTTCATACATAATTCGTCAGTGGCAACTGGCTACCTTCCTCCATAAACTATGTCATTGGTGGAAGACAGACATGTATATTCGATTGATAAGACTTGACCGTCTATCACAAGCACATTTCAGCAACTAAACTTGTTCTGCAATTATATCATATTTTCAAAATATGTCTTATTTTGTGACTTAACACATAATATTATATTGTGATATACTCTAAACACAATAAGGTATAATTGTTCGACTTTTCCAACGGTTTTTGAGATTTAACAAGGTGGCTATTGTATGCGTTGTCTTGCTTTCTGCAGCAGTACTTCATACATAATTCGTCAGTGGCAACTGGCTACCTCCCTCCATAAACTATGTCATTGGTGGACGACAAATGAAGCTAATCGCAATGACTTTTGTCAATCAACCGACAACTTAAATTGACAAAGAGAAGATGGTAGCCCTGACACAGCTGTCGACGGTTATGAATTCGAAGTTGGTCGAGAACAACATAAGTCTTTACGTTTGACAAAATTAGTTTCGACGTATACCATTCGTCATCTCTTGTACGTCAGGCATGTATTTTAAGGGCAAATTGTTGTAGTGAGTACTTGTAAGACAATCAAGTAACACGTGTAACAGAACTGTCCTCTATAATATATCGTTATTAAATTCCTGTAGAGAAAGGTTGATGTCTGTAATATTACGGGATTGATTCGCTAAATATGTCTAGGAAACACAGGAACATTGTAGACATGATAAGAGTGAACGATTGCCTTAAGTGTAGCAATTGGAGCAGACTATAGTATTAACATAAACTGTCAGAATATATCAAACAAGTGTCCAGCCGACGCTATTGCCTCGTGCAGCTTTTTATGGGCTTTTATGAATTGAATGCAGGATACATATTAAGCAATGACGGTACGTTTTATATCAGATAATCTTGATTGACGTCTAATTTGTCTTTTTGTGATGCAGTAGTCTGGAATATTAATATCAGTTAATCACTACTGTTGGTTTACCACTGATATTTTTGACAATTCAATGCATGAACGAAATATATATCTACGAACACTCACAGAATGGTTTATGTTTAGCATGTATCTATATGTTACTTGAATAAGATATTAACGTATGATATACTAACATGTTATGACTAAATATTTCCGATAAAATACAAGATTAAACTCTCTCTTGATATCAGACAATTTGCCAAATATTACTAAACGCCATCTAAATGACTACCCTCATCTGTTGGCGAAAACGTACGTACATTTATTACGATTGTATTACTTGTATAATGTAATATGGCTATCACTTGTGTTGACATGTTTTGTATATATACCAACTTTCTGTTTTCCTTGACATAAAAAAGAATTTGTCTGCGGTATTTAATCCTTTATTTTTTACAATGAAGCGATTGTATGGGTGATTTTGCTGAGGACTTTCCTTTTAGAATCGGTCGATTTAGTCCAAGATCCGATTGCACACACATTCCGTACATGTACCTGATCTTTGATATCCGCTAAAATAGGTTAAACTCGCCTTTTGGACAGTTATAGATAGTTCTGCTGTGGATATTTTTAATTATAAGCTGGCGACTTGGTTGCACATAAGACATTTATGTTTGCCTGACATGGCCTATATCAATACAATACAATACAATATGTTTATTCAGTAATTTAGGCCTCTGGCCCATTATACAAATTTACATTTACAAAATAAGTCCACATAAATGACATCACATTAGAGAGGTTGAAGTAATCATATTTCTATCATAAGGTCCATATGTTTTTCAAAGTTGTTTGTTACAATTGTGTTGCACAAAGGTGAGGGTTAATACATAAAATATGTTACACAGAATTTAATATTAACCAAATAGTAAACTAAATTGTTTTCATATAGAGAGTTCATGCCAATTATGCACAATTTATACAATACATATAAGAATGATGTTTAATCTAATAATACAGGAATTGAAAACATGTATGGCTTAGCTTATAGTATTTTCCATATAACTTAACTTCCTGATTTTAAACGACTCGACCAAAAATCCCGCAAGAGATTTTATGCACATTGGTCTGGGATCAGCCATTATTTCATTGAATAGTTCTTTTGTTGGATATGATGATTTCCACTTCGTGTGGAAGTATAAAGTCCTGAGATCATCATAAACAGGACATACCATCAAGAAATGGAACTCATCCTCCACCACATGTATATTTCGTTTAAGGCACAAATCACAAAAACGTAAGTTATGATCAATTTTTTGATGTCTACCTTTTTAAATATTTAAACAATAGCTTGAACATCTGAAATTTGATATTGTTCGCTATCATCTGTTGAAATCGCGCTTATGTATGCCTCAAGCCATTTAACATACAACGAAAATACAAGTAAAACAAAATATTGAGAGTGAGCTGTTGCCATATATAACAATAATTAAAGGCTATTTATTTCATTGTTTTTTTTCTTTTTTATAGCATGATAGATAACATAGGACAATAGTATAGCATTTTCATTCTAAAATCCTTCTTCTGTCGATTTTACAATAAGCATGTATCAAATGATTAAATTTAACCTTTCTCAATCAGAGACAGTTTGGCCATTAAGCCTGCCTATTCGTGTGAGTTTGTTGTACTATTTTATCATTTAGGCTGTTAACTAGCATCGACAGCCAGAAAATCTTTCGGTATTCCCCAGTTAAAAAACCCTAATCCTCTGAACTCCTGTAAATTTTATAATAATCCTTGAGTGTTGACAAGTCCCTGCATTTCTTGGATTAGACGTTGCTAAAGCAAACAATGTAGATACAGATTTGGCTGCACACACCGATAGTGGTCGCAAATGTAGTTTTAATCCATGCACATGGGGTTAACCCATTCGCGAATACAACAAATAGGCAGCAGCCAACTTCGAAAAGACTTTTGACAAATAATAAAAAAAATCTCTGTAAATGAAAGAACAATTGCTAAAGTTGAAGACATAGTGGCAAATGGAACAATTGCTCATTATGAGCAATTTATCCTTTTGCCACAATGTTTTCAAAGTCCGTCTGCTGTAGAGGCGTCAGAAAGCGTATGTATGGGGGAAAAGGTTAAGACACTGTCGTTAAAAGTTTCGTACAGCGGAAACATGACTAGCATTTACTCACATCTTCTGACTGCGTGATCAATTGATATCTCAATTGTTTCTGTTTCATAAGCTCAAAGTTTGACATAAGAAATTCTAACTTTTGTAATATTTTTAAGAAAAAATTGTATGGAATTTAATCCACAATTTCACAGTATTTCGCAATATCAATCTGTTTGGCAGCTCACAATGCACCATACTTGAACCGAATAATATAAATATCATATTGATATTTGTTTTTAATAAAGTGGCACTGACATTTTTATAATCCCATCCTCTGTCTGATATTATTTTCTAAATTACTGGTTCGCCCTACGTACAGCTCTTATTTCTCTCTTAGACATGGGCCCAAGGTCGCATTCAGATATATATATATACATGTATATATAAAAAACATTATAGTATATATGGTTATTGACATGTAAAAGGCTTTACAAATTGACAGGTGGATTGGCTACCGTTAGACTAACATACCAGTTATCTGAATGAACTCAAGTAATTTCTGTTTCTCGAAAACTACTTAATCCTTTCCCACATACAACGACTCTGCAAACTTAAAAAACATTCCCACAGAAATATTCAAAATATCTACGCAGGGAAGTATAATCATTGAAAAGTATTGAAAACATTGTGACAACTGGAGAAATTGCTCATTTTGAGAAAGTTCTATATTTTGCCACAGCATTTCAAAATGTGTCTGCATGTTACAAAAGGTTAAATAGGTAATAGACATTTTCCAAAGATTCGAATTCAAAATAGTAAAGTACAATATTGGGCTTTCACTCGATTTGTTTAAGTGTTAATGATGCCAACTCTCTTTTAAACAAGAAGGCCAAGATGTGCCTATATTGCTCACCTGGCATCCATGGTCTATAATAAAAGGTTATCAAGAGCAGAAAGGGTCAATACTTTCGTAGGGATTAGACGTTTTATATGCTAAGATCTATGTGATATTCAGCATGTGAAGTTTAGTTGTGAACTGAAAAGTTAAGTCCCGAAACCATTTGGTTTACAGTTTGCTTAACCTTGACTGCAACTATAATGTGTCATACACGCTGAAGTTTCTTAATTTTTACCAATAAATGGTTTTAGATCTGCTTTAACTAAATCAATTAGATAAACAAAACAAAACATAGGTGCTGACATATTAACAGATATAAACTTAAGGTTTAATGCCTCAATTTATAATAGTTATAAGTTAAGTGTGACACAAGCGTTGGCAGTTGAACAAAAACGGGAGTATATAAACAAAAAATACAAAGTTATTTTAAAAAGTCTAAATGTAATTTTATATTCATGTATTAAAATGTTTTATGTGAGCTTTTAAGCACAACACGGTTTAAAGGGCAATTTGCTTAAATCTATTTCTGGCATTTATAAAGTTGTTAAAGCTCGTGTTAAAGATACAAATACTGATGATTTATCTAGTGCATTTAGTTGTCCAGTTGGTTTACGCCAAGGCTGTAAGTTAAGCCCTGTATTATTTTCACTTTTTATAAATGACCTTGAAGCTGCTATTAGAAATAGTGGCTCTCGGGGGATTCAACTGTATCCTGATATGATAGAAATATTCTCCTTAATGTTTGCTGATGATGTTGCGTTAATGAGTGACACGGTTATTGGTCTCCAGATGCAACTCAATGCCTTACACAAGTACTGCACTGATTGGCAGCTCGAGGTCAATACAAAGAAAACGAAAATTGTCATATTTAGAAATGGGGGGAGAATTTCTAAAAAAGAGCATTTGATTTATAATAGTAATCAAATTGAAATAGTTAACTTTTTCTCATATGTTGGTATTTGTTTTACAAGTAATGTATCATCGTACAAGATGGCTGAATATATGGCGGGGAAAAGTAAGAAAGTTTTAGTTTGTCTTTTAAAAAATCTACAAAGTGTCCTACCACTGTCTTATAAAACGTTTTTCAAAATTGTTGATGCCAAAATAACCCCAATATTATTATACGGGTCAGAGCTTTGGGGTCTAAAAATAATGGAAACCGTAGAGAGAATTCATATATATGCCTGCAAACGCTATATGCATACCCCACAAAATTCAATAAATTATGCCATATTAGGCGATTGTGGAAGATTCCCGCTATATATATATCAGCATCTAAACGATGTATCAAATATTGGTTAAAAATTCTATGCATGCCTTATGATAGATATGTTAAAAAGTGTTATCTTATGCTGAAATTACTAGATGAAAATGGGCATCAAAATTGGGTTACAGATGTGAAAAATAATGTTTTTATGAATGGTTTTGGTTATGTTTGGGAGAGTCAACTTGTAACAAACAAAAAACACTTTCTCGTATCTTATGAAAGACCAGTTCTACCAAATATGGCATGACTTCTGCAGTAATAGTAGTAAACTGTCTTACTATTGCTACTTTAAACCTAATTTTGCTGCTGAATCATACTTGTCATTAATTGATTTATGTAAATTTAGGAAAGCTCTTTCAACATTTAGAACATCTGCTCATGATCTTATGATAGAAAAGGGACGCCATTTAGGAATTGAAAGAAACCTCAGATACTTTCTGTTCTGTAATAATGTTATTGAATGTGAATTTCACTTTGTTCTGGTATGTCCTCTTTATAAAGAATTGCGCTTCAAATACATCCCTCAGAAACTGTACTTACACCCAAATTTAAATAAATTTTTCATACTGATGGCAAGTACTGATAAAGAAATAATTAGGAATCTTTCAATGTTTATCTTTTATGCCTCGAAGAAGAGAACAGTTGAAATTAAGTTAGTTTCAAACCATAACAACACATGATGTAATTATTGTTATGTAGTTTATATGTATGTATATGGGCCGGTGGCCTTGTAATACAATACAATTGAATTGAATTGACTATCCTTTTAAGATTGAGCAGATGTAGCAAACTATTAGAGTTCCTTGCCAATGGGATGATTAACTACCCGAGTCTAACGATCGAAATGTCCTATAGCCTTTGAACTCGAGAGTTAACTCCCTTCCTAAATTCCATCCTAAACAAATATTTATAATCAAAATTGAGCATTTATGAAATTTGAAAAAAAAAAGTTAAATGTATAGTCAACATATAGCAAGAATACAATGGTCTGAATGAACACACTGTATGGGGGAGAAACGTTTTAAGTTTAGAAATACAACAGAGTGTTATAATGTTCTTGATAAATCTGCACAACTTTGTTCTAATTATTAAATAGTTAAACAGACATACAATGTCACAGTTATTGGTCATATCTGATAACATTGTCTTAAACATTATGAACAAATATGGGATTAAAAGTGGAGTGTTCGTTTCTTCAGAACAAAGATTGACCTTGTAGGGGACATATGAGTTTGACAGTTCACATAGTACTACTATCATCTAAAGACATTAATGTTGAATTTAATACAACTGCCATATTGTATTATTCTGATCTCTCATGTACATACGTTTATGAGAGCCATGTTATTTTCATGAACATGACTTAAGACAATGTATATATAGTTACTGTTCACACCATGTGGATGGATGACAGCATATTTATTCATGTTTTAATATCAAATATCTGTTTTATTCATTTATGCATGAGGAAACAAGATCCATAGCAGAAATACACAAAAGACAGTACAAATAATTTGACACTGTTGTAATTGACAGCTAATTATGTTATGTCCCATACTAATTGAAAAGTGGTGTTTGGATCCGAGGAAACCACAATGCTACATAAATACAGTATACTAAAATCAAATAACTATGGCAAACTTATCGATCAACTCATAAATCCCATATTACCGTTGATGGCGAAGATGACACATTTCACAGGAAACAGCACGAACTAAAACATAGGAATGTGTCCAACCTTTCGTTCTTTATTAGGCAAGTCGTTCATACTACATCAACTCGGAAAGGAGAACATTGTTTTGTGGGATTTGGTATACAAATTTACCAAAAACAACGATCGCGGGTCGAATATTAAATTGAGGTTTCCGATGGTAGCAGCTGCAACCTTGTAGATTAGGATAATTTCAAATGATGACTCATCTCCAGTGCTCAAGTTGCTCTTGAAATCCGACAGCATCTTCAAATGTGTAGTTCGTTCAGCGTAAAGAAGTTTTTCCAATGTTATATATATACTTATTTACAGACGAATTGTATCATTACAAGTGTATATGTTGAATCATAAATATTAATACACAATTGAACAGGGAGGGTTTCCGTCTCAATACCCTGTAATCATTCGCAACATTATTACCATCACAAACATGTAATTACATGAATGATTGCAAGCGTTTCATACCAGATTGCCTTTGTCAATGATCCGGGAAAAGCATGTACGTAATATGTGAACAGTGTAGATCTTGATTAGACTGTGGTGAAGCACATGCTGATCTGGATATATATTGTCTACAACAGCCAATGCTTTGGTTCCCTTTCTCATGCGCTGGCTCATATATCGAGTATGCTTAAAGTTTCTCTTTGAATATGTCAACAAAGTATTCTTATCTATTTCCAAAATGATATAAATGATTAAAATGTTTAGATCGAGTAGATTACGATAATTGTAAACACTTTATCATATTCAATTTCTTACAATCCATTTGTTTTGCAATGCATGCGTTTGATGGGACTTGAGAATGATAACCATTGTTACAAACAGTTCATGGTTACAACTACTTGTATCAAATTGCCGCAAATGAAGTGTAAGGTATATTACATGTAATTATTTGTTTGTTTGTAGGGTGTTTTACATCGCTTTCTTTACTGTATTTACTGACTCTGCATCATTTTCTTTGTATGGTGTTTTACATCGCTTTCTTTACTGTATTTACTGACTCTGCATTATTTTCTTTGTATGGTGTTTAAAGCCGCTTTCCACACTCTTTCAGATATATCACAGCGTCTCCTTCATAAGTTACCAGTACATGTACTACTGGTCCACCTTACTTAACACCAGTGTGTCATTCGCAATGCTAACCCTATATCCCTGAGCACCAAGGAGGGGGAGTCATTGCTACCGATTTAAAAAGCTTTTGTTTGATCCGGTTTGAATCGAACCTATAACCTTCCACAAGAGGCGGACGTTCTACATCTAAACCACCGAGACGTTCTTGTATCATTTAAATGTACATTGGCGTAACACTATATAGGTTACCATCCATGATGCTTTTGCCGGAACATGCATCGGGTCTATATAACAATGCTTATAATGTGATGGTGTGGGTGAACGATAAACGGAATTGTCACTATCCCTTGACGCAATAAGGTCGAGGTTCAAAAATATGTGCAACTCATTTCCAGAGAGTCCGCTGTAAACTCGTCAAAGTTGGGACACTTATAATGTAATACGGAAAGTGACAACATAATCCATAACGGAAACTGGAAGAGTTATGGTAAATATGTAGGCATGGTTGTAAAGAATTACCTTTTCTCTTCCCTCTGTATTATAATACCCTCGGCTACAAATATCCGTTCTGCATTACGGATCTCTTTTCTTATTTTCTTTTCTCATTTACAATTAATTGTTATGCCTTGATCTAAATGCATCGAGTTATTAAATCCGTTTTACGTGAAAAGCAGTTATTACAGTTACTAAAATATTCATATTCATTAAGGCAGAATCAATTTCATGTGTTTGTAATACTATTTAGGAATTTGGTTAGCATAGAGGACGGAAAAACGGGCTCGAGTCAGGATTGGTGTAACCTTGAGCAACACAGATGTCCTAGTATAATACTAGTTGGTTTACTACGGTATCATGAATATGTGAATTGCTGCTGTGCCATAAATGAAATAATGTTAGAATCGGCGCAAAACACAAATACAATAAAATCAATAACAAATTATATGTGTCAAGTCCTTCCGTCAACAAGTATAGATTTTGATGTGATGGAGCAGAGTACTAAATGGCGCCTTTCTTTTCCCACAGAGGGGCTCAAATGATTATTTTACAAACAGTTACTTATGTGTAAATGCATTATATTATGTTTCATTGAGTATAGGCTAGCCGTTAAACATTTTGACCCGGAACAAAATGGTATAAAAACGAATTTTACGCAAAATTAGTAGAACATGCTATATAACAATATATCCAAAATCCGACAAAAGTCCGCTTTTAGTATTTTTTCTATTAGTGTTTGATTTTGTTGCACGTTTTGCATGTTTTGTATGATAAAACAATCTATTTTTACGGAGTTTACACCAGAATTTGAACTTTTCCCTTATTCGTGCGTCGCCTGTCTCTAAAGCAGGCAGAACTTAGGGTTCTAAACTCTAACGTCTGCCCATTTGTATTCCGTCTTTTTGTCTTTCCATTCATTTCATAATTATGTTCTTTTTAACAATTATTATGATTTTCTTATTATCCGATGTACCAACTTTAAAATGCTATGTCAGCTATGTGTATGTTGTCGCCTTTTTGCCAGGCGAATTCTAATCTATTTTCCAATGTATCAACTGGGTATGTACATTGCTCGTGCCATTCGACCTAATGTGCTACTTTACTGATAACTGAAATGGTTATGAATTGAACGTCAACTCAACAATATAGATAATTGATGGCCATCGAACTCAAATCAACCGTCGATATATCTTGCGCGCACATACTTAACATATTGAATCGCTATATCTGTGTACGTGACATTCTTCTGCCACTTCATTCGGTAAATAGGGGCACCGCAATCAATAACATGCATGATTTGCACATGTTCTGCGGATGATTGCACATAACTACAGAGGGTTTGTGCTAGTTGTGCCTTTGAACGTTTACGCATAAAGTTATCTTTGAATAAAGAAGTTGGCATTACTTGTTAGCTCATAACAACATTTTGGAGTCGTGTCTTCTTCGCTATGTTTAATAGCTATCAGGCGTTGAAACAGATTATTTGAGTGGATTTGCACTTTCTGTTTATCAACCTGGATTCCTAGTTATAGATGATCCAAATACCGAACTTGATTCCTTCTTTTAATAGATGCCTCTGCGGCATTCATATTGTCAAGCTTGTTCTTGATTTGTGCACCGAATTCCCCTCTCTTATCGCGGTTTACTCCATCACCATGGCATCAGCTCCTCATTCAAATCAAAGGGCTCATGTTGGTCAAATTATTACTGAATAGTTTGCAGATCAGTGAAATCCCTGTTGCTCTTAGAAGTTCCGAGCTCTATGTGTTGTTCACTGGTTGTGTGCTTTGTCATAGCATCATGGACCCCGGTGCACTAGTGCATGTTATATATCCAGCCGAATATTCTCTGTCACACCCGTCCTCCAGTCAGTCATCCTCTGCTTTCGATTGATGTCATCATGACCTGTTCAATTGTAGGTCCGTCCATATTCCTACCAAGAAGCGACTGCTTCTGCGGACTATATGAAATCCTTGTTTTTGAAAACATTGATATAGCTAGGGATAGTATTTATGTAAATCTAGCATCAGCTGCAGATACAGTCGTGCACCTTTTGCATAATTAATGTGGGCAGGTGCAGAAAATACATTCAGTATGTGTGTATCTGCTATGAGATGCAGCTTCCAATTTCCTGTTCTTTCAACGCAAAAAAAAAGCTTCAATATTTCCACATATTCAATATACTTCAACCACAACTTTACTGTTGGTGACTTCTTAGCAAGCACTGCTCTATAATTTATTACGCATTTTTTATTTGATTCAGAAACGTTGGCAACCGGTATAGATTTGTCCTAAGTTCCTTCATAAGCGTTGTGTATATGTTCCACTTTTGCATCATTCAGCTTTTCCGCAACTATTCCATCAACAGATATTTCTACCTTGACATCGGCCAAATAGTTTAGAGAAGTTTCTGTATCTTTACTTTGGCCCTTTGGATAGGTACCTGGTTTCAGTAATCTACAGAAGGCATTACTAATTTATGGCATATATCAGTTATTCTTGGAGGAGGCATTTCAATCTCAACATTATCTGACGAATCTTGATCGATTCCCATTACCCTTTTTAGAAGTGTCCACCGAGACCGCATCATTGTTTGCCTGAAAGACTGACTAGAGATCAGCAACTGTATAACGTTTTTTCTGGGTTTCATATCAATTCTGCGTTCAACATCCAGCCTAGTTGACCAAATTGATGGATGATTCAGTCGTAAGTAGACGAGAACCACCTGCCTTTCCCCCAACTCTCGCTATTGCTACACATATGCATGTGTCATTAAGTTCTTTAACTGTTTAAACAAGTCAATGATAAGTGGTTTTACTGTGATAAGGCCGGATGTACCATGTTTATAAGCCATATAGATGCAATCTGTATCTTACATTTAACACTAAATCCACCCGATATCCGGCCGGTACCTTCTATCCAAATTTATTACGCGAATTAATTGAATATTGTATCTTTGTTTTTTGCGGATTATTAGTATATTCTTTGTGGCCGTCGTATCTAGACAAAAACCAAAGAAAGGCGTGTGTTTCAATTATCAGAAGCTTAAATTTATTTCGACAGGACTAATATAAATCTTTACATTACCATACAGAACATACACAATGTACATAATTTCAAATAGTCATTAACAAATTTCCCAAAGGCGAGTTTTTGCGAATTTTGTATATGTTGATCTATTTAGGCTTTCGCATCGAATGACACTAAAACCGCCTTTATACCAAATATTCCCAGTAGCACCCATATTTTGTGTTCAACGACCAGCCTATATTGCTTAAGCCAGTAAAGCACGTGTTTGGATTACCTGTAGTGTGACTACGTGTATCATGTCACCAGCAATCCGGGACACAAAAAAAGGGAACATTTCTACCATTTGTTAACACTTTTCATTACGTTCTAGTATTATCAAATATAAACAAAATAAATGAAGGTTTTTCGAATTTTATTAATGTAAACAGAGAAACTACGAACATTGGACTACGTCATATATCGTATGTGTCCTGAATCTACAATAAATTGACGATATATGAACATTTTATAGTTAACGATATATAAGAATAAGACTTTTGAATAGTCCTATATATAAATAGCCCAACTCGTTTACATGCAAACGTTTCACTAATGCGTAGTTTGTAAGACAAAATGTATCTAAGGTGATACATGTATGTACATGTACTACCTACCTCCGAATCGAAAGGAATTCTTATACTTTAACATCCTTTTATGTATCATCTGATTATATTCAAGTCACGTCACCGGCTTGATGCCGAATATGCATGTCTTAGTCTTGAAGTATGGTAAAGGTGTTCCCTATGGGAATGAAACTGTCGACTTTGACAGCCGCCTTAGGTTGTTGACGGTATATTCGTTACTGATAACATTGCTATACCCGTACCAAAAGTTACCATACCGGCATAGATTATACTAGAAAAGGTATGTACGACTGTAGCAAAGCGCCGAAGAAATACGGATCCAAAGAGCATGTATAGGTATTCAAAAATACTTGTAATGTCCAATGGATAGAAAAATGGTAAGGATAACCAAAAAAACTTGATATCCAAAGAAATCATCCAACATTTACCAACCAGTACTTAAATCCATAAATGTAAACTTGAGCAGGGTTACCAAGGAACGATATCGAACATTTAAATGTCACAAAAAGAGGAATGGCAACTGGAACCGCAGTCAGCTTCCCAGATGCCCGATGATATCCAAATGTTGTCGGGTATTTCCTTTGTTTGAATGTCAGATAAATCGCAAAAAATAACGAAATGCATATTGTCGCAATTAATTCAACATAGTCGACTACTTGCAAAGTATTATCCATCCTTGGTTTCAATGCAGCTCTACTGTTTGTCATGTTCTTGAAAGAATAATTTGTTTATAAACCAACCTCATTTTATAAGTTCAATTCGATGCTGTGTAGGCAGATATACACTGCCAGCCTGGATTCGCTAGTAATATTGTTCAGGTAGATATATACTGTCCGTCTGGATTCGCTAGTAATGTTGAGTAGGCAGATATACACTGTCAGCCTGGATTCGCTAGTAATGCTGTGCAGGCAGATATACACTGTCAGCCTGGATTCGCTAGTAATACTGTGTAGGTAGATATATACTGTCCGTCTGGATTCGCTAGTAATAGTGTGTAGGCAGATATACACTGTCCGTCTTGATTCGCTAGTAATGCTGTGCACGAAGATATACACTGTCAGCCTGGATTCGCTGGTAATACTGTGCAGGCAGATATACACTGTCAGCCTGGATTCGCTAGTAATGCTGTGTAGGCAGATATACACTGTCCGTCTGGATTCGCTAGTAATGTTGTGTAGGCAGATATACACTGTCCGTCTGGATTCGCTAGTAATGCTGTGTAGGCAGATATACACTGTCCGTCTGGATTCGCTAGCAATGCCGTGTAGGCAGATTTACACTGTCCGCATATGCCGTAAGGCTGGTTTGTCTAGAGATCTGTTGATTTTGTTTTCTTATCCTTCAGTTAGGTTAAAGTTTTTTATGAAAACGACTGATGTCGTTTAATTGGAAATAGTCAAACAGTGTATAATAACAATAAACAGAATCTATATATATGCCGACCCTTGTAGACAATTGGTTTAATAAGTTTAATAATGATTGTCATATCAAGACATGTGTTTTAACTCTGGGAGAACAGTACGTTGGATATCGGTGAGAATTGTGTCTGCATTTTAGCTCACCTGAGCAAGACGTTCAGAGTGAAATATTGTGACCGGTCTTTATGGTCAACATTTTGCTTCAAACGACATCTCGTCCTAAACCTTTAGGCCACTTTTGATGAAACTTCACAGGGATGTTCATTGGTGATCCCCTTTCAAAGTTGTTCAAATAATTCAGCTCTATGCGTTATTCTGGTTGCCATGGCAACAGAAAGGAACTTTAAAAATATTTTTGTCTTAAACTACTAGCCATATTTCAAAAATCATTTGGCACAATTGTTCTTTGGATGAATCTCTACCATTGAAAAACATGGAGCTTGTTTTCCTTATATGTATAAAAGGCGAACACTTAAACAATATTCTGGTCCAAAAGTACTGGTAAGGTTTGAAAACAATCTTGACTCAAATGTTCTTTTGGGTGACCCTCTACAGTGTGTGTATACCACGTGACTTTTGACGTCACATTTGCATGGTCAGACAACAATAATTGCTCTTGATAAGAATGTAAAAACAATGGTAACTTTTTTATTTCTTTACCCTTTTTAATAATACATTAGAGTCTACTCCGCTTACAATGTCCTATCTCCGGTTTTTACAGGAGTTTGATTGGTGGTCTAGTTTTTTCATCGAAGTGTTTGAAGAAACTAAACCACTAATCAAACTCCGTTGAAAACCGGAGATAGGGCTCTGTAAGCGGCGTAGACTGCGCCATGTTTCATTAAAAATATAAAAATGATGAAGAAATAAAAAAGTTACCTTTCTTTTTACTTCTAAACGGAAGTAAAATATTTCTGTCCGCCGTAGCATTTGTGACGTCAAAGTCACGTAGTATACACACACTGCTCTATCAAGATTGTTTTGATCCGTTGAAAAACATTGCATCAGGGAAGCAGGGTATAAATTGTGAAAACTTTAAACATCTTCTCGCCCAAATTACAGGCCCGATTTGAAAATAATTTGGCACAGATGTTCCTTAGGTGACCCCTTTTCATGATTGTTCAAATCATTCTGATCTGTTGAAAAACATAGCTACAATGAGGCGGAGCTTGCTTTCCTTATATTTGTAAAGTGAAAATTAGAAAATAATTCTCATCCTAAAACCTGTACTATGGTGGCATACTTCTGCCACCACATAACCACTTAATGATCACGCTTTATAACTAGTTAGTCACTTAATTATCATGATACATATCTGATTAATGCGTTAATGTTCATGTTAACAGATACTCATGTTAACCCAAAAAAGTATATGTTACTGCCCACTATTGCCAACATATATCTACATAATGCCATTTTAGATATCTAGTAAGTGGTTAACGTGTTATGTAACTAGTTAGTCAGATAAGTATCGTGATATATATGTGGTTAACTAGTTGGTCAGATACGGATCGTGATAATTATGTGCTTAACTAGTTAACAATATTATTATCACGATGCTTATCTGACTAACTTTTTACATAACTAGTTAACCACATAATTATCACGATACGTATCTGACTAACTAGTTAACCACATAAATATCACGATAATTAAGTGACTAACTAGTAATATAACGTGATAATTAAGTGGTTATGTGGTGGTAGAAGTATGCCACCCTATTGTACTGCTTTGTAAATAATTTTGCACATATGTTCCTTGGGTAACCCTCTACCAAGATTGTTAAAATTAGTCCGATCCGTTGAAAAACATGGCTGCCACGGGATGGGGGCTTGATTTCCTTGTATGAACATATAGTGAAAACTAAAAAAAATAATCAAAAGTTCAGGCCTGATTTTGAAATAACTTGGCACTAGTGTATCTTTATGACCATTTACCAAGTTATATTAAATCAGGTGAGTGACCATGGCCATAATATAATGGCCCATCTTATCATTTGTTGGCAACAGGCCAACTGGTGCTTTTTCGTTTATCCTCAAACTAAACATAGTTGGTTGCTTTGCTTGACTATATGTAATATGCTTTGTGAATGCATCGATCTATCTAGGGTTAGGATTATCAAACGAACATCCGCTATTTTACTTTTTAAAATATAACCGTCACTCCAGGCTAACCAACCTGAGAAAGGTTGTGATCAGAGTAAATCCACATCAACGTGCGCAAATTAGTAATTTGATCTGGGTCTGCACCGTTTGCTCATCACTTATATAATGTTTAAGCCTTTCCCAAATACAGAAAATCTACAGCAGACGACTTTAGAAACATCTTGACAAACACACAGAAAATCGCTTCAAATAAAGGTATAATTAATGAAAACAGTTGACAACATTGAGGGAAAAAGATGAAATTGCTCGTTTTGTAGTATTTAACACTTGGCTAAAATCGACACTTGACTCTTTATACAACATCCGAACTGTTGTCGTTTGGTATGGGTGTGTTATTCTTAGCTGGTTTTTTTATCGGCATTGAGCATATCAGCTATCAACCCTCCCTTCGCGAGTGTTACACACATAACAATGAATAACTGTATATCAAGCCTTTAAAAAAATCAACTTACGGTTTGAGATTGTTTAATAGATGGCGATAAAAGTTAACCCTTTACCAGAAATAGACGCTTTCTGAGGCCCATGCAGCAGATGACTTTTGAACAAATTGTGTCAAAATATTTCAACTTTTTTTTCAGTTATTCTACCTTCATTTATAGAGATTTTCCGGATGTTTCAAAGTCGTCTGCTGAAGGTCTTCTGTATGTGGAAAAGGGTTAACTCTTTCAGCGCCAAAGGCAATATTGAGCTTTTTGCAAACAATACAGATTCAGGTGAGTCAGCTCGTAACGAGCTGTCTCACCTGAAATATGCATTGTTTGGCTGTGAGTTATAAACATATTAAAAAAATCCAATAACATGAACATCGAGTAGTCCGAGTTTGAACATGGAAGAGTCTACTTTAAACAATTCGGCGCTGAAAGGGTTAATACGCATAAACGTATTTATTTTAGTCACACTTTTTCTGTACAGTCCAGAGTGTTTGTATTGGAAGAGAGGAGCTGGTAGGGCTTGATTACACCGCGCAGAGGCGTTTCTTAATCCCTTCCTGTGTTGTAGAGTGATCATCTCTGGATCTTCATTGTCTGATCAATCAAGTTTTAAAATAACTTTGTAAAATCAAGCAATTAATCGAATGCGCCGATAACACTTATTGTCGAGCCGGGGTAGCTCAGTTGGTAACGACGAGGGATCGTGAAGATTGAGTACTGGTTCCGGTAATTGACGTAAGTCATTGTGACTACCACCACTTTCCTTCCACAAAGTAGGCTTTACAATCTAAGAAGGTCCAAGAAAGCTAGGAGAAACACGTTAGGTAAACTGTCCGCCGTTACATATCAGAAATGTCTTTACTAAAACGCAAATCATTTAATCATTCGGGTGCTCTAGATTACTGATGGGTTCCTTTCGACTTCCGTTTTATCGCGAACTAGGTTACAGTGATTTCTCATTTATTATTACATGATTGTAGGTGTCTCTGCAAAACGTGAGACTAATAAATGAGACAATAATGTCGGTAAGAGTCGCTCTATTCATTGGCCTGTCGACATAAAACCATTAATCAGAATTAATAACGGTAACCGAATATTTTATATTGACATTTTATTTTATGGGTCTCTTTTATTCCTTTTATTCCAATGAATTATGCAGAGAAAATGTGTATGTAGGTGCATGTGATCCAGAAAAAAACTTATAAAGCCTGAATGAAAGATGCATAGATCTTTATGGAAAATAGCATATCACCTTGTTTACTGTTTAAATGACTTGTAAATAAGTATACTGAATCATTTCTTATAGTAAGACTGAGCATGCTTATATGCTCATAGGTTATACCAGATACACAATGGGATAACTTGATGGTGTATTCCTTAACAACACTGACCCGATTCCGACCTTTGCCTTAAGAACCCTTGGTCCCTCTAGTAACACAAATAGTAATATCCCTTCTAACAAAGTAGATTTATTTGTGATATGTAGATTTTTTCCACTTGCAGATGCTTTTGCTGCAGACAACTTTTGTAAACATTGTGGCAAAAGGAGAACTAAAGAGCAATTTCTCCTTTTGACACAATGTTTTCTATGCTAATCTGAAAAATAAACCTGAGATATCAACCCTTACCCACATTCAGACCCTTTGTGACACCTCTGCAGCAGGCGACCTTTGGAAATACTGTGGCAAATGAAGAAATTGTATTTATTTTCTACGGAGAACTTGATGCGGCATCAGAAATGGTGTATTTTGCCAATATAATGTGGTATAATGTTTTAAGTCTTATTGATTGGTTGAAACTCGTAGAAACCAGGTGCCATCTAAAAAGGGGGAAATTGAATGTTAAGATTCAAATCACATCTCATCCTTATCCACAGGAAAAAACCCACAAGGAATATTCTTTTGGCGGTCCTTTTCTTAATTATGTTCAAAGAAATGTGTAGAACTCTTGTTTGTGCGGTATCTCAGAAAAAGAGTAAAATGCCCAGTATTTAAGCAATATTGATTGGTTGAAAGACATAGTTACCAGATGCCATCAGACAAGAGGTAAATTGAACTTTTAGCTTCAAATGATATCTCATCCTAGTGGACTAGGGAATTTCAACAAAACTTCACAGAAAATTCCTTTGGTGGTCCTCTTTCAAATTTGTTCAAAGATATGAATTATAAACACAATTTGTGTAGCTGCGGCAACAGGAAGGGAGTAATATGCTTAAACTGTCAAATTCGTCTTCTCTGAATCCTGTATTCAAATTCCAAGATAATTTAGTACAAATGTTTCTTGAGTGACCCACTACAAGATTTGCCTAAGCCGTATTGATTGCTTGAAAAACAACATGGTAAGACAAACTAAATCAGAAAAAGGACGAAATGACAAAACTTAATAGTTCCTTTACTATTCAAGTTTTGTCTGATTTCAGAATACATTTGTAATTTGTCCAAGCCATATTGATTGGTTTGAATAGGTAGCTTCCATGCTGCATCAGAAAAAAGGGATACAATGAAATTTTAGCTTCAAACACGATCCCCTCCCAAACTATTGGACTGATATCAATCAAACTGGACGGGAATGTTCTTTTTTTGGTGGTCCTCTTACAAACTGTTAAAATATTTAATATCATAACAAATGTCCTTTATTGATAAGTTTCATTTACAGTGTCCACTCCAAGCAGTTTCATTCACGCTCTTGATTAAATTGTCTCCGATACTAGCAGTTACATATAAACAAAAGTATGCAACATAGCTATCACTCAGATGATTGATTCAGGGATACGATTGCTTGCCCTCTGTTTTGGAGATGCAAATATTAATAGATTGTATTAATAAATTGCATACTCTGAATGCATCAGTTCGTTCAGTACAGTCAATACATAGGAAGACACTGAACTGTCATGAATGTTCCTGGTGGAATTTCCGTAGAGCTATTGGGTAATATGATAATTAAAAAAGAATTATGAGAACCGAATGATATATTCGGGGGCAATTATTTTTCGCAGGACCAAAACGAATTTATGATCTTGAAAATATTTCATTCTGGCGGGAAGTATCATTACTTGTCTGTCATGCTGGTTATTTCTTTAGATAAATATTTCTATATGCACTTCTGCATCTCCTCTTAACCGATCACAATTTTACCTTTAGTACTTTCAGTACTTTGATTTATTAACGCCAATATACTTCATATTCTTTCCTTGATTACCTTTTGTTTGTTTCATTGGTGATTTACGCCGTGTTCAACATTATTTCAGCTATATTACGTCGACAGTTAATTTATTCATTACGCCTGTGTAAACAAACTAGTGTTAGGTTAGGAAATGTACCTTGTCCAATGGGCAGTCCAACATAACCGCTGCGAGTGGGGATCAACCCCGGGACGCCCGGTTGCAATCCCTTACGCTTACCACTCGGCCACGGCGCATTCTTCTTGATTACTCTGAAAGAAATAGTTTTGATCTGATTGTTTACCAGGTTTTACATTTAAGTAAATAGGCATTAAATCCCAATGGTGGAAGTATAATTTTGACACCAAGCTGGAGGCATTGTCGAGAATTGAGAAATCTCTTTGGTGGTTTTTGTCGCAATGCTCTAACTATTGTTTTTTGCTTGTTTGTTTAATGTTTTACATGTACGTTGCTTCCAAAAACGTAGTGATATCTTTATCCTTTATTACTCTCAAATACGATATGTAAGCATTCAGACACTTGTAGTTTTAATTTGTTACCTAGAATAAGTGAAATTTATTTGACTTATTTGACTTTTACTTATGTTTGCATTTGTAATGCAGTCATCATTTTTTTGCACTATCTTTTGTGCGTACTGATATGATAGAAATGGTGATCTCCATCATTTACATCACGTGACTTCAAAATCTCACTTGCATCTATGGTAGTCTTGCTAGCCCAATTCTACAAATAAACATTCCATACAGCTTGTTTGCTATTGTCGTTATGATTAAACAAACCGGTCCATACATCGTGTCTGGGATTGTCGTTATAATTAAACAAACCGGTCCATACACCGTGTCTGGGATTGTCGTTATAATTAAACAAACCGGTCCATACATCGTGTCTGGGATTGTCGTTATAATTAAACAAACCGTTCACTACAGCTTGTCAGTGACTGTCGTTGTAATCAAATAAACAATTCCATACAGAATAAATGTCTAACGGCTGTTCATTGAGGTAAGCTAGAGCATCACCTGAGACGCAGTTTTACCATTTATCGTCATTAGGTCACTCCCCAGAATTAACAAACAAGAAAATGATGTGTAATCAAAGTAACAGCATAAAGAATCAATGCCTGGTACAAACCTGTGAACAATTGATAAATATAGTAAACCTTTTCAAAAGTGCAGACGCATATTGACGTATCTTCAGTATTAACTGTTCGGATAGACATGTATACATAAATAAGACAACACTGTTTCAAGTTTACTTAAAGATGATACGGTTTTTATGAGGAGCACGGTTTTACCTATCTGACTCAATTTTTTTTTTTATATCAATCATTCGAAAACGAATATTTTTAACTTTGACAGTGGCGAGAACGTCCTCGCTCAGCAATGATAATCGAGTATATTTAGACCGCTCTTCGGGAAAACGGACCAATGGACTGTCGCGAATGAAAACTCTCTGTTTACAATCCAATCATCAAACAATTCATTAAGGTAGAACGCCTCTATTAGTATTTTTTAACAATAAATATATTCGACCTTTTCCGTCCGAAGTCGGAAGAGATCGGTATTGTTCGTGGACATGGCGGTCATTTCCATCGGAAGCGTACACTAATGATCTCTAACGACATTGTAAAAATCGCCTCGGTCATTAAGGACGGTCTCCCTTAATGAAGTCGGAGAAATGTTCTGTATTTTGTACACTATTTATAAATTTTATTTTGTTTTAATTTTTACTTATCAAAATGGCCCATTTTTGAAGACTTAAAAATGAGTACAGAATGTTTTAGATTTAAATGGAAGAATTCTTACCGATGAATTTACAGGACGTAAAACTGTGTAGACCCTGACATGTCTATGTTGTGGATCTACATTGGCCTTTAATGTTCAAAGTGATATTTTCTTGAGTAGAAGTCCGTTAACCCTGTCTCACATCTGCAGCAGACGACTGTGAACATGTCGTGAACAAGAAAAAAGATTAAAACCCGCTTTAGATGAAAATAAAATTAGGGATTTAAGTTGGAAACATTGCGGTAAAAGGAGAAATTGCTTATCATGAGCAATTTCTCCTGTATCACAATGTTTTCAAAAGTCGTCTTACATTCAGTTGTCAGAAAGCGTCTGTGGGGATAATGTTAACTATTAATAATCAAAGAGCATTCCGCTGTGGTCGAGTGGTTAGCGTCGGGGATTTCGAAACCGGGTGTCCCGGGTTCGATGCCCAGTCGCGGCATTACGGTCATGGTGGAGTGCCCTTGGGCAAGGCACATTTTCTAGCCTAGTACTGGTTTGTTTACCCAGGGATCATGAATAAGTGAACTGTCCCCGTGAAATAATGTTGAAAGCGGCGTAAAACCCCCAATAATTTAATAAATTAATAATCAAAGCACTGAATAGCTGACGGCCTTGGGGGTTGCAGGAAGGTTTGAGAAGTAGGGAAAATGTGAAAGGAAATGAAAATTGCAGATTATGTTTATGTATTTATTGTTAAGAAGTTGAAAGATCATATCAAAAATAGTAAATATTATGAAACTGCCAATTTAAAAACAGGAGGAACTTTTTGGCACTATATCGCTCACCTGAGTGCAAGAGCTCACAAGTATACACATTTAAGACATGAAGAATCAAAGGAAAATTTGACAGCAGGTTTAGGCAGAATATTTTGAAGTTTCTGCCTTATTATATATTGAGAAATATATCAATGTTAAATCAACTTCCATCTAGTAGAAATAATGATCTAATTCATGTACTAGACTGTCAGATTTGTTTTGAACAATGCAAAACTCATCAAGACAATTATTCTGACAACGATTCAAAAAGCAACCTCCAGAGTGTTATCAAGGTTTTCCTTCATTTGGCCTTGTGACCTATTTTTGTTAACCCGATATGACCCATATTCGAACATGGACTAAATATCATCAATACAAACCTTCTGACAAAGTTTCGAGCTGCTGAAGCAAAAAAAATCCTCCAATTTGGTCTAGTGACCTAGTCTTTAACCCGGCATGACCCATATTCGAACTTAGCCTAGATATCATAAACATTCTGACCAAATTTTAAAAAATGTGGCTTCTACAATGTTGACAAGATTTTCCTTTAATTTGGCCTACTGACCTAGTTTTTGAACAGACATGACCAATGTTCAAACTTGGCCCACATATCAACAAGACATACATTCTGATACAGTTTCAACATGCTCAAGTAAAAAATGCTAAAAATGAAGATTTCCCTTCAACTTTAACTAGTGACCTAGTTTCTAAGCCAATATGACCCATATTCGAACTTGACTGAGATATCATTAAGACAAACATTCTTACGAGAATGCCGTTGATACCTCCACAGCGCTTGCGGGCATCTGCACAGCGCGATCGGGTCGCCCGGTTGAGGGAGAGATTGGCATTTGCAAGCTACCGCTACTACTTAGTTAATAGTGCATTTGTGGCTGAAGAGGAAAGGCATGGGTCTCATTCACTTCACTGCCACTCTCAATCTCTTGTGGGTACTGCCCTCTCCTTCTCATTCAGTCCTCCCTTCGTTTCTAGGGCATCTTGTAGTACTGTTACTCTGACACTTTTATGATAAAGTGTGTGTTAAATTGTTACCTTCTGTGAAGAGCGCGACTGGATAATCTGATGAATGATGCGATGAGCCGGATTTTTTAACCTGCGAGCCACAGTGGGTGGTCGGCCAGACGCCGGCTTGTTCCCGGTCAATGTCTGCCCGATTTCCGACCGGGCTCTGAGCAGCGAATTTGGCCCGGCGCTCGTCCGAAATGTGTGATGCCCGGCCGGACATCGGCCAGGCATCAACCGATTAATGAGCGATCAGTTTGCGATGAGGTTTTAAGTCTGAGTTTAAAGTAACTTGATGCCCGCGAGGAGTTTTATTATTACAATCTTTTTTTTCAATAAAATCATTATTAATTTAAAACATGTAAATTGTCTTTATTTGCGCTTGAAATCAAATCAGTTTTAACAATACATTGCTATAGAAATATCATTTTTATATTAATCACATTTATTTGAAAGATTTGACACGTGTCCAGTTACAGAGCCTCCGGCCTCTTATCTTTAGTTTATACGACATTTAGTAATGATATTGTGATGATTATAATCGATAGAGTGTTTACAATGTTCCATTGCATTTGATTTGGTTTAATGGCAAACATGTTTTGGAAGTCCTTATATGCGATGTAGCTCGGTATGTTTGCATAGTTCAAGTTTCTCTAACTGTGAATGAATATACAGAGAGTATCGACCTATCAAATTACAGCTACTATACTGCTGCTTTCAGTGAAACAGTTTGTTAGTTCACGTTTATAAACGTACCAATCAAATTACAGCTGTTTTATACACGCTGTAATTTGATTGATGGCTTTATTCATGAATTGGAGTGTTTTCGCCGTGCCAACATTATTTCAGTTACATCACGGCGACAGTTCACTTAATCATGATCCCTTGGTAAACAAACCAGAACTAAGCTAGGAAAAGTGCCTTGCTGAAAGGCACTTCACAATGACCACCGCGACTGGGGATCGAATCCGGATCGCCTGGTTCCAAATTCCCGACGCTTAACCACTCAAACACGGCGGATACCTCACACTTTAGAGCAGACAACTGTACTATGGGGGAAGAAACAAACGAACCGACGATAACCTCGTCAATGAGAGTTGTTTTTTAAAAATTCTGGTGAATTTGAATACTGATTAACCTTAACGGAGTATTGGGGGTATATTTAAGAAATAAACTATCAACAACCGTGGGTTATTTGCGAATAACCAATGGTTTGGAGTTCTGATGCGCAGGAATTAACTACGAAGGCCTACGGCCTGAGTGGTTAATTACAACGCATCAGAACGACAAACCATTGGTTATTCGTCAATAAACCAAGGTTTTTGATAGTTTCATTTCGATTCTAACATGACCCGACACCTTAACAAAGGGAAATAAATGCACTATAAATTTAGCAAACCAGTTTACCCACCAGTTTGCTGTTCCATCAATTGTGACTACCCACTGCATTATACGCATAACTGCAGAAAAAAACGACAAAGAGGGGTAGACTCAGCAACAAGACAATGTAATTTTATTTAATTAATTATTTAGTTTTCATTGTACTTTACAAGTTAACAATATGTATAGAATGAGTGTAGTGGAGCAGAATTATTCTATTCTGTTTTACGGAACGAATGTCTACAGGGCTATTGTGTCACAATGTGTCCGAAAATTCAGCGATTTGAGGACAAAGAAATTTTGCTGAAATTCCCCACACTTATAGAACTCAATATGATCTAGGTCTGGGCGTGTTCGTTATATCTGGGAAAAATCTAGTTTCAGAGAAATTTTTGAGGTAAAAACCTGAAAAATCGACATTTTCAAAACATATTTCTGTAGATCTCGCACCAGCAAATAACGGAATCAGCTAGAAACCTGAAATTCAACCTAAAACTTGTCCGAGATCCAGTGCAAACAACGGTGTGTTTAGATTTCTCATACATTTAGTTTGGATTCTTGGAGAAAGCTTTTAATTTTTCTGTGGGCGTGACTAGGAAAGTGACGTCACGTGAGCGGTTTGACGTCATAACGTTACAGTGATGCAGAGGTAGAGCGTCGGCCTCTCGTATCAAAGGTCCCTGGTTCGCGTCCCGTGATGAGCGGGTCCTGTCTTTGAGATTTTTCCACACAAAACGGCACGAGTACTGGTTAAGTCTCCAGGAAGCAGACATCGAGCATGATTAATCCAAGCTGAAAGCTTGTTTCGCAATCGATGTAAAATAAATAAAAAATAAATAAATATCGAGTCAGCCATTGCAGACGACGTAGTATACACATGTATGTTTCTTTACATCACGTGACGCTGAATGACAGGCTTATACGCGGGGGGATAACTAGAATAGCCAATGTGAAAAGTAGTACATTTCCATTGGTTATTGACGAATAATCAACGGTTATTTTCTTCGCTCTCTATAGGCAAGGAAAACAACGTCATGTTAGAATTGTTAATATTGTTATTGAAATACAAATGCCTAAGTACTAAAGTGGAAATGCAAATTGATAATGTACAGCGTGTAAGAAACATCAACGATAACGCTTTTATCCCTTTCCCAAATCCATACACATATTAGTGTATATGCCGCGGGCAACCTTTGGCATATTGTGAACAAATAGTAAAATACTCATTATGAGAATTTCTTCTGCTGCAGCAATGTTGTCAACTGAATTCAATAGTTTAACTATCATGCATAGATATTTTACATTGTTCAGATTATATGTTTTCATAGTCGTCTCTTGCAGAATTTTCAAATGCGGGAACGGGTTATTAATTTTGATTGATCAAGGAGCCATGCCACTAGATTATTCATCTTCATTATAATACGGTTACGATCGAAATCAAATAACATAATTGTATAGCATTTCAGGAACTTAATAAGGATGCAGATGTTTTGTTGGACTTCGAAGAGGTTTTCTTTACGGTACGTGTTCTTGTGTCAAGGCGTTGATTCACACAGTTTTTTCGTACAAGATTTTTCAACTGGAAATTCCTGGCAATACAACTTTCACACATAACTATTAGAATCAAATTTAAGATGACTTATTTCTTTTTGTCACAATTGATTTGTCAATTATTAAAGAAAACGTTGGTGATGTCGAGATTCGAACAGATGTTGATTATTTGTGTTTGACGTAACCGTCTAAGCTACTACTAGCTATCTAATAAACATAAATTCATTAGAAACATTTTTTACATTGGCGTTTTATGCGGCTATCAACATGTGTTCAGTTATATCACGAAATTTCCTTCATAAATTATAAGAACTGCGTCTGAGTTTATCATGAAACTAGATTATTATTTTCTCTCAAGAATGTTATTTCCTTCTCTATAATGAAGTTTCCATATTAGCGTTTAACTATTGCTTTGGTGTTAATATCTTCTACTAACATAATTTTTGTATTAATGCAATAACCTTGTGATCGTTAAATGTTTCCCTGTCACGTGACTGATCCAGTGTGTGAGTGCTACAATGGTTACATGCAAGCCGCACTGTAACGAACTGATATGACAAAACCGTCAACACTGTGTTGAACTCTTTCAGCGCCAATGACAATAGTGGGCTTTTTGTAAACAATACAAATCCAAGCAGAATCAGTTCGTAACGAGCTTTCTCACCTGAAATCAGAATTGTTTGCAATTTAGTTGCTAGTTTCAAAGTAATCCCAAACTCTCATAACCTGAAAAGTAAAATCGTCTGAATTTGAACATGGAAGAGTCTAATTTACACAATTCGGCGCTCAAACAGTTAATGACCTGACAAGAAATACATATGTGCATTCAACGTTCGCTATCCGTGATGGAACCACTAAAATTGGAATATTATTATATTGCTTTCTTATATTCTTATTTATATGGAGGTATTCCTTATTCTCAGTGATCGTTATGAATGCAAGCGTCTCCGATAATGTTACGTTCGGTTATTGGAAATCGTGAAGCGAACTATTAGAAGTTGTTGTGTTTAAAGTTGGGATTTCGTAGGTGACTGGCAATGGATTGATGATCAAAGTAACCGATGAGATATACTCGCGTAATTATAACGACGACGCTGCGATATCAGCGGTATATAACAAAAGAAAAAATAGTCGTGCCACTATAAATGGTTCGAGTTGAATGTCTTATAAAAGTGTACGCATTGAATATTAAAGAAATGTCTTTTCTACTAGCTCCAACAAAACAACGAGAAATCACTCTTGTTCGGTCTACTAGATTGAAATCATTTTGAGAATAGTTGACATGAAAAACTTAACTCTGCATGTTACATCGTTACAGTCTTCTGCGATTTTCTTAGACCAGTATCGGGCCAAAATGTATGTCTAGTCAATTGTCTGTCTACAATATGGGTTGTTTACCCGATACGATTCTGTTTTCGTTTGATCTGTATGTTGCAAAATAACACACAGTTAATGAAACAGAATTAACCAAGGTTCAATGATACAATGATCGCTTGCATACATCCATCGTTGTTTTGGTCAATATCAAGATACTCTTCTGCTTTCTATGCATATGCCCATAGTTTTGAAATACTATCCAGATGTGTATCTGCATTTATAGGCTAATAGTGGTGAACGGTCAATAAACCAATGCCCACACGTGGTTATCGTTTTATTGCATGATATTTTACAATGCTTTCAACGGTTTTTCGGTTTTTATCACGGCGTTTCCAGTGTAACTTACCAGTATTACCTGTCCATGTTTCAAAACACAAACAAGTCAGTCGAAAGCTTCCCAAACATTTTTTGTAGCGATTGATTTGACATAACAGAAAGAACAACAACGAAACAATTTTCATAGTCAGTTTTGAACAGCCCGTTGACTTTTTATTCCCTACTGCAAACCAATCAACCTACATCCGTTAAACCGCCACATATATAGTTCAATCAGTGATGCAGAGACACGATAAATAATAATCATAATTCATGTCAGTGCTACTTTGGTACAGGATTGTTACTAAGATTTGAGATTTATTTAGATAATATCTACATAGAGTTAAATTATGTAAATATTATCTTTCTTCGTGTTTGGGCAGATAGTAAATGTCATTGCGCGTTCTATAACATGATACTCAAAACACCTCAATGACGCAGTAGTAGCGTCTGGAAATTCCAAAAGGTTCTATAAATAGCTCGCAAGACTGGTTATCGATTGTTCTTAAATCTCAATATTATAAACGCTTTATTTTGTAGTTGTTGCAATATATGAAAGCGTCTAGATGATAAGACTGGTTAACAAAGATTTAAAAGACACGATGTCATGCAGTGTACAAGTTAGACACGTCTGTACGTTCTAGCGTCATTAGCAATCAATGCTGAAAGTGTAGCCGAATTGAGTTGGAAATCATGGATTAGCGTATATGCCTATATATATTGAAAATCGCAAGGCCTACACCGAGATACTGTTTGTTACTTTGCAGGATTTTCTACACGATCGCCACTTCTGTGCCATCGGCGCTTTGATTTATTTAGCAATCAATCAGGTGTAGACGTCTAAAAACTGGTGTATTGTAAGGTAAATCAAGGAAATAATTGTTTATATCTATTTTCCCCAATGAAAACGTTTAAGTCGTGATATTAAAGATATCTCTAGCCTCGTGAAGACCAATTATGTTGTTGTTACATTTTTGGTGATATCGTATTTGTGAACACCATATGTTGATGGAAAGATATAATACTAATTATTATACCAGTACTAAAGACATATACATGTGCATGTTAATTTAGTTTCCTAAAGTAACTGCTTTTATGGATTGAATTGTTTTAATAAGGATAATATAAGTTTGTCAGATAGCAAAGCTTTGTAATAAAGGTCAGTCCATTTAAAACGCACACATAGCCTCTGTCTTATATGTCTTTGTTTTAATGTCGTTTATACAAACTATAATATAATACATTATACAATATTTCGGGATAGCCTTTACTGTAACCTTACACAAATCCTGTTTCTTTAGAAAGGGTATATGTACAGACCCCTCTGCTACATATTCAACTTTACTTTATATACTACTAGTATATTTGCTAACATTTACAATAAAGTAAATAACATAAGCCCTTTCATTTTTACAACTAACATGTCATATATATAAAAACATGAAGTCACAATGATGGAATGAGGGAACGGAGGTATACTGCAATGCCGTTGTCACGCTGTGTCCTATATCAAGTCCAACGACATATAATCTTAAATTAAATTTCAAAAAAATTAAAAATTCTATATGAAATATATGAATTATAATATGAAACCTAATTATTCTCGACCTAAAGGTATCTCAGTTAGCATATTTTTATATAAAAATTCGGATAGTGAACACCGCCGCGGTAGTGTAGTGATAGAGCGTCCTCCTCGGGAGTGGGAGGTAGCGGGTTCGATCTCCAACCGGGTCATACCAAATACTTCAAAAATGGTAGTAGTGGCTGCCCTCCTGGGCGCTCTGGGTTGCGGGTTAGCATTACGACTGAATGGCCGACGTCAGGATAAATAGACCAGTAGTACTGGTAATTTACCCAGGAAACGCCGGGATATAACTGAAACGATGTTGAAAGTGGCGTTAAACAACCAACAACCAAACGGATAGTGAACGGTTGAGTTGAAGACTGCACGTGGTTTGTGCGATATGAGAGGATGAGACCCGGATTCGTTCCCCGGTCAGATCATACCAAAAGCTTTTAAAATGAGATCAATGGTCCTCCTACGTTCTGCTTGAAGTTGCAGACATAGGCATCACAGTCAGGATTCACTTACCGGGCAAATTGGCAGTTTAATCGGGAAACGCCCTTTATATAACTAATTGGGTAATTTAAACTTTGACTGTTGGAATCGATTTTGTGTAACCTGTATCATCAGAATAAAGATTAGTCAGACGGCACGTAACCTGCAAAATGCAACATGTTAAACTTGATATTCTGAGCATCGAATATGAACGCTTTTGAAATATAAGTCTGGGCGCATCTGTTTGAGACATTTGGTAGTGAAATGGTTTAAGACGCCATTCTAATCAAACGGTTTATATTTGCATTCATTTTCTTTTAAAATATGTATGGTATTTGAATGGCCATCTTAAGCATTTGTCTGGCCATCTTAAGTCGTTGTCATAACTTATAGGATCAACTGTTTTAAAAGTTATAATACGTGCTGAGCCTAAACAAAACTAGTTTAAAAGCTACACTTTACCATTGACATTAAAGACTTCGTCTGTCATTTTGAGTAGAATTTTAATAGAACGGCGACATACTAAGCTTAAACTAAAAGGCATTGCAGCCTTACGTAACACACTTTTATGTCACATTTAAATGGATGTTTATGGACGGTTTTATTTAGAGAATAGCCTTGTTGTACTTATTCATCAGATATATCAATGACCTAAAATCCACTGGAAACACAGCACATAGCTCTAGAATGAACTCAAATTCACTTCTGACCCTCTAACTCTATGTTGTAGGTATATATAAGATTCGACTCAATTAATTTTTTTTTATATAATTATACAATTGGGTACCTCAATTCTTTTGATTGTTTATAGGGCGCAACACTGTGTATGCCTCCTTATCTAAACATCTGGCAGCACTACCAATACTGGATATCGAGGTTCTGATGATGCACAGCAAGCATAATTTTTTCCAAATTGAAAGATAAATAAGCCAGATAACCTCATGTCTAGCGATTAGGGACATTTCTGCTGGTTGTTTTTTTTTTTCTTCAAATCGTTAAATCGACAGAAACGGTTTTTCAGTATTGCTTTGATGTACAGATGTTTTAAAGGGAATAAAGCAGATACTTCGTAACCATTACGTTACCCACATAAATACGCTTTCTGACGGCCCTGCAGTAGGCTACTGGTGCCATAATGCTTTCAACACTTCTTAATAAGTAAATTGTGTATCTTATAGATTTTCCATAATTTTGCACAAATGTTTACAAAGTTGTCTGATTCAGATGTGGTATATGAAAAACCTGTTAATTGTTGATAATTAAGTGGTTATGCTGAACTGATAGTCCATCAAAATTAACAGATATATAAACTCACACACTACATCGCCGCAACTAATTGCATCTCCATGAATGTATACAGAACTCCGTCCCAGATCGACGTTATACATGTAATATATATTGAGTATATGAGCCCAGGCTTTGTTGCAAATCTATACATACCTTAACGAACCCGATTTAATGAACCTGTTGGAACAGTATTTCGCTTTAATAAACCACTTAACAGTTCATGTTAACGTCACACACATATATGTCGTATGCCGGGGCAGGCATACTAGCAAAGCAGGAAGATAAAGATCGGTGGTAAAGAAGTAATCATAAAAAATGAGAACTACGAAAACAACCGATAACCATCAATATCACAGTATAAATGATGTATCTATTGTCAACCTTGACGGTGTCCGATAACGAGTTACATGTGTTTACCATTAAGGAAACGTATCCATTCCCATCTAACATTGTTGACCATACACTTTTCAAT
The DNA here is from genome assembly GCA_031761405.1 of Serripes groenlandicus. Lineage (NCBI taxonomy): Eukaryota > Metazoa > Mollusca > Bivalvia > Cardiida > Cardiidae > Serripes > Serripes groenlandicus. The sequence goes on from JASEVX010000004.1 coordinate 89,900,117, forward strand.
TCAGGAATCATGTTAACTCTTACACACAATTATCAAAACGTCAGCAGACGTATTCGATGTTATAGTCTAGGAAGTAAGAACGTGGTAGCCTGGACTGAGCTATCAACAGTTATGAATGCCAAGCCAGTCCGTAAAAAAAAAATCCTTTTTACGATTGACGAAATAAGTTTCGACGTGTACTATTTGTCATCTCCTAAGATTAACGTCTTTCTTTCAGTATTCTTACTTTCAGTATTTAAGAGAGGCATTCTGTATGACGTCGAATCACCTAAAATGTGTGATTTGGGATAAATAATTCACTTGATCAAATACACTGGTACACTACATGTCAAAAGCATTATTACAAGCACGCTCTTCTTGGCCATGTATACAATAAGTTACTCGTACTGGTAACAATGAACATTGAATATAACAATACCTAACGGCCATATTCAGAGCATTAACTGTTGCATCACGAAACATAATACATTGCATTCAGTTGTTAGAACAAAGGATTGCAAACTCCTACATGTTCGTTTATGTTCTTTGATACTAGCATAAAACGTGTTGCTAAATAACATAGTTCATGTCTGGTGGTAATATATCACAGTATTAAAGCTGAACCTTTTGTTCATGTAAAAGTGTCCAGTCAATGGGAAACAATAGAAGTTAGTTTTTATGAATAGTATAGAATCCGATTAGCATGTGTATTTACACGGTCTAATTTAGAGAACTACACTGTTCACATATAAATTACACAACGTTATGTGAACAGTGTAGAACCATATCAGACTGTGGGGATACTGTTCACATATAAACTACACAAGCTTTTCAGAGGTTTTCTGTCACTTTGTAAGTTTTCATAAGACTGAGCAGATGGACAGAGTTGTCTGAACATACGCTGTACATAAATGCCACCTTGAACCATTTCCAATGGACGGACTCAAATACGATTACTTTTTCGAGGACCATATTTGCCATTCAAATCATCGTTTACCTGATAATATATGTTAACATGTTCGACGAGGAACGACGACAAACTTGACATATAGAAGTAGTTTGCACGAAAAGGAGACTTTATTGTTTGCAATTATTTATTTTTAAACAAAGACCGCAAAGGTAGCATGAGCTATATCAACTCAAATAGTCGTCTGCAATATGGAAGGTTTTAACAAGGTATATCTAGTTTGAGAATGTTATGGAAAAGCATATATGATAGGCCGCGTCTAGCGATTTAGGTCGTCACTGACACAGCGCTTACATCACAGGCGTCTGAGTTTGCACCTGAGAAATATGAATACAAGCATACTGCGACGATGGTTGTCTCTTGTCTCTACTCTCACGACACCGCACAAATAATGAAACAAGCTATCGAGTTATCGCGAGAACAGCGTCAAATTCACTTGAATATTTCTTTTCCTCGTGTAAAAGTACGGGAAACGGAAGTTGTAATGGCTATGTGAAGTGCTCTCTGGTTGGTCGATATTTGGTCGTGTCCGGATTTTTAGCCAATCAGCGATCAGGTAATAGGAAACCATTTCTTTTTGTGTCGATATATTTAGTTTTGACGTGTCTGTGTTTTCCGCGGAAATGGTACCCCTTACGGCAACTCAAATATTAAGAAAACGAAGAGACGGTTTTCGCCCGTTTCCATAGCAACGGTGGTTTCTATGGCAACCATACTACAAAAGGAACAACTAGAGCCTAGAAATGTCATCCCTACCAAGTTTGGTCGAAATCCGTTGAATAGTTTTGGCGCTACGCTTGCCACAAACATTTTACAAACAAATGGACAGAAACGAAGACCGACTTTAAGGGTCTCTAGAAGAGAGAACCAATAATACACGAGACAGTGTAACTATAAAAAGTATCTATACATGGTTCATTTACTATAATAATACGAAAAAAACCCATGAATGGGTTTTTTCGCTTATAGTTAACGGGTGTGAGATTTTTTTTTTTTTTTTCTTTTTTTTCAATAACCCATGAAGCTTTCTGAAATGAAACTGGCCAAATCCATGGGGGCCGCCATTTTGGGTATGTATAAAATGAGCCGAGAAACACGGATTGAAAAAAAATTATTGTCGTCTTTTTAATATTTTTTTTTTAAATCGATATTTTGGGTATGTATAAAATGACACGAAAAACACGGATTTTTTAAATTATTGTCGTCTTTTTAATTTTTTTTTTTTTAAATCGATATTTATTAAAGTGCTGTGTTTTGGGGGAATTAACATTAAAAATAAATGGAACTCTGTAAGAAATATGTTTTCCCGTTCGTCAAAAAAACGACAGCATTAGACTTCTACGCCTGAACCTAAATGTTGACTGTATCGTAGCCAAAGAAGGACGTGACGTCATTTCCGTAACACTTCATCTTGGCGTAACGTCAATGGAGCGACGTCGTTTCCCGCAAAAAAGTGGTATCAACATGAAATACCCCAAATTCCAATACATGAGCTATTTATCAAACATTGTTGCAAAAGGATAACTTTCTCATAAGGAGCAATTGTTCTTTTAGCGACAATCTTTCCCTAAATCGTCTGTTGCAAAGGCCTCAGAAACCGTCTCTAATAGGGAAAGGGTTAAGCAGAAATGTGACCCCTTACATCATTTGTTCCAGTCATATTGACTGGTTGAAAAAGGCAGTTGCCAGGTGGCATCAGCAAAGAGCTGATCTTTTTGCTTCTTTACCATAATGCAGGTGATCGATTTAGGATCATCTTGGCCATCATGTTTTAACCTCGTTCATTATAAATGTATTCCTTGATGTTCTGAAAGTCTTTACTTTATCATTTTCTGTTCGTAATAATAGACGACAGCAATACGAATTCCAAATATTTTTTGATAATGCACAAAACATGACATTAACATTATTATTGTCTAGTCAATTACTTATAAATCCTTTTTTATGGCCAAAGTATGCTCTTTAATTTTTGTTTATAATTATCTTGCGTTTTTTTCGTAAATAGGTAGTACCTATAGATATATTAATGAATGTGTATGTAATACCATATTGAGAGACTGTTTTATTATAGATAACCGGTCTTATGTTTTTTTCTCCCAAATGTTATAAAACGAAAGCTCAGACGCCTTTTCTTACGTCATATAAATACATATATAAAAACAACAATGGAGCAATACTTCAAGATTTTTTTCAGTGCCTTTAGGCATGAATAGCACATATACCGACAGTGAACACTGTTCGAATGCACTGGCTAGTTTGAGTTTTCAATGTACGCACATTTATTAAAACCTCAAATTGCTGTTTTAACAAATATTTTTTTCTTTCTATTTCGTTCTTGCAGGTTATTTGTATCCATTCGTTTATTATTTTCAATGTCCCATGTTTCATGAAGCAGCATGTTTTCTGTTGAATGTAATTAACTAGTTCAAAGGCACTTTTTGCCCACAAGCATGAACTGAATACAAAACAAATAGCTCCATTTTTATTGTTTCAAGCCTCAAATATATACCGTTTTAAACATCAAAAAGACAATAAAAAAATAGATCAATCACAGCAGTGGTATAAATACAGCAGTCCCTAAGACAGCGCGCTGGACAATTCCACTGCTTATTAGTTACTGAGATATGGACTCTAATGTAGTTGCTTGCAAAACATTAACCAGAATTTCATATAAAAAAAGTGATACTTTGCATTATTTGCAAGAAAGAATTATCCTACTTGATAAATGACATATGTTTGATAGTTGCGAAGGGCTGCATAAAGTTTCAATGCGCTGCATCGGGTAGTTACTGAGATATGGACTCTTAATGTAGTTGCATACACAACATTTACCAGATTTCTAAGTACAAAAGAGCCATAATTTGTATTTTATGCATGATATTTTATCTGACTTGACGCCGACGCCAGTGTGAGTATAGTAGCTCCCATAGTCTCCGAAGTCACAGCAGTGGTATAAAAAGAGCTGCCCGTAAGGCAGCGAGCTCGAATATTCCAGCGAGTATAAGTTACATGTACTAAGTAAGATATGGACTCTTAATGTAGTTGCACGCAACACTTTATTCAGAATTTCAAAGTAAAAAATGGCCATAATTTGCATGATATGCAGGACAGAGTTATCTAACTTAGTGATTAATATAGGTGTGATAGTTGGGCAGCCTTGTTGAAAGTTCAAATGCAATACACCAAGTTGTAACCGAGCTTTGGTTTAATGTATTTGCTTGCATGCAAAACCTTAACCAATGCGTGACGCCGATGCCAACGCCAAAGTCGACGCCGACGCCGACGTCGTGGTGATTAGAATAGCTCTCATATTCTCCGAATAGTCGAGTAACAAATGACCTCAGATCTTTTTTCTAAAACCACATAAAAGTCGCACCAAAGTTATATCAAATTTTCGTTATTATTATTCAACTATATGTTTTCAAATTAGTGATAGGATGTACTGTGTTCGTCTAATAAGGAGAGAGGATTTGAAAGGTGGCCTTTTTTTTCTTGAAACACGTTAACTTTCACCCTATATGTACATATACATGTATATATATATTAGCAATGGTTTCATCTTATGTAGATAAACCATATTTTTCCATTAAATGAGAAGCTTTATCCTCAAAGGGGTCATGTTATATAGTTTCAAATGTTAGACGGAGGGTCAACATGTGAGAGAATAGCCAGGAACATAATATATAACAAGAACAACGTGTTCGTCAGAAAACTCAGTATAGCACTGGGACATACTTTTATCCGTTTTTTCGTGAACATATTTTAAGACGGAAACGTGTAACCGGATTAAAGCACTAGGGCCGAGACTCATTAAACTTTTAGAAAGTCATGATACTTAGTGAAATATAATAGATATACCCCATACATATTTTACGACAAACCTTTGCGACTCTTGAAAATCCGGTTCAAACTGAAAACTTGTATTTAGCTTTTTCTTGTTATGTCGTATAGCATTGTATCGACATCTTAGACACAGTGATCTATCTTTTTGTTTGCATAGCTCATAACATTCTAATGAAAAAGACATTCAGAAGATTGTCTCTGGTGGCAGACTAGCTCTTGCAGCGTAGTAGGTAACGAAAATCGCCTACAACATGTGGTTGTGAATTCGATTGATTGGAGTTGAGCGTCTATCACAAGCAAATTTTAGCAACTCACAATGTTCTGCAATTATAATATATATTTTTGCAACTTTTTCTTATGTTGTGAATTAAAACATATATTATTATAAACTCTAAAAACATTACAACATATATCTTATTATAGAAAAGTATTATAAAAAAGGAAAGGCCTGGTCTAAGTTGCAAGAACGTATGACCAGACGCTTTTGCCCGTTATTCTGTTATTTCTGTACATATTTCTGTTTTTAATTTATAAATATTTACAATTAAATATGTAGTATTTAAAGTATGAATTTCGTTTTTGAACACTTTTTGAGTTATACCAGGGTGGCAAGTTCATGCGTTGTCTTTCCAATTTAATACAGAATACGTACATGGCAACTGCCTGCCTTCCTGCCTCCCTTTCAAGCCAATTGGTGGAAGACTTATGAAGAAAGCAACACTGACTTTTGTCAATTGTCAATGGACGAAAAGTACTTGGTAGCCCTGACATAGCTCTCGGCGGTTGTAAATTCGAAATGGCCGAGCAAAATATTAGTCTCTACGTTTGACACTATCTTTTTCAACGTGTACTATTCGCCATTTCCTGAGCGACAGACATGTATTGTAAGGACAAATGGTTGTAGTGAGTAATTGTAAGACAATCAAGAGGCACGTGTAACAGAACTGTCCTCTATAACATATTGTCATTGCATTCCTGTAGAGAAAGGCTGGTGCCATTGTTCCGCTCAATATGTCTAGATAGGAACCTTGTATACCATGACAAGACTGAACGGTTGACTGAAGTAGCATATGGACCAGACTATAATATCGCTGTATTTACTTTAACTGTCGGAATAAATCAAACAAGCGTCCAATCGATCATGTTGCCTCGTGCAGCTTTGTATGGGCTTTTATGAATTGAATGCAGGATTAATAACAAAAGATGACGGTACGTGTTAGATCAGATATTTTTGATTGGCGTCCAGTTTGTCCTTTTGTGATGCAATCGTCTGGAATATTAATAACAGTTAATACATACTGTTTGTTCGTTGACCACTAAAGAAATCCTTGGCATGTCGAGGAGTTAATTGATTATTTTCGATAATTCACACACTGGTTTGTTTAAAGCGTGCACACAAATGCTCCTAGAAAACGATACTATTGTCGGATATTATAACATATTATGAATATAAGTCTTACCCTTCCCATTTACTTATCAGCTCACTATGCAATTCACTAAAGCCAAATAATGCAAATATCAGATAGATATTTGTTTTTGATAAAGTGGTTTAGGCCTTTTTATAATCACATCCTGTCTGATAGCATTTCCTAAATTACTAGTTCGACCTTCGTACATCTCTGATTTCTCTCTTAGACATGGGCTCATTGTCGCATTCAGATATACATAACAGCGTTGTATATGGTTATTTATAAACAACTGTACTTAACTTGACTGGTAGATTAGCTACCGTTAGTTCACTTAACTTCTTAACCCTTTACAACATACAACGAAACTGCAGCAGACGACCTTGGAAAAATAGTGGCAAAATAAGGCAAATCTCGTTAGATTAATGTATATAAATATTGAATAGAGTTGAAAACTTGGTGGTAACTGGAGAAATTACACATTATGAGAAAGTTCTCAATTTGTGACAGTGTTTTGAAAATATGTCTGCTGCAGAGATGTCAGAAAGCGTCTGTATTAGGGATAGGGTTAAGATGGCACTCAGCTGTGCATGTTGATACTTTCTTGCATTGATATCTATACTATATTAGACATTTACTAACTATTTAAATACAAAATAGTATAGTTTAATGTATATATTTTTATACTCAGCGCCTAATATCATAAAGTAGACCATTTCAATTTCAAAATAGAACATTTAAATCCACGCTTAAACAATTTGTTTATATGTTAACGAGGCCATGACTACTCAATTTAAGAAGGCATTAAAGTTTAATATATTGTGTTCAACACATTTCCTAATTTATTGTAAGAAACTATGGCAATTCAACGTTGTTCATGACTTTTTTTTTAAATTTAAAGCGACACATGCTATTGATGAACCCTTACAGTGTTAGGCAATATAAATAGGATAGGCTGCAGTGCAAGAAGTCGGTTATATGATCACGCAGATAAATACTGACAACAGTAAGTAGTTTCTTGAAACTCGTGTGCCAGGTCAGTTAGTCCATTTCATCTCAGGAATGCTACCTGATTTGTTGTTTGTTGGCGTTGTTTACCCTCGCACTCGGCAATATTGCCATTTGGCGAGCATTGCCCGAAGATGATACCAGTTCTCATGAATAATTCGCACGTTCAAACTTAGCTCTTTCAATATTACGGTTTGTGCAAACATTACATACTAGGGTTAGTAACCTGAAACCAGCATTGTTTGGCCTACAGTTATCACAATAAGCCTTATCATTATCAAAGAACGTGTTAAATGAAAATGGAGGCGTTCTATTTTGAACATGAAATAGGCTACTTTAGGATATAAGGCGCCGAAAAGTTAACCAAACTGACGAATGGCATATTGTTTCAAAGCCAAGTCTAATAAAATAAACAAAAACACTTTATGATAACAACAAAATACTTGATGTTGGTATCATACAATCTCGTTTACTTTTTCAGCGCCGAATATCTTTAAGTAGATTGTTCCATATTCGAAATCTAGAGACTTCATTTTCATGTAATAAGAGTGTTGAAATATTGTGATAACTAAAAGGCAAGATTTAAGTTGAGGCAGCTCATTACGCGCTGACTCACATGAAACTGTTGTGTTTGCAAAAACCTCAATTGAATGTGATGCTGTCGTGTCGGTAAATTTGCGCATCCTTTAGAAAACAAAACGTCCATACACACTCGTTAAATAAAACACTTAACACTTCTTACAAAGTGATTCTCCACGTTAATAGCATCAATCCGAATTTTACGAATGAAAACACGAGGGAACCATTTATTATGACTTTCAGTTCCAAAAGTCATAATGTAGACTCTTTCTTGTTCAAATTCGGACTACTTCACTTTTTATGTAATTCGAGGTTTACAATGTTTTAATAACTAAAGGACAAACACAGCTGAATTCATGTGGGACAGCTCGTTAAAGATTGATTCCCATGAAACTTTATTGTTTTCCAAAACCTCAATATTGCCATAGGCGTTGATAAAGTTGACCCCGCATTCCGAACAAGTTTTCTACACTGGTAACACTTTCTGTCTAAAGCTCAGTCGAAACAATATGCTTTGTCGTAACAAATTTACTGTTTAATGACTAAATCGTTAATTTCCAAGCTTCGATTTACTCTTGTAAAGCTCATTTATACCCTAACTATGGCATGCTCTGTGGGAGAAATCCCAACCTATCGTCATATATTTCAGTGAGGAGCAAGTTTATAGTTTTCCCTTGAAACAATTGTTATTTTTTCTTTTGGGGATATTGGAATTCAAAAGATAGTTTTGTAAATACATGAACGATATTTAATTAAATTGTTATTGATTCTATACGAAGTTCGATTAAAACTGCTTTGGTGCACATTAATACCAGATGATACCGTATTTGTGTACTGAACTAGTGTCTTTTCTATCATTAGGAACAAGTTAACTATTTTGGGAACAAGAGCATAGTTTTAACGAGTCTACTTTACGAACACGTTGAAATAAGCCTAATCTATTTAAACACTGTTACCACTATCAATAGTTTGCATGGAATATTTAACATCATCAGTGGGAAAAACTCTGCCAAACACTTGGATGCAGCAAAATCCGTTTCGAATGATGTATGTCTTGTAGGAAGGTAGTCAGTTGCTATGGACGAATTATGTATGAAGTACTGTTACAGAAAGCATGACAACACATGAACTGGCAACCTTGGTATATCTCAAAACTTGTTGAAAGCCACGATCAATTCTACCTTATACATATTGTATTATGAATAACGACCATACTCAGAGCATAAACTGTTGCATCATGAAATAGACATCATAAATTGCATTCAGTTGGTAGAACAAAGGTTTGCAAATTACTGCATGTTCGTTTGTGTTCTTTGATACTAGCATAAAACGTGATGCTAACTAACATTGTTCATGTCTGGTGGTAATATATCACAGTATTAAAGATGAACATTTTCTTCTTCATGTAAAAGAGTCCAGACAATGGGAAACAATAGAAGTTAGTTTGTTATGAACAGTATAAATCCCGATTAGCATGTGTATTCGCACGGTTTAATTTAGATCTACACTGTTCACATATATGTGAACATTGTAGATACAGATCAGACTGTGCGGACACTGTTCACATATAAACTACAGAAGCTTTTCAGAAGTTAGCTGTCACCTTGTTTAGGTTTTCATAAGACTGAACAGATTGACAGAGTTGTCTGAACATACGCTATACATAAATGCCACCTTGTACCATTTCCAATGGACCGACCCAAATACATTCTGTTTATCGTTTACCTGATAACATATTTTATAATGTTCGCCGAGGAACAATGACACACCTTGAAATATAGAAGAAGTTTGCATACAGAGTTGAAAATAATACACGAAAGGAGACGTTACTAAGTTAACTGTATGGTTTGTCTCGTACAACGGAACTATCAATTAACCATTCACTGGCCCGTATGGGCCGAGATGACAATGATATGTTGTAGAGAACGTTTCAATTCTGAATGAAGCTTTGCACAACTCTGAAGGATCCCTACTAGATACAACTCCAACACTTCTCAAAATCGTACGTTATTGATTGAGGCTTGAAGATGTGTTCTTTATGACTGACTAATCTACTAGAAACCCGGGATTACATATAGAAATACCCCACGTGATCTAGTTATCGATGCTTTCGGACTGCATAGCTGTTTAATGAGCGTCTGGGTGATTTATTTTCTTGCATATTTCAAAGCGGTCAGTACTCAAAATACAGGAGATGCAAACTATAACTGCAATCAACAACTATGTATCTCCCGGAATCACATGATACGTCTCTGAGTAGATGACGAATTGTACATGTCCAAACTCGTCTGTCAATCGTGAAAAGGAACGTATTTCTTGACCGGCTTTGAATTCACAACCGTTGATAGCTCAGTCTAGGCTACCAAATCCAAACTTCAAATTCGTCTATTGCTGTTCTGATAAATGTGTCGAAGGGTTAACATGATGCCTGAAGTAGGACGTGTATGGTCAACTATGTTAGATGGGAATGGATACGTTTCCTTAATGGTAAACACATGTAACTCGTTCTCGGACACCTTCAAGGTTGACAATAGATACATCATTTATACTGTGATATTGATGGTTATCGGTTGTTTTCGTAGTTCTCATTTTTTATGATTACTTCCTTACGAGCGATCTTTAACTTCCAGTTTTGATAGTATGCCTGCCCTGTAATACGACGTATATGTTTGTGACGTATAAATGAACCTTTTAGAAAATAAATAAAGGGAAATACTGTTACAGCAGGATCATTACATCGGGTTCGTTAAGGAATGCATGGATCCGCGCAAAACCTGTACTGATATACTCAATAAATGGTACTTGTGTAAATGTCGATTACGGACGAAGTTCTGTATAAAATGTTGCTATAAGTTGCGATGAAGTCTGTGGGTTTATTTATCTGTTAACTTTGATGGAATATCAGTTTAGCATATTCATTTTATAATCAACAATTAACTATTTTTTCATATAACAAATCTGAAGCAGACAACCTTTGCAATATTTGGACAAAATTGTAAAAAGATTATAAAAGGCAAAATTTATTTATTAAGATGACTTGAAAGAATTGTGACAAAAGGTGAAATTGCTCATTCTGGGCAATTTCTCCTTTTGCCACAATAATTTCCGAAGTAGTCTGCTGCAGGGACTTCAGAAAACGTATTTATGTGGGGAATTTGTTTGGATGTATCTGATTTATCCCTTTTAAAACATCTGCACATAAAAGCAACACTGCGAAATAGTTTCTGTCGATCAAACGAGTTAGAAAAACAGAACAAGAAAAACCCCAACCAGCGGTATCCTAACTAATCGCTAGACATGAGGGTCTGTGGTTTATTTCTCTCTCATTTTACGAAAAACTATGCTTGCTGTGCGTCATAAGAAACCGTCAAATAAAAAAGTATAATCACTATTAAAACAGTTGATCCTTTAAGTTATGACCATAATATTATTGAATGAATCCATGCAATATACTGTTTGATTTAAGCGGCGTCTTAAACGCTTTCAATATATCATTAACATGGTAGTAATAGCTGCCCTCCTTGGCGCCAAGGCTTGCGTGGTTAGCATTACGACTGACTGGTTGGTTTCAGCATAAATGGACCGTATGTACGGCTAACTTACCCAAGAAAAGCTGTGATATAACTGTTGAAAGCGGCTATTTAGACGTAAACATAGAATTATTTTGTCATTTGTTGCATGTTATAATAATTTTTGTACTTGCTAACAAACAAACATTAAAGTATATAATCCATTTCCATTTTCAAAGCTGAGACTCTAGTGTACCTTTCATGTGAACTGGATAAGTCATGTTCAAGCGTGCTGTAAACACGCACCATCCACTCTTCGACCCGATCGTATACTATCTGAATCGGAATATAATATTTATGCTTACTGAGTTAAGTTGAACGTAATTAAGTTTACCTTGTTATTTAAATTAAGTCAAAAGTTTAAAGATTGAAACGTCGTTGGATTTGATTTTGGAAACAGCGTAAAAGAAACATATGCATTCCCCGTTTCCTCATTGTATCATTATGACTTCATGTTATCGTACGTATACATGTTAATTGTAAAGCAAGACTCTATGAAATTTACTTATTGTAAATGTAAGCAAATGTACGATTTAAGTAAAGAAATTAATGTTGACTGTAGCAGAGGGGTCAAAAGGGCATCTGTACATGTACCCTTTCTTATGAAACAAGAAACAAAGCGTTTTCATATAGGAGAGAGGATATGTGTTTGTTTTAGAAGGTTCGATCTGTTGGACAAAGGCTTTATTACTCGTTCGAGGAATATTTAGTAGCAATGTCCACACACATAGCTTACTCCCTGTTGAGATAATTACTTGTATTAGCATCGTAATGGAAACGGCATTCAGACTTTGAGAGCTGGAGATGATTGTTATTAATAAAATATAATAACATATGTATAGTGAATGATGATTAATAACGAGAACTCATAATTCCAAGATTTATAATATCTTATTTGTTTTATAATTTCCCGCACTAACATGGAATGCATAAATACATATAACAATTAAACATATTATGAACTATTGTGTGATATTAATAAAACGTATACTATTTGGACTTGATTCTTACCGATTTTCACGGAAATGAATGGGCATTTTCGATTCTTAGCAACAATATGATTTCAGAAAGGTATAACTGGGATAAACGGAAAGGGTTAACTGTAATGGCGGAGGGCATACTGTAATAAAATAAAGTCCTGATTTATATCGTGTCCATTTATATTGCGCGACTTATATTTTGGAAAACAAAACGTTCATACAAACTCGTTAAACAAGGCACATACTACTTTTTACAAAGTGATTCTCCAAGTTAGTAGCATCATCCCGAATGTTACAAATACAAACACAAGGAAACCACTTATTCTGACAAGCAAATCAGCATCCATTGAAATATCCTAACTCTGCATTTGGATCAAATTTCTTTTTTACACTTGCTGAACTTTACCCTAAGGCTATGTTGAAACAACTGTGAAAATATAACTGTAAAATGACTTAAAAAGATAATTTCCAAGCTTCGATTCACTTTTGGGAAAACCTATGCATACCCTGAATAGGTCGTGCTGTGTGGGAAAAAAAACGTATAGTCATATAGTTCTACAAGACAGTGGTGTGCAAGTTTACCGAACATAATATCGAGGGCTTGGCGTGAAACGGTTATAACTAAAAACCTATTTTGAAAACCCTTGTTTAGGGGCAATTTTGACCCCTTTATAAACAATGAAAGTTTAGGTGCCATTGCTCACGAGCAATGGCACCTAAATTTCCATTGTTTACAACGCAAATGATTTAACGCTTATAAAGACTTTATGGCGAGGTGATTAACCTTGGTAAAAAAATACCAATTTTAGTTACAACCGTTTCACGCCAAGCCCTCGATATGTCATACTATATTATACATCGTTATCAGATGGCAACAGTAGGCATACTATTGAAACCAATATGAGAGCAAAATATTAAATGTATAGAGAATGGAAGAAATAAGGTACAGATTTGAAGAAAGAAGCATGTTTTTTTTATTATCTATATACGTTTAAATCAATATCATTAAAATGTACAAACTATTAGCTATGAGACATTTCATGATTTTGCAGAATAAATTGCTTTGATATATAATAAAAAAATAAAAACAGAAAACGTCTACTGGTCAGCAAAAATAGTTTGATTAATTAGCAAGAAGATTATGAACAAAAGTTCAACATCGCGGGAATCAATTATGTAAAAATAGAAAACTTATTTTGGCAAGAGGAATACCTTGGTGCAACATTGAAACAATAGAATAAGAGCAGTGTATAATATGAATGTGATCATATGAATCATAAGAAGCACTCATTCAGGAAATCAACGTCTTAAAAAGTAAATGTTTAAAACAGATGTATTAAACGTTCTGTTGTATGCCCCTAATACATGTATTCCATCACTAATATATCCCAACATTATTTGATATCAACTGGTCAGGGGAATTAATTAATCACTGAAAATAATGAGCGAACTAACAGGACGATGGAGATTAATATGCTTGGTCAAATTGAGAAAATGCCACATAGGTTAGCTGGTATTGTTTACCTCTGCATTCAATAGTTATATCACGACTATTTATGGGTCGGTTACCAGTACTACTGTTCCATTTATCCTGACACAAGTGGGTCAGTCGTAATTCTAACCCCTCAACTATTTTAAAATTCCCACATACAATATAACTGCAACAGGCGAAAGGCTTGATCGTTCTCTCAAGTGGGAAATGCTTTGTCCTCGATAATGAAATACAGCATGTGAGGGTCGTCGGCAGGGAGATGTTCAGGTTCGGTGATACCGATGGTGTTGGAGATGACCGCATCTCGCAGAGCCGACTCGTTCCACAGCTCGGCATGCTTTCCAAGGGGCACTGACTTTGGCTCACATGAACCTGTAGTTCAAGTCAACAAGGGATAGGTGTCCTGCCCATGGATGGTCCCAGTTCTTCAAAAACAAGGGGTACCATTTCATCGTGCTTCTAGCCCTCGTTGATGCGAACAACAGGTTCATGTGAGCTCAAGTCGGTCCACGAGGGACAGCATCTGATGCCCAGCTGTGGAAAGAGTCGGCTTTGCGAGACGCGGTCGGCATCCCCGAACCTGAACCTCTGCCTGCCGACGACCGTCACATGCTGTATTTGATCATCGGGGACAACGTATTTGCCCTCAACAAGTGGATGATGAAGCCCCTTCGCTGCTACCCTCCGGAAGGAACGGGTCTTCAACTATAGCCTTTCTCGTTCCAGTCGATGGTTTGGAATGCTTTTGGCATACTGGCCAATCGATGGTGCTGCCTCCTCCTAGCCCTCCGACAGGAGCCTCACAGCGTTGAGACCATGGTACTGGCGTGTGTGACACTTCACACAATGCTGAGGACGGTCTGCGCAGATAATGGAGCACCTGGCGAACATGAGAACGAGCAGCACAACCTCATCCCCGGCTTGTGGAGACATGATGCTGTTCTGGATGATTTGGAGATGCGACTGTACGGCAACAACACCAGCATAGCGGCGAAGATACAGATACTGTATATTCAACGGAGAGAACGGGTCGGTACCATGGCATTGGGGTATGGTACAGTGACGGCGCGGTGCAATGCTTGTTCATTGTAACAGCGGTGTCACCATTACATAAACTTATTTGACCTTAATTTATTTATTGTCCAATTAAGGACAAAGAAATAAAAGTTTGTGAAATAAAGGTAAATCAATTAACGGTAATTAAAACAATTGATATCTCTTGGCCCTTTAATGTTTTAATCTCGATCCAACCAATGAATGAAGATGAAAAACATAAATGTCCAAAAAAAGTCAAAGAAATATAGGTGTAAGAAATACATTTATATTTCTTTGACCTTTATTTATTTATCTGAAGGTATCTATCCGCATCTATCCGAATCTACAGGGAGCATATGATAATGGAAGCTAAGTAATCCGTATCTATCCGCATCGTGTTAATTCAAAGGGAACGTATCTAACCGCTCACATCCGCTGACTTCCGCATTTATAGTCAACCATCCGTATCCATCACTATATAAAGGTAACTGTATCACTAAATTCATCAATAAAAAAGACCACGCCCACACATTCTGCGGAAGAAAACGGATTTTATCCGCAACTAACCGCCCTATCCGCAATGTGTGTGTCTGACTAGGCCATGCCTAGGGCATCAGTTATCAAAATATTCCTTAAATCGAATTACATGAAACATGGGGAAGTCCTATTTTGAACAGCGAAAGAGTCTACATTAGGAATTTCGACGCTGAAAAAATAAATGAATTTCCAAAAATGCTGGTTCCCTTGTCAGAATAAATGGGTTCCTCTTGTTTTTTTAGTCGTAAACTTCGGGTTGACGTTATAAACATGGAGAATCACTTTGTAAAACAATTTAAGTATCTTTTTTAACGAGTGTGTGTGATTGTTTTGTTTTCCAAAGTGCAATTTTTCTCGGACACGACATTAAATATTTCAGTTCAATTGGCAATATTGAGGTGTTTGCAAACAATATAGTTTCATGTTAATCAGCTCGACACGAGCTGCCTCACATGCAATCAGCGTTGCTTGCCTTTTTGTTATCAGAATATTCCAACACCCTTATTACATTAAATTGCAGTCACCTGTTTTAAACTTTGGGACGCTTTTTGACATCTGTGCAGCAGAACAATTTCTCCAGTTATCACCAATTTGTCAACTCTATTCAATAGTTAAACATTCATTTATAGAGATTAATCATGTTTTAAAGTGCGGCTATTGCAGCAGATTCGTGTGTATGTTTTGGAAAGGGTTGTGTAGTTCAATCATATAACTGATATGTTGGCCTAACGGTAGCCAAACATATAAACTTCATCACTGTTTAATATATCTGATCGCGACCCGGACTCAAGCCTAAAAGAGAAATAATTTTATTCCTCGAATTGCCAAAGTTTTCTTTAATGGTCAACCAACAGTATAAATTAAGTGTTATTGATATTCCAGACGACTGCATAAAGAAAGGCAGTCCTAGACGCCAATCAAAATTATCTGATCTAACATGTACCGTCATTTTTTGTTATTTATCCTACACTCAATTCATTAAAGCCCATACAAGGCTGCACGAGGCAACGTGATCGAGTGGACGCTTGTTTGATTTATTCTAACAGTTAATATTAATACGGTAGAGAGGCAGCGATACTGAAGTTTGGTCCATATGCTACTTTAGTCAACCGTTCACTCTTATCATGGTCTACAATGTTCCTGTGTTATCTAGTCATATTTAGCGAAACGATCCCGTAATATTACAGGCATCAACCTTTCTCTACAGGAATTCAATGACAGTATATTAAAGAGGACAGTTCTGTTACATGTGTTACTTGATTGCCTTACAACTACTCACCCCACCAGTATGACATTGCAATACATGGCTAACGTCCCAGGAGATGACGAATATTATGTATACGTCGAAACTAATTGTTTCAAACGTAGGTTCTAATGTTTTTCTCGACCCACTTCCAATTCACAATCGCCGACAGCTATTTCAGGGCTACTAACTACTGTTTGTCCATTGCTGTTCGACAAAAGTCATTTCGATTACCTTCATCAGTCTTCATACAATATACTTGAGATTAGTTTAAACAGGAAGGTAGCCAGTTGCCGTGGAGGTATTCTGTATGAAGTTATGTTGCAAAAAGCAAGAAAACGCATTAACTGGCCACCTCGGTATAACTCAAAAACTGTTAAAACACGACGTTCAATTATACTTTAAACATATTTAATTGCAAATATGTATAATGAAAAACAGAAATATGTACAGAAATAACAGAATAACGGACAAAAGGGTATGGTCACAAGTTCTTACAACTTAGATCAGACCTTTCCCTTTTTATAATACTTTTCAATAATTAGATATATTTTTAAATGTTTTTATTGTATATCACAATATATGTGTCACAAAAAGATTTAGAAATATATATTATGATTTCAGAACATTGTAAGTTGCTGATAATTGCTTGTGATAAACGTTCAACTCCAATAAAGCGCTACCTACTACGCTGCAGGAGTTGGACTGCCACCAGCGACATACGCAAGTGTTTTTCACAATCAAAGCTTCTGAAGTATTTTCCGTTAGAATGTTATGAGCAATTCAAACGAATAGATCACTTTGTCTAAGATGTCGATACAATGATATACGACATAACAATTAAATGCTAAATACAAGTTTTAAGTTTGAACCGGATTCTCAAGAGTTGCAAAGATTTGTCGTTATATATGTATGGAGTATATTTTTGTGTTTTATTTAGTATGGTGATTTTTGAAAAGTTTTATGAGTCTCGGCTCTATTACTTTGATCTGGTTTCATTGTCTAAAAATAAGGTCACGAAAAAAAAAAGGGCAAAAGTCTGTTACAGATCTATACTGAGTATCTTACGAACACGTTTGTCTTGTTATACCTTATGTCCCTGGTTATTCTCTCACATATTGAGCCTCCGTCTCACATTTTAACTTATAATAACATGACCTCTTTGAGCATGACGCTCCTCATCTAATGGGACAAGATGGTATATCTGCATAAGATGAAACTATTATTGAAATGCCCTTTAACATAAGGCTGTATGTTTTCATCTTAATTGTACATATAGGGTGAAAGTTACGTGTACTTTACAGAAAGCTTCATCTTTCGAGAAAAAAAAGCCACGTTTCAAATCCTCAGTTCTTATGAGACGAACAATGGTACATCGTCACACTAATTTGAAAACACTTTATGTCATAGTTTAGTGATAAATACGAAACTATTATATATACATTTGTGTGACTTTGATGTGGTTTTAGACAACTATATCAGCTAATTTGTAGCTCGACTATTCGGAGAATATGAAAGCTATTCTACTAACTATGGCGTCGGCGTCACACATTGGTTAAAGTTTTGCATGCAAGTACATATATTACACCAAAGATCGGTAACTACTTTTTGTATTGCATTGAAACTGTCTTCAAAGCTTTTTAACAATCACACCTATGTAAATAATTAATTTAGATAACTCTGTCCTGTATATAATGCAAATTATCGCCTAATGTTTTACTTAGAAATTCTGGTTAGAGTTTTGCGTGCAACTACATTAAGAGTCCATATCTCAATAAATAATAAGCGGTGGAAAATTCGAGCTCGCTGTCTTACGGAAACAGCTCTTTTTATACCATTGGTGTGATTTATCTGTTCTTTTATTTGGTTTTGGTCTTTAAAACTGTATATATTAGATGCTTCAAACAATAAAAACGGAGGTATTAGTTCTGTATTCAGTTGCAGGCATGTAGGCAGAGAAATGCCTTTGAACTCGTATATTATATTTAACAGCAAACATACTGCTTCATATAAAAGGGATATTGACAATAATACACGAATGGATACAAATAACCTGCAAGCACGAAATAGAAAGAAAAATATATTTGTTAAAACAGTAGTCGCGCCTAGCAATTTGTGGTTTTGATAAATGTGCGTACAGTGAAGACTCAGGCTAGCCAGTGCATTTGCACAATCTTTACCGTCCGTCTATGTGCTATACATAGCACTAAACAAAGCTGGAAGTTTAACTCCATTGTTGTTTGTATACTAATATGTATTCATGTGATGTACGTACAGGCGTCTGAGCTTTCGTTTGAGAACATTTTGAGGCAAAAACCCTATAAGACTTACTATAAATAGCCTCTCAATATGGTATTACGTAATGTAAGCACACTGTCAGTTAGAACCAAAATCGGTAGACCCGGCTTATCATATATTTTGTGCACATAATCCTCAAATGAGATATACCTTGTTTAAACCTTCCGTATTGCAGACTACTATTTGAGCTTATATAGCTCATGCTACCTTTGCGGTCTTTTTTTGAATAGAAATAATTGCTAAAAATTAATAACATCTCCTTTTCGTGTATTATTTTCAACTCTGTATGCAAATCATTTCTATATTTCAAGGTGGGTAATTATTCATCGTCGACCGTTCCAATATAAGTTATTGGGTTTGTAACTGACCCACTACGGAAATATAGGGGGTCTGTAGGATTAATAGGGGGCGAGGCGATAGCCGAGTCCCCCTATTTATCAAACAGACCCCCTATATTTCCGTAGTGGGTCAGTAACAAACCCAATAATGTATTTATTTCGTCGACCACTTTAAACTGAACTATACTGTAACTTGTTGATATTTGTTGGTAGCATAATATGACGTCATGAGTAAAAGGTATATCAATATTGATTAAATAATTGGAATAGATATATTATTTAAAAAAATACACCGGTTCAATTATTTCAATTCATTTCATTTCTTTCTTGGTAACTGGTAACATTTGAGAGCCACTTTACGAAAACCAACCTTTGAACTGACTGTTTTACTTTACTCACCCCCTATGGAATTTACTCACCCCCTATATAAATACTAGCACGAAATAGAAAATATAAATATAGGGGGTCTGCACGTGACACGCTTTAACCAATGAAATGGCTAGAATTTCGTGGGAGGCGAAATAAAATATATTATCAGGTAAACGATGAACATAATGACAAACGTGGTCCTCTTTAATACTGTAATATATTACCACCAGACATGAACAATGTTATACGAAAGCACGTTTTATGCTAATATCAAAGGACATAAACGAACATGCAGGAGTTTGAAAAACCTTTGTTCTACCAACTGAATGCCATTTATTATGTTTATTTCATGATGCAACAGTATGTTATTTTAATATGGTAGTAAGGTATTGTTATATTCAATGTTGACTGACTCAATTTTCCTATCTAGTCACGCAGGTCTATACATCCTTTGTCGTCAGAACAGACGTGCATTTTTACCAGTGCGAGGAACTAATTGTATACATGGCCGAGAAGAACGTGCTTGCAATAATGTATTTGACATTTGGTGGTCTTATACCATCTACCAGTGTACTTGATCAAGTGAATTATTGTTTCCCAAATCACGCCTAGTTGGTGATTCGATGTCCTACTGAATGCTTCTCTAAAATACGTAAAGAAAGAAGTTAATTTTAGGAGATGATGGATAGTGCATGTCCAAACTTATTTTGTCAATCGTAAAAAGTACTGTTTTTCCTGACCTGATAGCTCAGCCGAGACTACCACGTCCTAACCTATCACAGACTATAACATCAAATGTGTCTGCTGTAGTGTTGATAAATGTATACATGATGCCTGAACTGAAAAGTGTATGGTCAACAATCTGAGGTGAGCATGGACACGTTTCCTTAGACATGTAACTCGTTCTCGGACACCGTCAAGGTTGACAATAGATACATCATTTATACTGTGATACTGATGGTTATTGGTTGTTTTCGTAGTTCTCATTTGTTATTATTACTTCTTTACCACCGATCTTTATCTTCCTGCTTTGATAGTATGCCTGCCCCGGCATACGACATATATGTGTGTGACGTTAACATGAACTGTTAAGTGGTTTATTAAAGCGAAATACTGTTACAACAGGTTCATTAAATCGGGTTCGTTAAGGTATGTATAGATCTGCAACAAAGCCTGTGCTGATATACTCAATATATATTACACGTATAACGTCGATCTGGGACGGAGTTCTGTATACAATGTTGGAGATGCAATTAGTTGCGATGAAGTGAGTGTTTTTATTTATCTGTTAATTTAGATGGAATATATTATTATAAGATCCGCATATCCTCTTTATAATCAACAATTCACATATTCTCCATATAGCAATTCGGAACCAGACAACCTTGAAAGCATTCTGGCATTTTACGAATATCAAGATAACAAAGAAAGTTGAGTCGAGCAGACAATATTATAGAGACTGGTCGGACGGCGCAGATACATCGACTGGCATTGCGCTATAATGGTGACACAGGTTTCACAAAATCGGTTCAAGCAGTTGAAGAGTTTTAAAACACTCAATATGTTATCTGCAACTTCCATCGGACCGTAGTAGGACCATCGATTTCATTTTAAAAGCGTTCGATATGACCTGACCGGGGACCGAACCCGGGTCTCAACCTCTCATAGCAAACGCACTAACCACGTGTCATCTTCAAATCAACCGTTCACTATCCGAATCTTAATATAAAAATGATGATAACTGAGTTACCTGTAGGTCTAGAATAACTTAATTTCATATTATATTTAATTAATTTAGAATTTTTCGAAATTTAATTTAAGATTATAAGTTTTTGGACTTGATATAGGACACAGCGTGACAAAGGCATTATAGTATACCTCCGTTCCCTCATTCTATCATTGTGACTTCTTTATATATGTATGACATGTTAAATGTAAAAAAAAGGGCTTATGTTATTTACTTAATTGTAAATGTTAGCAAATATACTAGTAGTAAATAAAGTAAAGTTCACTGTAGCAGAGGGGTCAAAAGGCATCTGTACATGTACCCTTTCTAAAGAAATACGATTTATGTAATTTTACAGTAAAGGCTATTTCGAAGTATTGTATAATGTATTATATCATAGTTTATATAAACGACATTAAAAAGTTGACATATAGGACAGAGGCTATGTGTGCGTTTTAAATGTATTGATCTTTATTACAAAGGTTTGTTGCTCGTTTGAGAAATATTAAGTGAAAACACTGTCCATCTAGAATAGAAATAGCTTTCTGTCTGTTCCGCTAATCCCCGTCTGAGAGGGGAAGCTATATGACAAACTTATATTACCCTTATTCAAACAATTACATCCGGAAAAACAGTTACTTTAAGAAACTAAATTAACATTTATATGTCTTTTAAGTTTTAACGAAATATATATTGTTTTTATCTTTTTATTATATCTTTCTATTAACATATGGGGTTCACAAATACGGTATCACCGAACAATGATCAACAACACAATTGGTCTTCACGAAGCTGCAGATGTCTTTAATATCACGCCTTTAACCTTTGGTAACTATAATATTCATTGGGGAAAATAAATATAATCAATTATTTCCTTGATTTAGCTTACACTACACCAGTTTCAGACGTCTACAACTGATTGATTACTAAATCAAAAATGTAGGGAAAGCTTTTGACTGACTCGCTTGTGTTTGGTAACATTGACAAGTAATACTGGTAAATTACACATGAAACGCCGTGATAAACCGAAAAATCGTTGAAAGCGGCATGAAATACCATGCAATAAAACGATAACTACGGGTTGACATTGGTGTATTGACCGTTCACCAATATAAGCCTATACATGCACATACTTACTTGGATAATCTTTCAATACAATGGGCATATGCAATGCTAGCAAACGAGAATCTTATATCTTGATATTTACTAAAACAACGATGCATGTGCATGCATGCAAGCGATGGTTGTATCATTGAACCTTGGTTAATTCTGTTTCATTAAATGCGTATTATATTTCAACTTAAAGATCAAACGAAAATAGAATCATATCGAGTGAAAACCCCCATATTGTAGACGGAAATGGACTAGACATACGTGTTGGGCCCGAAATTGGTTTAAGGAAATCGCAGAAGACTGTAACGATGTATCATGCAGAGTTGAGTTTTTCGTGTCGACTATTCTCAAAATGATTTCGATCTAGTAAAGCGAAAAAGATTGATTTCTCTGTCTTTTTTTGGAGCTAGTAGAAAAGACCTTTATTCAATATTCAATGCATACACTATGTATAGGACATTCAACTCGAACCATTTATAGTGGCACGACTATTTTTTTCATTTGTTATATACCGCTGATATCACAGCGTCGTCATTATAATTTCGCGGGTATATCTCATCGGTTACTTTGATCATATATCCACTGCCAACGACCGACGTAATCAATGCTTAAAACACAACACTTTCTAATAGTTCGCTTCTCGATTTCCAATAACCAAACTTAACAGTATCGGTTACGCTTGCATTTGTAACGATCACTGAGAATGAGGAGTACCTCCATATAAAAAAAATATAAGAAAACAATATGATAATATTATTTACCAACAATGTTGGCATTTCAAATTTTAGTGGTTCCATCACGGATTGCGAACGTTAAATACACACCTGTATTCCCTGTCAGGTCATTAACTGTTTTAGCGCCGAATTGTGTAAATTAGACTCTTCCATGTTCAAATGCAGGCGACTTTACTTTTCAGGTTATGAGAGTTTCGGATTATTTTGAAACTAGTAACTAAAATGCAATCAATGCTGATTGCAGGTAGGATGGCTCGTTACGAGCTGACACTCCTTGAAATTGTGTTGTTTGCCAAAAGCCAAATATTGCCTTTGGCGCTGAAAGAGTTAAACACAATGTTGACGGTGTTGTCATAAAAGGACGTTACAGTGCGGGTTGCATGTTACCATTGTAGCACTCACAAACGGAATCAGTCACAGGGAAACATTTAACGAACCAAAGGCTATTGCATGAATACAAAATTGATGTTAGTAGAAGATATTAACACCAAATCAATAGTTAAACGCTTATTTGGAAACTGTATTATAACGAAATAACATTCTTGAGAGAAATAACATTCTTGAGAGAAAATCATAAAATAGTTTAAGGATAAACTTACATGCAGTTCTGATAATTAATGAAAGAGATACCGTGATATAACTGAGAACAATGTTAATGGCCGTATAATACGCCTCTGAAATAAACGTTTCTAATGAAGTCATGTTTATAAGGTTTCCCGAGTAGCTAAGACAGTAATGAAAAATACAATTTATCCACATCTGTTCGAATCCCGACATTGCCAAATATTGTTTAAATAATTGACAAATCAATTGTGAAAAAGATAAATATGTCTTCTTAAATTTGACTCAAAGTCTATGTGCGAAAATGGTATTGCCAGGAACTTTCATTTGAACAATCTATTGCGGAGAAACTGTAAATCAACGCCTTGACACAGGAACACATACCATAAAGAGAACTAGGCCTCTTCAAAGTTCAACAAAACATCTGCATACTTATTTAGTTCCTGACATGCTATACAATTATGATATTTGATTTCGATCGTAACCGTATTATAATGAAGATGAATAATCTAGTGACATGATCAATCGTAATTAATAACCTTTACCCGCATTTGAAAAATCGGTAATAGATGACTATGACAGCATATAATCAGAACAAAGTAAAATATCTATACATACAAGTTAAACTATTGAATTTAGTTGACAACATTGTTGCAGCAGAAGAATTTTTTCATAATGAGTAATTTACTTATTGTTCACAATATGTTCACAGGTTGCCCGCTGCATATGCATATGCCCGTAATATGCGTGTGGATTTGGAAAAGGGATAACAGCTTTTTTTTATGTTTCTTATACGCTGTATATTTGCATTTCCACTTATGTACTTGGGCATTTGTATTTCGATAAAAGAAATTACCATACAAGTTAACATATATACCCTCAATACCCCGTTAATTCCAAATGCAGCAAGAGCTAAGGTTAATTAATAATCAAATTCACAAGAATTTTTAACATTGATGAGGCTACCGTCGGTTCGTTTTTAACTTCCCGACAGTACAGTTGTAGCAACGATTTGGTCTGCTCTAAAGTGTGAGGTATCTGCCGTGGCTGAGTGGTTAAGCGTCGGGGATTTGGAACAAGGCGATCCGGATTCGATCCCCAGTCGCGGTGGTCATTGTGAAGTGCCTTTCAGTAAGGCACTAATCCTAGCCTAGTTCTGGTTTGTTCACCAAGGGATCATGAATAAGTGACCTGTCGCAGTGATATAACTGAAGTAAGGTTGGTACGGCGAAAAACTCCAAACAATAAATAAAGCCATCAATTAAATTACAGCGTGTATAAAACAGCTGTTATTTAAATGGTACGTTTACAATCGTGAACTAACAACAGTTTCACTTAAAGCAGCAGTAGCTGTAATTTGATTAGTGGATTTGCAAGCGTTAGCTATCAAACTCTTTCACTGAACGCAGGGCTATTATGAAATGAATGCTTGACATACATTGATCTAGAGAGGTCAATACTCCCTCTTTATTCATACCCAGTTAGAGAAGTGTGCACTATGCGAATGCGAACATACTGAGCTACATCGCATACAAGGTCATCTCACTACTAAATGACGTATACACTAAAGATAAGAGGCCGGAGGCTCTATAACTGGACACGTGCAAACCTTTCAAATACATGTTCATTTCATTAATATAATATTTTTAAAGCAGTGTATTTTTTATAAAACTGATTTTACATGTTTTAACTTAATAATGATTTTATTGAAAACAAAATTGTAATGATAAATGGTAGTAAGAATATTCAATCATTCTTCAAATATCCAATATGAACGTGTTATTATCGGCTGGGAGTTGTTGCGCACCCCTGTAATCCAGCTAGTTGGAGTCCGGGGTTTGGGGACATTTTGGGGATATTTTGAGGACATGAGATCTGCTGTCAGCTAGTCTGTGTCGATCGGGTGTCTGCTCTAAGCTCGGCATCGATATGGGCCACCCGGAGGAGCCCATGTGTGTCCAGGTTGTCTAAGAAGGAACGAATCGGCACAGGGTGGAGACACAGCAATCAAAAGTTCAGGTGGTGAGCAGTAGTTGGATAGCGCTTGTGAATAGACTACTGATGGTAGCCTGTCCAATAAAGTTGGACTTAACCCTTTTTTCTATATTTTGATTTATTACCTTTTTATCTTATATCATTAAAAAAAATTTTTTAAATGCGTTTGTCTGTACATTTATGCATACTATAATGTTTGTGCTTAAAAAGAGACGAGGGAATCAATTACCTATAAAGTAGAGAGGTCAGCGAGTGACAAGTAGTTATTTCGCTAAGGGGAAAGATAATATATCAGCCCATTTATGGAAAAACGTACAGGTCAGACTTTGTAAACAATGTAGATCAACATCTACACTGTTCAAATACTTCTTACGAAAGCTTTATATTAGTTGCTGTCAACTTTAGTAGAACCTGTTAGACTAAGCTGATATACAGACGTATCTGAATTTACACATGATGTATATGTTACAGTCAAATAGTGTTTATAGGAAGATCACGAAATTCCTGAACAAAAAATAGGAAATTCCTGAAATGACCAATTATTCACTTAATGAATTAATGAAAGCCTAAATATAGTCAGGTAGCCAAATGGAATATTTTAACTAAACCTGGAAATGTCTTATATAATATTGTTTTGTCGATTGATAGCGCCCAAGATGGCCGCCGTTTCATGCAATTGGCCATAACTTCTCTCATTTTATACATAGGATGATAATTTTGGTGTCTAGACATATGTTTTAGGGGTCAAGGAATCCATTGAAACCATTTGTATGGTCATTAATTGATTACGTCATAGAAAATTAAAAAATGGCCGCCAATAATGGCCACCATTTCATGTTTTTGGCTTCAAACTTAGCCATATAAAATACAGGATAACATTTTTGGTGTCTAAATGTAAGTTTGAGGGGTCAATGATTATATTATATCTAGGATAACATTAATTTTGACTATACATGGGTTGTAGGGGTCAAGGAAGAAACTACGTCATAGAATAGGTCATATAATTACAATCACGGTGTATATATAAATCAAACCCACTTAAGTCAAATTCACTGACACCTTGTTATATTATTAACAATGGTAGCAACTCCAAATCCTGAATGTGTCTACCTCCTTTCTGTTTACAACAAATTGGTTTCTGTTTATCGTTCAAATTGCAAAATTGGCCTCCGGTGAATCTTTGTTTATAAAAATCTGATGTTGCTGATAAGTTTTTCTCATCCAAAGAGTACCACACATTTTACAAGTGAGTTCATGAACTGTGCTTATTAAGTGATTCTTTGTGTTCGATTATCCTGTACTTTGTTATATACTACATTATACTACATGCTGTTAGTGTAATTTTATCCCAAGCTAACCTGAAGCGCAATGAGATGCCATCATGGATGTAAAAAGGTGCTTTTTTTATTGGAAATTTGGTTGTGAAGACAAGTCAGAAGAACTGATTGTAGCAGGTTCTGCCAGGATTCAAAATATAATGAAACATAGCAAGATTTACTGTGATGAAATACATTATTCACTGCAGGAAAAAGTTGACAATGATTCTGAATTAACTGTCAGTTACCACACAAGTTGTGTTTCAACCTACACATCTAGTCATGAGTTAATCAATTAAGGAAACAGTCTTAGAAACATGCACTGTAAGAAATGATGAGTGGGCCGAACAAGTCAGAATCAGGGTTGAGTGAACTGTAAGCGATCTCCATGCTGCTGATGCCAGGTACCACGTTGACTGCAAGGGACGATTTCTATCACATTTAAACATAACTGCTGCGGTAAACGAAAACATACTCAGACAACTTTATCATACATCCCTCCCAAGACAAGGCGACGATCATCGGTAGAAACTGGCACTTTTGATTTTGTTTTGCGTTAAAGAATGTGCTGTAGAAAAGGACAAAAAGAATTCGTCACGATGGAAGTCTGCATACCAATTCCGAGAAATAGGATCTTCAGATGGGAAGAAATCAATTAAGGAAACAGTCTTAGAAACATGCACTGTAGGAAATGAACAAGTCAGAATCAGGGTTGATGGAACTGTAAGCGATCTCCATGCTGCTGATGCCAGGTACCACTTTGACTGCAAGGACGATTTCTATCACATTTAAACATAACTGCTGCGGTTGGAAATTGCTCAAAAGCAGACAAAATTGACTCCACATTAGCATACGATATTGATATGGTTGGGAAGGACCCTTCTCAATTTTGGATTTCGGTAGAACTATACAAAGTGTACTCGGAAAATGGGTGTCACATGCGATCACGTAAAACGCTTCTAAAGAAGTTATCTGAACATTGACTTATATTTAAAAGGAGTGTTATTGATTCTATTCTTTGTGTATAAAGGTGTAGAGGTGAACACCGGGGTATTTACCATTTCAGTTTGTATATTATTATCCATACTACTGGACAAAGTATTGACTTGTTCATTTGCGGAGCTGCTTTTATATAGTGATGCATATGTACACATAGTACATTTAAGTTTCACTATAGGTCTGGTGTTGTCAATATTTCCTTCTGGCTGGAATGCTTTATTCAATGAGTCTACAGCAGCATCACTGGAAGTGTCATGATTTGAAAGTTCCATAGAAACAACTTTGAGAAGAATTATATGAGCACATTTTAGAACAACTATGAGAGCAATTTCTTGCACTATCCAGAGAACATTTCGAGAAAAATTCAGACACAGATGGTTTTAATGGGCGGGCTAGACCCCCATATGATAAATCATAGACACCCTTCTCAGACACAGATGGTTTTATTGGGCGGGCTAGACCCCCATCTGATAAATCACAGACACCCATCTCAGACACAGATGGCCTAACATCTGAAACAGATGAAGGTAAAGGGTGGGCTAAGCCCCAATCTGATCAATCGCAGACACCCAAGTCTCTTTCCTGTTCCAGGGTTGAACCATTTCCTTCTAAAACACTTCTCCTTGCTTTACTAATCCTCCAGGAAATTTTTTCGTGGCATGGCTAACAACCTTAAACAGAAAGCACACAAAATCCCTTGCTATGCAACACATTTATTCCTTATGTTTACCTTAAAGATCATTTTGGACTCTTCTTTATTGAAAACACATAAATAGAGCAAACTCTTTATTGTCAGAGTTAATTATATTTTTGGACAAAGTAAAAAACATGGTAGATAAAAGCAATCTTAAAGATTTTTTAAATTATATTTGGTTGATTTGTTGGGTTTGTTTTATTGGGTATTTACGCCCCTTTCAACATTATTTCAGTTATATCACGGCGACATTCATGATTCCTGGGTAAACAAACCAGTACTAGGCTAGGAAATGTGCCTTGCCCAAGGGCACTCCACCATGACCATAGTGCCGCAACTGGGGATCGAATCCGGGACACCCGGTTTCAAATCCCTGACGCTAACCACTCGACCACAGCGATTTCCCATATTTGGTGGAACATGCATAGTTAGTGATAACACATTATGACCCTGAAGATACAGGTTTTTTTGTACGGTGTTTTACACAATTCTCAACAACTTCTCAGTTATATCATGTCAGTTACTGGGTTAGATACCAGTACTACTAGCCCATTTATCCCATCCTCGGTACCCAGGCTATTCATAAAATATATGATACCCTGGGCAAATTGGCTAGCGAAATTTTGTAAAGCATGCACCACGATTTTCTCCGTAACTACACTGTAATTTTCGTATTGCATGATAGCCTGGGTACCGAGGATGATTTATCCGGACACCAGTGAGTCAGTCAAAATGCTAGAAGTTACAGACTAGTGGTGTTGCATGACCAAATTGCATTCTGAAACTTTTGTATTTAGCAATTTCTCCTATTCTGAAAATGTTCTAAAGAGGACGCCAAACATATTTCAGCATATTGTCTTCAAAGGGATGGAAATATTAATCAGCTTGAGTTTGGTGGAATGATGTGTCACACTTGTGGTGGATTGGGAGATAGTCTGTCTCTGGTGCCTGAGGTCATGGGTTTTGATACTGGCCTGGTCATACAAAAGAACCATTAAGATGGATTGACTGGTGCTAGGAATAAAAGACTAGAAGGATTTATAATTTACCACAAACAATTTGGTCGATAATAACATCAGAAAACATACGCTTTAATATAAAACAACTGAAACAACATTAACCTACCTTCAGTCACAAACAATTGGTCTTTGAAACTCCAACTTGCAGTCTTCCAAAGCACACTTCACTATTCACTTAATTATATCATTTCAAGGTTTATTCAAGCAGAATCACAGTTATATAAGAATCCACAAATATACACAGTTTCACAATAAGTGTTTTTAATAGTAAAGAATTACAGTTATATAAGAATCAATAAATATACACAGTTTATAAGAATCCACAAATATACACAGTTTCACAATAAGTGTTTTTAATAGTAAATTGAAAATTGCTGTTTTTTGTTAAATCACACCTAAAAAATATTAAGAAAGCTATTGTGTTTCGACCAATCAACATGGCTTGAAAGTATCTCGTAAAATGTCACCCTAGGAACATTTGGATGCTACCTATGAAGTTCCATCCCAATGTATCCAGTTGTTACAGAGGAGAAGTTGTTTAAAGCCAAAAGTTAACAGACGCATAAGGGACAATTCGCCATGCCATAAGCTCGACTGGCTTTCAGCCTTTGAGCTAACAAATTTCGACCAATCAACATGGCTTGAAAGAATCTGATAGAGGGTCACTTAAGGTAGATTTCTACACAATTATTTGAAATATGACACTTTCGGAGGAGAAGATTTTTTACGTTTTCATTATAGCCAAATAAGGCAAAATAGCCACCCCCCTGGCGGCCATGTTTTTTGACCAATCAACATGGCTTGAAGTAATTTTATAGAGGGTCATCCAAGTAACATTTCTACAAAATTATTTGAAAATCTGCCAACCAGTTTGGGAGAAGAAGAATTTTGAAGTTTTTTCGTTTCGTTGCCACAGAAACCAGAATTCTGCATGGATCCCAAAGATTTGAAGGAATTCTGGTGAGGGTCATCCAAGGAACATTTCTGCAACTTGTTTCGAAAATGGGCTTCATACTTTCGGAGGAGAAGATTTTTAAAGTTTTCACTATAGCCATATAAGGCAAAATAGCCCCGCCCCCTGGCGGCCATGTTTTTCCACGAATCAACTGGCTGAAATGATTTATTCAATGAGTCTACAGCAGCATCACTGGAAGTGTCATGATTTGAAAGTTCCATAGAAACACTCTGAGAATCTTGTAAACAACTTTGAGAAGAATTATATGAGCACATTTTAGAACAACTATAATAGCAATTTCTTGCACTATCCAGAGAACATTTCGAGAAAAATTCAGACACAGATGGTTTTAATGGGCGGGCTAGACCCCCATCTGATAAAGCATGGACACCCTTCTCAGACACAGATGGTTTTATTGGGCGGGCTAGACCCCATCTGATAAATCATGGACACCCTTCTCAGACACAGATGGTTTTAGTGGGCGGGCTAGACCCCCATCTGATAAATCGCAGATACCCATCTCAGACACAAATGACTTACATCTGAAACAGATGACGGTAAAGGGTGGGCTAGGCACCCATCTGATAAATCACAGACAAAAATCTGATAGTGGGTCACTTCAGGAACATTTCTACAAAAATTATTTGAATTATTAATCTTTTGGAGGAGAAGATTTTTTAAGTTTTCACTAAAGCCACATAAGGCAAAATAGCCCCCTGGCGGCCATGTTTTTCAACCAATCAATTTGGCTTGAAGGAATCTGATAGTGGGTCACTTAAGGAACATTTCTACAAAATTGGCCTGACACTTTTGGAGGAGAAGATTTTTTAAGTTTTCACTATGGCCATATAAGGCAAAATAGCCCCCCTCCCTGGCGGCCATGTTTTTTACCAATCAACATGGCTTGAAGGAATTTTATAGAGGGTCATCCAAGGAACATTTCTACAAAATTATTTGAAAATCTGCCAACCAGTTTGGGAAAAGAAGAATTTTAAAGTTTTTTTCGTTTCATTGCCATGGAAACCATAATTCTGCATGGATCCCAAAAATGTGAAGGAATTCTGGTGAGGGTCACCCAAGGAATATTTCTACAATTTATTTTGAAAATGGGCTTCATACTTTCGTCGGAGAAGATTTTTAAAGTTTTCACTATAGCCATATAAGGCAAAACAGCCCTGCCTCCTGGCGGCCATGTTTTTCGACCAATCAACTTGGCTTGAAAGAGTCTGATAGTGGGTCACTTAAGGAACATTTCTACAAAATTATTTGAAAATCGGCCTGACTCTTTTGGAGGAGAAGTTTTTTTAAGTTTTCACTATAGCCATATCAGGCTACATAGCCCCGCCCCCTGGCGGCCATGGTTTTTGTCCAATCAACATGGCTTAAAGGAATCTGATAGTGGGTCACTTAAGGAACATTTCTACAAAATTATTTGAAAATCGGCCTGACTCTTTTGGAGGAGAAGATTTTTTAAGTTTTCACTAAAGCCACATAAGGCAAAATAGCCCCGCCCCCTGTCGGCCATGTTTTTCGACCAATCAACATGACTTGAAGGAATCTGATAGAGGGTCACTTAAGGAACATTACTACACAATTATTTGACAATCGGCCCGACACTTTCAAAGGAGAAGATTTTTTAAGTTTTCACTATAACCATAAAAGTCAAAATAGCCCCGCCCCCTGGCGGCCATGTATTTCTACCAATCAACATGGCTTGAAGGAATCTGATAGTGGGTCACTGAAGGAACATTTCTACAAAATTATTTGAAAATCGGCCTGACACATTCGGAGGAGAAGATTTTTTAAGTTTTCATTATAGCCAAATAAGGCAAAATAGCCCCCTCCAAACTGGCGGCCATGTTTTTCGACCAATCAGCATGGCTTGAAGGAATCTGATAGAGGGTCATCCAAGGAACATTTCTACAAAATTATTTGAAAATCTGCCAACCAGTTTGGGAGAAAACGAATTTTGAATTGTTTTTCATTTCGTTGCCATGGAAACCGGAATTCTGCATGGATCCCAAAAATTTAAAGGAATTCTGGTGAGGTCATCGAGGGGATGCTTTCTGTGAAGTTTCATCCCAATTGACCCACTGGTTACTGAGGAGAAGAAGTTGACGCACGACGGACGACGCACGACGGCCGACGCACGACGGACGGACGCACGACGGACGACGGACGCCGGACAAAAGGCGATCACTCAGGTGAGCTAAAAACACTTATCAATACGTTGCAGTCATTTGGGGTGACATGTTCTTATGATGAAGTTTTGCGTTTCAGGCGGTCAGCTGCCAGAGCTGCCACAAAGCAGTGCTCTTGTCCATGCATACTTGATGCATTAGCAGGTTTGGTTCAAGTAGTTGTGGATAACTTTGTCGCGGATATATCATCCCAAAATGGTAACTATCAACACATTCATTAGCTGTCCTAGTCACACAACCTAAAACTGAATCTGAGGCAGATCATTTTAGGTCAGAGACTATCTAGCGAATTACGAAGGAGGAAATGTCGGAACCACTTGAATATGATATTGG
This sequence comes from Serripes groenlandicus, assembly GCA_031761405.1. NCBI lineage: Eukaryota > Metazoa > Mollusca > Bivalvia > Cardiida > Cardiidae > Serripes > Serripes groenlandicus. The sequence continues at coordinate 89,933,406 of JASEVX010000004.1, forward strand.
GATACAGATGTACAACGGACCCAAAAAATACAAAAATGCCTGAGAGTGCAGCTGTTAAGTCGGTGCTCCCTCTCAGGTTACTCGCGTAAAAAGTTGTCTCCAAACGGAGAGCTGAAGAGTCTGACTTTGCTTTTATGAAAGATTTTGTGCAAAAACCAGACTGCCCAGAGTATAATGGATATATCCAAGGCTCGTAATCAGGGACAATCACAAATGCCGAAGACTAAAACTGCGTACTTACCTTTGATAGACCTGGTACCATTTATTAATGAGTTTTGTAGGCTCAATTGGCACTCTAATGGAGAACAGTGGGCTACCGGATATTATGAGAGATGTCTTCGGTGGTGTCGAAAATATAATGACAGGGAAACAATTTCCTCAAAACATTCGTGCATTACGCATGCTTGCTGAAGCAATACTCCTAGGGGTTATTGATGACCACATCCTCATTTCGAAAGAAGAATTGATGAAGGTGCTGGAAGACCTCTCTGAAAAAAGCAAGACAGCAAAGCTGTGGGTGGATATGTTGATAAAACCAGTTTGTATAATCATGATGTTTGTGAGGGCAGAACGAGAGGGTGACTGGCCACTGCATTTAGAAGCGTTTAAACAAATGATCCTATACTTCTTTGCTTCTGGGCATGTGCATTACGCGAGATACAGTATGTGCTACCTACATTCGATGGAGGCACTTCCCGACGAGGTTCTTGCTTGGTTCATGAAGGAAAAGCATGTCATGAGACACCAGCGTGGTTTGTGGAATGGAATATGGAGTGATATGTACATTGAGACTACGTTTATACGGTATGGTCATGCCCCTGGTGGCATACTTGGTATAACGTTGAAGCCCGAGACACTTAAAGTGTGGGCATTGAGGCTCCATACAGCAGTCGTTTCGAAGCTGATCTAGACGAAATGATTGAGAATACCAGTGAAGTTGTGAACCAACACAAAGAAGAGAGGAAGACACGAATAGCCAATGATAGAAGGGACAGAGAAGCTCCGAGGGCACACCTTGAGAAATGCACCGATCCTCTCGATCCAGAGAAACACCAAGATGATATATTTAACATTGTAACATGAGAACATGGGACCACCGCAGTCAATGTCCAGGATGGGTTGCGAATAGGGTTGGGTCAAATAAATAAATTTGGGCAGAAATTACCAGATGGCTTGCATGACGTCATTCATAAAAAAGTGATCACGATGGTAGCAACAAAGAAACATGTCAATGTTGGAGAAGCTAAAGTGTATGACACAAATGTCATTTACTCGAGGGTCATAGGGCTTCAGGCTAGTGGTCTCGAAGTAAATATCAAGGATGTTCTTCCACACAAATTAGCCCCAGTGCCAACATCGATGTTCGAGTCGTCAGAAGAAATGAGAGCAGCCACATCAAAATCAATATTAAAGCGACAGCTGCAGGTTTAGGTTTCCGCTAGGACTTCTAGTAATGTTAATACGGTCTCTGTGATTGATGGCTCTGTCTTACTTTGGGTTATCCCTTGGCCCGCAAATGGCACAATTAAGGACCATGCAATGAACATGAAATATTCAATAGGGAAGAGATTGAAGATGGGGGATGTTTTCCTAGTATTTGATCGGTACTATGATTATAGTACAAAGAGTGTCACTAGAAGTACCAGGGCTAATGGAGCAAGCCGGGTCCACCAGTTACAATTGAATAGCAAGTTACCACCGGAGAAAATAGTATTGACCGTGACTGCAAACAAGAAGCAGCTGATAAACCTGGTTGTTACACTTCTAATCGAGGGTTATGAATCATTCCATGAACATACCCGTAAGCTGATTGTGAAGCTGCTCAAGTTGAGATCAGCAGCGGGAAAGCTACAATAAGACAAGATCTCGCAACAACACATGAAGAGGCAGACAATATCATTGTCCAGATGGCAATGATGTGTGCCCGAACGAATGATCAATGTCAGGTAATGGTTGTCTCTGATGACACATATTTTTTTATACTTCTTATGCATTATTATTACACTGCAAATATGGAGTCACCTATCAAAGAAAGGACAGTAAACAGTAGAGAAACATGCATGCCTAGTTACCGAAATCTTGCCAGTCCACGCGCTTACCGGATATGACACGGTAGCATGTTGCTATGGAATAGGAAAGGGGACTGCTCTAAAGGTACTGCGAACTGGATCTCACTCCCTGTCACTTCTTGGTGTTATGGACGCTCCAATATAATCTGTGATTGCGCAAGCTTCTGCATTATGTCAGCCTGTTATGGACAAAATTCTACCACGTCAATGTCTGAAACACGATGGAAGGTATGGGCATCGAAAACAGGAAAGTCCTTCTCATCACCACCGAAACTATGCTCTCTCTCTCTCCAACCAATGCGGCTTTTGTGGAGAATGTTAAAAGGGCCCATCATCAAGCCATTGTATGGTGCTCATTAGAAGATAACAATCCACCAGAACTTGATCCGGAATTGCATGGCTGGACAAAGGAAACAAAGCTTAAAACCCTCCAACTAACTTCTCTTCCGGTCAACACAGAACTCGCTCCGGAGTTCATGCGACTTATTAAATGTGGGTGCAAGAGTGGCACCCCGTGCAGTACTCGTGCTTGTAACTGCATTAGTAATAATATGAAATGCACACTATTTTGTGCCTGTCACAATATTAGTTTTATTTCAAAACATTGTGCAACTACTAGGGCTGCGTATTTCTTAATCGTTGAGTTTACTGTAAGATATATACAATTTCCCCCATAACAACATTGGAGTGTGGGTAGATAAAAACCAGCATATTTCAACTCTGATATTATGAATAACGAAATATTTTGCATACAGATTGCAATAACTAGATAATTTGTATTACGATTCGAATGCTTGTTCTTTTTCTATGATCAGGCACCTTTTACGTCTGATACCAAAAATGTTAACTTGTGTTTAATATGGCTCCTAAGTTTGAAGCCAGAAACATGAAATGGTGGCCATTATTGGCGGCTATCTTGAATTTTCTATGACGTAATCCATTAATGACCATACAGATGGTTTAAATGGATTCCTTGACCACTAAAACATATGTCTAGACACCAACATTAACATCCTATGTATAAAATGAGAAGTTATGGCCAATTGCATGAAACGGCGGCCATCTTGGACGCCATCTCGGATTTCTCTCATTGCTCAAGGGTGACTAAAGTCCACCCGGCGTATTCTGAAAGAGGACACCTTGGACTATACAAATCAGTTGTAAAAAGAACTATATAAGACATTTCCAGGTTCAACCCTACTTCTGCCGGACTTATAGATTCAGCTATAACACGACACTCCTGAAAAAAAAAAACACCCAATAAAATGTTTAACATCTCTATTAAACATAAACTTTATTCATGACTTTCTTTGTACATGTGTAACAGCATGGTATAGGTTTAATTCTTTGTTCCAGAAGCATGAAAACAATGCAAACCTTGTATCAGAATGATACTGTTTCTTGCCTCGGCTACAATCACAACGACAGATTCCTTGTCGACCAGAAGCTATTTTCTTGAGAGCTTGTCGAAATGTTAAAGTGCAGTCTTTGTTGACATCAGGTGACGAACTGATGGCTGGAATATTTTGTACTAAAAATACTTCATAGTAAATATCAACATGTTCACGATCGAGAATAACAAGTATGTTTCTAGGGTCACCTCTATCCTTGTCAACCATAGGGATAGGAACAGTGGAATTATCTCCTATCTCACCTGACTTTAAATCAACACGGGACCACGTTACCAGTATTTCTGCTTGCGAACACTGTGACTGGTGCTCTTTTACGCTGAATGGAAATGGCTTGAAGTCGCTGGTCTAGCTGTGACGAACTGGGGAAGATAGTTTTAAATTGGTGCTTAGCTGGTGCTAGCTGGTTGCTGATGTGTGTGGGAAGACAGTTTCACTTGATTTCGAAAAGACATGATCAATATTTGTCTACATTGATTGAGAACACTAGAAATAACATAAGTCACCAACATTGAATTTCTAATTACTGATATGAGATCAAGCCATAATTCTTCTAGGGCGGTCAATGAAGGATCTTGCTTTTCACGAGCGGTTAATTCATTATAAATATTAGATGCATTTACTCATTACAGCTGTCATCTGTTACGGGAAGGTGTAATAGAGATGCGGCGAAGGTGGAAAAAGAGACCACATTAGGATAACGTCGCACGAAATGGTTTGCAGGTTTCTGCCTTTTCTCTTTTTAAACACCTGGACATAGAAGCAAACTGGGAAACAGTTTCTGACGATCCAGCGAGTAAAAACAACACAAATACCACCAACCGTCAGCAGCCTCCCTAATCGCTAGACATAATGGTTTGATTCTCTCTCATCTAGTGAACCACTATGCGTGCTGTGCGTCATTAGAATCTCAATAACCAGTATTGGTAGTGCTGTAAGGTGTCTATTTCCCTCACAATGTTCTTTTTACTAACAACCGAACCCCTATGATGTGGCTACTCAAAAGCATTGAGTCTATGCTTTTGATACCGACAACATAGGTTTAGAAGGATTTCATAAAACGCAAAATCCTCTTTAAGGCCATGTATAAAACCGACGGATAAGTATAATTAGGCTGACTCGAGACTTATCTAATACTCCTCTACATAAAAGCGCCCATAAACATCCATTTAAGTGTAACATAAAAGTGTGTTACGTAAGAGTGCAGTGCCTTTAAAGTTTAGTATCTCGTCGTCGTTCAATCAACATTCTACTCAAACTGTCAGACGATATATTATTAACGACGGTGGTAAAGTGTAGCTTTTAAGCTATTATTCGTTAGGCGCAACACGTATTATAACTTTTAAAACAGTTGATCCTGTAAGTTATGAAAACGACTTAAGATGGTCAGTGATAAGATAAATACCATACATTTAAAAAAAAAGAATGCAAAAAGAAACAGTTTGATTTGAATGGCGTCTTCAACCATTTTACTAACAAATTTCTCAAATGGATGCGCCCTAATTTGCATTTCAAAAGCGTTCATAGTCGATTTTCAGAATATCAAGTTATTTTTTTGGAATTGAACAGGTTATGCGCCATCAGGGCGTTTCCCGATTAACCTGCCAATTCCCCCGGTAAGTGATTTCTTACTTTGATGCCTATACCCTACACCTTGACACTGGCATAAATTTTGTCCAGTTCAGATATCATCCCCTCCTCCTTTGACTATTACTAAAACTATATACATATACTGTTGACAAGGGAATAGTTCAATCCTAGACAAATTGATAGCTTTCATGAAAAACAGCTAAAAATGACAGATATGTATTTATATAGCGAATGAGGTAAATATAAGAAATTGCCCATGCTGAGTTTATGACAATTTAACATAACAAAGTCACGTGAGGTATAATAATACCAATTATAGGTGTTCCATCAAGGATATCGAAAGTTGTTATTGGCGAAAATATTTACCTACCAAATTTCTCAAATGAATGCGCACAGATTTGTATTTCGAAACGTTTATAGTCAATGCTCAGAATATCAAGTTACATTTTTGGAATTGAGCACGTTACGCGCCATCTGACTAGGCTTTATACTGATGATACAGGTTTCACAAAATGGGTTCTAGCAGTCGAAGAGTTAATACCAAATATGTCATATCAGGGCGTTTTCCGATTAAACTGCCATTTTGCCCGGTAAGTGAATCCTGACTGTGATGCCTACATGTATGTCTGCAACTTCAAGCAGAGCGTAGGAGGACCATATATCTGATATTAAAAACGTTTGGTATGACCTGACCGGGGACCGAATCCGGGTCCCAACCCCTCATATCGGACGCACCAACCACGCGTAGTCTTCAACTCAACCGGTCATTATCCGAATCTTTTATGTAAAAATATGCTAACTGAGTAACCTGTAGGTCAAGAATAACGCTCGTTTGGGAGATATTAAGTGAACAAAAGAAATGTTCATCTAAAATAAAAATTAAAGCTTTCTGACTTTTGCGCTAATCCCTGTCTGAGAGGCGAAGACATCTGTCACACTTGTATTATCCTTGTAATGGAAAAGGGCATTGAAACGTTGAGATATTGAGATGATTTCTATGTGTTGAGCTGCGTAGCAACGATACCAAAGTTACAGGTGAAAATGTTGAAGTCGCATGTTGTCAGTGACAGGGAACACTAAATCTTCCAAAATCAGTACGCCAAAAAAGAATTGTGAAAACAATACTTGAATGAATTACGAATTGCAAACGAAAGCAAAACTTTAATATCAAAAAAATATATATATTCTAGGTAAACAACATCTATTTCATCTGACAAAGAAGATGTTTTTGTGATATTTAAAAGCATTTTGCATTTGCATATGCATTTGCAGCAGACCACTTTTTAAAACATTGTGCAAAAGGAGACATTGCTCATAAAGAGCACTCTCTCCGTTTGCTACAATGTTTTCTATTCCATTCTGAAATTTTCAAAAAAAAAAAACCTGATATATCAACCCTTACCCATATACAGACCCTTTCTGATGTCTCTGTAGAAGACGACTTTTGATAATATTGTGGCAAAAGAAGAACTTGCTGCGACATCACAACGCTTGAAATATGCCCTATTTTTAAGAGTATTCTCCTTTGAATTCGCTTGACGCATACCAATTTAATCTGGTATTAATGTTCATTTGATGACTCTTTATAATTATTGATTGGTTGTTAAACACGGCAACCAGGAGGCTTCAGAAAAGTGGCAAAATGACACAATTTAAAACTACATTCTTATGAAAGTTCATATGTGATTTCAAGATAATTTAGCAGAAATATTCCGTCAGTAATTATTTAAGTTTTATTGAATGGTTGAATGTCATAGCAACCAGGTGGCATCTGAACTGGGTAAATTGATTTGTAAGTTTCAAATGGCATCTCAGACGGTATCAGAAAAGGGGCAATATGATGCTTTATAATTCCATTTATATTTGATAAAATTTTCTCCGATATTAGCAGTTACACACATGATACTAAGCTATCTCTGAGTTGATTAATGTTGAGCCACTCTTGCCCTCTCTTTTGGAATGCAAAACAGTTTTGTACATTATTACATTGTTTTTGGTTTAGGCCCTTTTGTAATGATCTGTAGATTGTTATACAAAATAACTGTCGATATAGAAGCTTGCAATTTCATTTAACAAACACTAACAGTAGAGTATAATACAGGAGATGAGCAAGCAGATAAAACTATTTTAATAATTCGAAATACAACTGTTCTGGAAGATTAGACTTCTAAGTTTACTGTTATCATTGTAAACATATATATATATATATATATTGCATACTCTGAATGGATCAGTTGGTCCAGTACAGTCAATAAAGAGGAAGACACTCTGCTGTCATGGATGTTCATTGTGGGATTTCCATAGAGCTATTGGTGAAAACGGTCATAAACAAATGTACCATGTGGACCGAGTGATTTATTCGGAGATGGGATCAATTAAGACAAACAAGTATTTTTTATCTTGAAAATAGTTCATACTGGCCTAATGCATACATGTAATGGGAGAGGTGACTTCCATTCCCTATCAGCATTCTTTTCGACATTTGACGAAAATCAAAGCGGCAGTTGTCATTCGTCATCCGCCAATGGGCAAAAAGCCTAAAGCATATGTTGAAAATCAGCCAGTTCCTGGTTTAGAGAACTGGTGTGAGAAAGCCAGGAATCACATGGGTTGACGAACTCGTAGAAAGTTGTTCAGGAAATCCCCAAGAACATATGATCAGGGATGTCCAATATACACTCAATCTTATTAAGGTCCTCCCAGTGTGACATGTAATCGTACACGTTCAAGCTCTCTTATGAACACAAACTCCCGTTATGCGACCGGATCCCAGACGACGTTAAACATTTGAAAATCAAGGTTCGCTACGACTAGCAATCCGAAGGCTCTCAAATTAAAACCTTCAAACAATTCAATCCGAAATATGCATGCATCCTTGTACATGTATGTCTTTAGTAATGGACTAATAACTTAAATGGCACCTTTTAAAGTTTTAACGAAATATATAATTTTATTTTGTTATTATATCTTTCTATCAACATATGGTGTTCACAAATACGGTACCACCGAAAAAGGAACAAAAACATAATTGGTCTTCACGAGTATGCAGATGTCTTTAATATCACGATTTAAACGTTTGGTGACTATAATGTTTATTGGGGAAAATAAATGTAAACAATTATTTACATATCTCCCTTAATAAACTGTACCAGTTTCGGACAACGTTTATTTGCTGCTTCCTAGGAAACCTACAACGCGTCTACAACTGATTGATTGCTAAACAAAATGTGTAACTGACTCACTTGTGTGTTAGGGTAAATGGACAAGTAATACTGGTAAGTAACACTGGAAATGCCGTGATAAAACCGAAAAAGTGTTAAAAGCGGCATAAGGAACCATGCAATACAACGATAACCCCGAGTTGGCATTGGTTTATTGACCGTTCACCACTATAAGCCTATACATGCAGATACATACTTGGATGGTTTTTCAATACAATGGGCATATGCAACACGAGCCATTTATAATGGCATGACTTCTGTTCCATTTATTATATACCGCTGATATCGCAGCATCGTCGTTATAATTACGCGAGTATTTCTCATCGGTTACTTTGATCATATATCCATTGCCAATCACCGACGTAATCAACGCATAAAACATAACCCCTTATAAAAGTTCGCTTCTCGATTGCCAATAACCCTACTTAACATTATCGGAGACCATTGCATGTATTACGATCACGGAGAATGAGTAGTTCCTCCATATAAATAAGAATATAAGAGAACCTAGTTCAAAACCATTCACAAACAATGTTGGCATTACCAATTATAGTGGTTCCATCAAGGATAGCGAAAAATGAGAGTGTTAGTCTCTTCCATGTTCTAATTCGGACGACTCTATAGTTGAGGTTTAAAGAGTTTATGGAATATTTTAATAACTAAAACGGAAACAATGCTTATTTCAGGTGGGATACTTCGTTACGAGCTGACTCTTCTTGGATTTAAATTGTTTGCAAAAAGCCCACTATTGCCACTGGCTCTGAAAGAGTTAAACACACTGTTGACGGTTTTGTCATACCAGGACGTTACATTGCGGCTTGCATGTAACCATTGTAGCACTCACAAACGGGATCAGTAATGTGACAGGGAACACAATTACCAACCCAAGGTTATTGCATTGATACGAACATGATGTTATTAGAAGATATTAACACCAAAGCAATAGTTAAACGCTAAATATAGGACTTTCATTATAGATAATGAAATAACATACTTGAGAGAAAATCATAATCTAATTGCGGGATAAACTTACAAGTAGTTCTGATAATTTTGATAATTTATGAAAAATAGATGCCGTGTTATAACTGTAAAAATGTTGATAGCCGCATTAAACGCCTCTGAAATGAACGTTTCTAATGTAGTCATGTTTACTAGGTTTCCCGATCAGCTAAGACAGTAACGACAAGCACAATTTATCCACATCTGTTCGAATCCAGACATTGTCAATCTTTCTTTGAATAATTGACAAACCAATTATAAAAAAGGGAGATATGTCTTCTTAAATTTTACTCAAATGTCTATTTGCAAAAATGGTATTGCCAGGAGCTTCTAGTTGAACAATCTAGTGCGAAGAAACTGTGAATCAACGCCTTGACACAATAACATATAACATAAAGTGTACAAGGGCTCTTCGAAGTCGGACAAATCATCTGCATACTTGTGACTGTCCTGATATAGTATACAATTATGTTATTTGCTTTCGACCGAAACCGTATTATTATGAAGATGAATAATCTAGAGGTATGGCTCCTTAATCAATCAAAATTATTAACCCTTTCCTGCAAATGGAATCCGAGGAATATGGAAACGTATAATAAAAACAACGAAGAGTATGTATGCATGATAGTTTAATTATTTAATTTAGTTGATAACATTGTTGCAACAGAAGACATTTCTCATAATGACTATTGTACTACTTTTTCACAATATGTCGAAAGATTGCCTGCTGCATATATACGTTAATATGCGTATGGATTTGGGAAACGGATAAAAAGCGTTATTGTTGATGTTTCTTACACGCTGTTTATGATTAATTTGCATTTCCACTTTTGTACTTGGGCATTTGTATTACGAAATAAAAAAATACCATACAGGTTAACAGATATACCCCCAATACTCCGTTATCTCCAAATTCAGCAAGGGCTAAGGTCAATCATTATTCAAATTCAAAATAATTTTTAATATACAACTTTCATTGATGAGGCTACCGTCGGTTCGTTTGTAACTTCCCCATAGTTCTGTTTTAACAACGATTTGGTCTATCTAAAGTGTGAGGTATCCTCCGTGGCCAAGTGGTTAGGCGTCGGAGATTTGGAACCAGACGACCCGGATTCGATTCCCAGTCGCGGCGGTCATTGTGGAGTGCCTTTTAGCAAGGCCTTTTTCCTAGCCTAGTTCTGGTTTGTTTACCAATGGATCATGAATAAGTGAACTGTCGCAGTGATATAACTGACATGATGTTGGTACGTCGAAAACACTCAAACAATCAATGGATAAAGCCATCACTAAAATTACAGCGTCTATAAAACAGACGTTTCACTAAAAGCAGCAGTAAAGTACAAAATGTAGCTGTATTTGATTGGTGGATTTGCAAGCGCTAGCTATCAAACTCGTTCACTGAGAACGCAGAGCTATTATGAAATGATTGCTTGACAAAAATTGATCAAGAGAGGTCAATTACCCCTGTTTATTCATACACAGTTAGAGAAGCGTGTACTATGCGAATGCGAACATACTGAGCTACATGGCATACAAGGTCTTCCCAAACATGTAAGCCATTAAACAAAATCAAATACAATAGTAACATAGTAACATAGTAAACACTATGTCGATCATAATCAACAAAATGACATATAACGAAAATGTGTCAAATCTTTCAAATATACGTTCATTTAATTAATATAATATTTTCATAGCAATGAATTTTTAAAACTGATTTGAATTTAGGCGCATATAAAGACATGTTACATGTTTTAAATTAATAATGACTTCATTGAAAAAAAATAGTATATGGGGCGCCCGGGGAAGCCCATGTGTGTCCAGGTTGTCTAAGGAGAAACGAACCGGCACAGGGTGGAAAAACAGCATCTTGTTCGAGCTCTTAAGATTGGAAAAAACCCATACTGGACAGGCATAATTTAATATAGAGCCAACAAATCAATCGAACAACTGAAGCGCTGTATCCAAATGTTAACAATATTCAATGACACATAATTCACTAAATTGCTTTTCCAATTAGACATTTATTATTCAATAAAAAAGAACCAGTATAATTAAAAGTAGTTCCAAGGTAATTTAAATCGTTGAAAACCTCAATATCTGTTTAATTATATTTCCATTTCTCGGAAGACTTTACGGGACCTTACTTACGAAAAACGACTATTTTAGTTTTATGCGTATTGACCTGTAAACCCCATCTACAACAATAGTTGTATAAACTATCTAGACTGAACTGTAGGTCTTCTTGTGAGTTTGCTGTCAATACCGTATCATCAGCAAACAGTACAATAATAATACAAATGTCATAACACGAAAGTCAGTAGTTACTTCTATTTTGTAAATGAAGTTCTAAGTATTCAAGGGAGAGTGAAAAAATGACGGCGAATTGTGTCGTAACACTACTGATATATTGAAAAAATCGGAATAAGAATTGCAGTTTTTCACACAAGATTTAACTGTTGCATACATAGCTCTAAACGTGACCAACAATTTACCGTTTAAACCCATGGGGAACAATTTGTACCATAATGCATTCGTATATATCGAGTCGAATGCTTTCTTAAGATTAAAAGCACTATATAAGCGGTTTTTATCACCTAGAATTATATAGATTAAATGTTGTAAAACAAAAGCTGCATCAACAGTGCTACGTTCTTTACAAAAGCCAAACTGGGCATCGGACAAAATATTATTTTCTGAAATCCAATTTTCAACCCTAGAATTAAATGTTTTTCCTAAGATACTTAACAGGGTAATACCCCTGTACTTATTTGGGTCATTAACATTACCCTTGTTGTGCAACGGTAAAATAAAACCCTCTGCTCAACTAGGCTATATGATTGGCGAATTCTATATGATGTATACACATTTGTATTCACGTTTGCATACCACGAGAAAAACACAAATCAGATAGCATTAGCTGCATTCTTGTATCCTTCGACTCACCCAACCATACATTTATAATACCAATGCATATATGTTTTTTCGTTACAATATGAAATACTATGTTTTTGTTTTATATTTCGACATTGTAGTATACTAGCCTATGTTCCTTTTATATCTTTTCTGAATGATACTCTCTTTATGTGGAGGCAATAAAGAATTACTAACTAAATAAAGTGTATCAGGGACGTAGATAAGAGGGATAAGTAACTAAATTATATACTAAAATATCAGCCGTGCCAACATTTGTAGCAAGTAAAACTCAAAAACTATTCAAGATATGAAAAAAAAAAAATCTTCTTCTATTGCAGTAGATAACAATATTTTAATAGACTAAAGGTTTTGATAATATGTTATCCTTATGAAAAATGTCAGTCTATTAATTTTTGGAAAAAAATAATAAAATTCAGAAATACCAATATATGTGTCTTTTAAACCAGTCATTGTTCAAAATACAAAGAAATTCCAGTTGTTCATTGTATCTCTAAATTTAGTTGAAATGATAAGCTTTCAGAATATGTATGTTTTGTTTATGTGCCAAATGTGACTTCAAAGTTTTATTTGCTACAAAATGTGAAAAAGGTGTACAGGTGGAGTTGCCTATCCCTCTTATCAACGTCCCTTATTGTATGTACCACGCTTCCTTCTTATTTACGTTACACACGCAACACAACCCAAATACCATCTGCAGTATATCACATGAAGACAGGTCAGCTAACAATGCTATTAATATTGTGATTTCAATACTGATTACGAAAGTGTTTTTCCTTTGCTCTTGCATTTAGTAGTTTGGAATTGTTATTATTTGAAATGAATAATTGAAGAACCAATTTAGATTTAATTACGATTATAAATTATCCATTAAAAGTAAAGACAGACAAAAATATCCCGACAAGTTGTGGCTTGACACAGGACTAACGAAAAGCAAAAACAGGCTGCGTTGCATCTGCTAACCGTATAGACAATATTGTCCATTTGCAGAGGATACATGTATTGCCAACGACTGCAATATCCACCTGATCACCAGCTCTATCAAGACATGAAAACTATCCAGTTAATGAACTAATAATGGAAATAACATTTTGACAATTGGCTCATAAATAGTAAAATGATACTCATAGTACAATATCCTACTTTATGTTACTTTTTTAATCGTTTACATATTAAAAAATCCCCGACACAGAGAACTTTTTATGAAATAAAATGATCTTACATTTAACAAATATACACTTTTAACACATTTTACAAGTTTATTGTTTAACACAGTGGGCAACTTTCCCATGACTATACATTATTGAACAATGTGCATATTAACATCGGAGATACAAAAAACAAACATTGACACTTTCTTAATTAATTTTGGACTCTCCGATGTCATGCGATCAATACATTTCAAAACCTGATAAGTGATAGCTTGATGAACATTATTTGCATTTTGCCATCTTAGAATGTTGACCTTTTTCTGAACTCTCCCAAATAGTGACACGACCATTACTTCGAGTTATCCGTCTCCTTGTGCTAAATCCATTTATATATGTTCTGCTTTGTAATTAATTTATACTTAAATGTGTATTATAAAAATCCAGCATGTAAAACAATCATATCAAGAAAACAGTAAATAGAACTGCTGCTACGCAGTTTTCAAAAGCAGACCTAATAAAGGAATTTGTTCGAGTTAAATGACATACTCGAATAAGAACTTGTTCGAGCTATTTGTTCGAGTCCGCTGTATATGAATCAAATAACCCCACTGACTAGGTATTATTTACGAAAGAAAAGTATGCTTTCTACATCAAAAGGATACTTATATCCAGACGAAGACTGACTTTGTTAGTTGTTGTCAGTATGACAATTCGTCAATGCTCTTTCGTTATGAGACACATTGCATTTTGAAGGTGAAAAAGTCTTTGATTTTTGAAGATATACATCATAAATAATTTATAATGACATGACTTCCATTCATAATATACCACACTTATGGTCGGATAGAAGTTAAGAAATATAATTCATTTAAGTCCGAACCACCACAAACATACAGACACACAAATAATTACACATTTAATTTGTTAACTTTTGTGTCCTTATTTTCTTCCATGCTTTCTATAGCCAAGAAAACGTCCCATAATGTTATCATTTCACTTCAATTGTCTGTGATGTCATAAGCATGTAATAGCCAACATGTACACATTTGAACGGAAATGAAAACAACGTGTTTTCTAATACAAAAAGGATCAGGGTATTAGGGTATGTAGGATTTGTGTTATCATGATCTAACAATTATGATGTGTCGTACTTTCCGAGTTATTTTTTTATTTATTTATTTTAATAGCAGTTGAAGTCGTATTATTCGGATTTTCTGATCAAATCAGTCAACATCCGGTAGGGCGCGTGTAAGAAAGAAAACGCCGGTTTCGTTTTTATACACGCTATTTGTAGAAGTGTCTATACACGACCCTCGAGGACATCGTTGATAAAGCCTTTTATAATGACGTAAATGATAATGTAAACTTTGACCTATACATAACCTTTAACAAAACAACAATGTTAGTCGAGTTAGGTAAGTTTTCATCTTATATTTATTTTGTTCATTAAATTCTTTTGATTGAAAACAGCGTCGCATTTCTGATTACTTGCTTCTCACATTTTCAGAACACAATCTATACACATAAGGAGATTTACGTAACCCAAGTAATGTGAACGACCATTGTAGCTAGAAATATATGCTGTTTTACCTTTAGTTTCCCATTCCTCTCCTAACTGTCTTTAACACGTTGCTGTAATACGCAATAACTGTTTAACAAAAGAACGGCATATACGCTAGCCAATGTTATTTCGTACATAAACATTCCCATTAGTACTCAGGTCCTTCTTCAACACTTCTGACAAATACAATACATTTTATTACATATAGTCACGCCTCTGCAGCAGACGACTTTTGAAAACAATGTGACAAAAGTAGAAATTGCTTAAAACGAGCAATTTTGCGGGTTGACGCAATATTTTCATTTTTTTTCAATCATCATTCTTTTATTTATAGCCTTTCTTCATGTTTTTAACTTAATTTGTTCAAAGTCATCTGTTGCATATTTGTTGTATGTGTGAATGTGTTCATACTGATTCACACGAGGAGGAACAAACCTCTGAAACTGATCGAATATCAAGAGAATGTCGTTCGGAACCGGTAAAGTGCTCCTAGCCACTAGGCACATGCATACACAATAATGATTTTATATTATGTTCCTTGTATCCAACAGTAGGGCCATTCCTATAGCTGGCATCTTCCGATTTCAAATCCGAGGGTAAAACCACCAATATGTGATCAAAACGTAAAGATTGCATCATTTAGTTCAATGATATAGTGTTGGTTTTAGGTTCACGTGCATGTTGTTGTTTCCTGCTATTTTATGTTTCGGTATGCACGTATATGCAGCCCTATTTCACTTTAAATTTCAGATCACATGCAGAAATCGTCATATTAGCATGCGTGAAGGGTTCGTTTGATTGGGTTGATTTTGCATTACGTAGTCGTTTGAATCTACGAGGATCATTCAATCATTCGCGTCTGTCGATTTGAGCGTACAGTGACATTATAGCCTTCACTGTCCGTCAACATGTATTTCAATCATTGACCCCTCTTCTTACAAAGAAAGATGTATCACCTTGTTTATGTCCTGATACAGGAGACTTTAGACGCCTCTGCAGTATATATACAACCTTTTTACAAATTGTTGCGGGAGGAGGAGATATTAATCATGGATTGTTTCGTATGTTCGTATGTTTCTTGTTGATCAATTTTCTGTGCGTATTACCAAATCATACAATGCTTTAACAATGCAATATGAGCCGTCCCGCGAGAAATTATTGCCTCTGCGTAATGTATCGAACCAGATTAGCCTGCGCAGTCCGCGCAGACTAATCCGGTCCGACACATTCCGTCTCAGGGGTATAGAGGTATAGAGTAATGATTCCCGAAACAGAAAATCCACATGCGGCGAAAAGTCTCATCCATGTAAGCCTGCGCGGCATGCTTAGGCTGATCCGGGTCAATACTTTACGCAGAGACCACAATGTTGGTTTTCTCGCCGATGGCTCAATTATTAATCATGGATTGTTTCGTATGTTCGTATGTTTCTTGTTGATCAATTTTCTGTGCGTATTACCAAATCATACAATGCTTTAACAATGCAATATGAGCCGTCCCGCGAGAAATTATTGCCTCTGCGTAATGTATCGAACCAGATTAGCCTGCGCAGTCCGCGCAGACTAATCCGGTCCGACACATTCCGTCTCAGGGGTATAGAGGTATAGAGTAATGATTCCCGAAACAGAAAATCCACATGCGGCGAAAAGTCTCATCCATGTAAGCCTGCGCGGCATGCTTAGGCTGATCCGGGTCAATACTTTACGCAGAGACCACAATGTTGGTTTTCTCGCCGATGGCTCAATTATTAATCATGGATTGTTTCGTATGTTCGTATGTTTCTTGTTGATCAATTTTCTGTGCGTATTACCAAATCATACAATGCTTTAACAATGCAATATGAGCCGTCCCGCGAGAAATTATTGCCTCTGCGTAATGTATCGAACCAGATTAGCCTACGCAGTCCGCGCAGACTAATCCGGTCCGACACATTCCGTCTCAGGGGTATAGAGGTATAGAGTAATGATTCCCGAAACAGAAAATCCACATGCGGCGAAAAGTCTCATCCATGTAAGCCTGCGCGGCATGCTTAGGCTGATCCGGGTCAATACTTTACGCAGAGACCACAATGTTGGTTTTCTCGCCGATGGCTCAATTATTAATCATGGATTGTTTCGTATGTTCGTATGATTCTTGTGGATCAATTTTCTGTGCGTATTATCAAATCATACAAAGCTTTAACAATGCAATATATGGTTAACGATTATATAGTTGTCATCAGCATCTGGAAAGAAAGGAGAAAAACAAAATCGAAACGCCGCTGGATCTGAATTACTCGACCTGTACACATATCTTTGCCAGACAAATGATTGTAAGCAGTCGATTCACGGCAGGACTATATATGGAAATGGATTAAAATAAGTTTTCTAGTTTGTAAAATTGGTTCAAGTATATCTTAGACGGGGTAATACGATCATAATTAAAGAGAAAATGTTCATGTCGAGTGTTCATAATCGTCCTATTTACCGTCAAACTTATAGGATTTCACCAATAATCTTACCAGACACATCATTTTCTCACTCAATTTGTAGCCTTAATGTCATCTAGTTTCGATAATTGAGGTCTTGTTTTTATTAGGTGTCACGTGGAAATATGTAACCTTATCCGACAGACGCATTCTGACTTAATGTAAGACGACTTTTGAAAACATTGTGGCAAAAGGGGAAATTGCTCATGATGAGCAATTTCTCCTTTTACCGCAATGTTTCCAACTTAAATCCCTAATTACACTTTCATATAAAGTGGTTTTCAAACTTTGTTCTTGTTCACGACATGTTCGAAGTCGTCTGCTACAGATGTGTCATATGTGAGACAGGGTTTACGGATTTCTACTCAGGAAAAAATCACTTTGAACATTAAAGGCCAATGAAGATCCACAACATCTTGGGGGAATGCTTAGACATGCCAGGGTCTACACACTCATCCTACGTTCCGTAAATTCATCGGTAAGAATTCTTCCACTTTAATCAGACAATTTTTGTACAAATGGGCCATATTTTCAAACGTAAAAACTAAAACAAATTAATAATTATATCTATCGTACAAAATACAGAACAGGACAAAGTGTGCCCCGGCATAGGCTATTTTAGGCTAGAACGCTTTTCCGACTTCATTAAGGGAGACCGTCCTTAATGACCAAGGCGATTTCGGTACGATATCCTTAGAGATCATTAGTATTCATTTCCGATTGAAATGACCGCCATGTCCATGGGCGAGTTCATATGGGATCCGAAAACAGCCCGAGTGCACTCGGAATCCATTTGAACGGTGGTACTTTTAACCTTAGTGACGTCATATTGACCTTTTGAACCGAATCCTAATAACCAACCTCAAGCCTGGGGTTATTAGCATTTCAAAATGGCGACCAACGATGTTTACTACTCATTCGGAATACTTCGGTGATGAATGTTTCACCAATGGATGATGAAGGATTACGGTATTACCCGAGTAGTTCCGAATGGTTTACTACTAAGACGAGGAAACACCGTTCAGACGGAAAGCATTAGTGCGCTTGTTTTCTGAATTTATATTTAGACATGACGTACAGTTCTCTATCCTAGAGAAGCCCATCCGAACTCGCCCCATGAACAATACCAATCTATACCGACTTCGGACGGAAATAGCCGGAAATAGCCGAATATGTATATTGTTAAAAGATACTAACCACGTACGGAAATAGCCGAGACCATCAGGGATGTCGGTTCGATGATTAGATTGTAAACAATGAGTACCATGATTAGACTGTCGTTCGTGACAGTCCATTGGTCCGTATTCCCGTAGAGCGGTCTAAATATACTCGATTATCATTTCTGAGCGACGACGTTCACGCCGCTGTCAAAGTTAATAATCTTTTTTCGAATGATTGATATAAATTGCTTTTTTTAATGCAAAGAGGTAAAAGCGTGCTCCTCATTAAAGCCGTCTCATGCTTAAAGGAACTTGAACCGGTGTTGTCTTATTCCTTTTTAAACGTCTATCCGAACAGTTTATACTGACGATGCGTCAACATGCGTCTGCTCGTTTGAAAAGGTTTACTACTTTTATAAATTTTTCACAGTTGTGAACCAGACATTGATTCCTTATGCTGTTACTTTTTTGTTTGTTAAATCTGGGGAGTGTCTAAATGAAGATAAGTGATGCTCTAGCTAACCTCAATGAACAGCGGTTAAACATGTATTATGCATGGAATATTTTATTTATTTACAACGACAGTCACTGGCAAGCTGTAGTGAACGGTTTGTTTAAAAATAGCGACAATATCAGACATGCTGTAGAGAACGGTTTGTTTAATTATAACAGCAATCGTAGATCACGATGTATTGACCGGTTTGTTTAATCATAATGAAAATAGCAGACAAGCTGTATGGACCGGACCGGTTTGTTTGATCATACCGACAATAGCAGACATGCTGTATGGACCGGACCGTTTTGTTTAATCATAATGCAAAAAGCAGACAAGCTGTTTGGACCGGACCGGTTTGTTTAATCATAACGAAATAGCAGACAAGCTGTATGGACCGGACCGGTTTGTTTGATCATAACGACAATAGCAGACAAGCTGTATGGACCGGACCGGTTTGTTTGATCATAACGACAATAGCAGACAAGCTGTATGGACCGGACCGGTTTGTTTAATCATAACGACAATAGCAGACATGCTGTATGGACCGGACCGGTTTGTTTGATCATAACGACAATAGCAGACACGCTGTATGGACCGGTTTGTTTAATTATACAAACAAACACAGACTAGATGTATCGACCGGTTTTATTAATCATAACGTCAATAGCAGACAAGCTGTATGGACCGGACCGGTTTGTTTAATCATAATGAAAATAGCAGACAAGCTGTTTGAACTGGACCGGTTTGTTTGATCATAAAGACAATAACAGACAAGCTGTATGGACCGGACCGGTTTGTTTGATCATAACGACAATAGCAGACACGATGTATGGACCGGTTTGTTTAATTATACAAACAAACACAGAATCGATGTATGGACGGGTTTGTTTAATCATAATACAAAAGCAGACAAGCTGTATGGACCGGACCGGTTTGTTTAATCATAATGAAAATAGCAGACAAGCTGTTTGAACCGGACCGGTTTGTTTGATCATAAAGACAATAACAGACAAGCTGTATGGACCGGACCGGTTTGTTTGATCATAACGACAATAGCAGACACGATGTATGGACCGGTTTGTTTAATTATACAAACAAACACAGAATCGATGTATGGACGGGTTTGTTTAATCATAATACAAAAGCAGACAAGCTGTATGGACCGGACCGGTTTGTTTAATCATAATGAAAATAGCAGACAAGCTGTTTGAACCGGACCGGTTTGTTTGATCATAAAGACAATAACAGACAAGCTGTATGGACCGGACCGGTTTGTTTGATCATAACGACAATAGCAGACACGATGTATGGACCGGTTTGTTTAATTATACAAACAAACACAGAATCGATGTATGGACGGGTTTGTTTAATCATAATACAAAAGCAGACAAGCTGTATGGACCGGACCGGTTTGTTTAATCATAATGAAAATAGCTGACAAGCTGTTTGGACCGGACCGGTTTGTTTAATCATAACGACAATAGCAGAACAGCTGTATTGACCGGTTTGTTTAATCATAACGACAATAGCAGAACAGCTGTATGGACCGGATCGGTTTGTTTAATTGAAACATTAATAGCAGACAAGCTGTTTGGACCGGACCGGTTTGTTTAATCATAACGACAATAGAAGACAAGCTGTATTTAATATTTTTCGGTAGAATTGCGCTAGCAAGACTACTAAAGTTGCAAGTTAGATGTTGAAGCCACGTGAAGTAAATGACAGAGATCACTATTTCTGGCGTATCAGTACGCCAAAGTGATAGTGCCAAAGATTCAAGACTGAATTACGAAGGCAAACATAAACAAAAGTAAAATGAGTCAAATAAATTCAACTTATTTCGGGTAACCATATTAAATTACAAGTCTTTGAATGCGTAAAAATCATAAGGATGAGGTGTAAATCTACGCACACCCACCCTTCGCCCCCAATTCGTACGGCCGCCTGAACAAATTACCCTGTGTACATTGTAACCCTTTCTTCATTCGTGTACCATGCTAGTACTGAGTGATGGCGGATATGGACGGTCTTGATACGTGCAGCGTAATCTTGATCTTCACTGGTCATAATATACCGAAGTAAGATTTTCGTATGCCAAATTCTCATAATTTGAATGCATAATCCTACACGGGTTCAAATAATCTGTAAGATAAAACCTACCTTTGTTACAATAAAGCCGTTACTTGTAACTTTAAGAGAAAACACACTGATACAACTGAAATATTCTTGGAAGTGACGTTAAACATTATACAAGAAAAAAAAAAAAAAAAAAAAAAACCCACCTAGTTGTTTAATCGATTTTATTTCTATTTCTGAGAGAGATAATAGTTAGAGCATTGCGGAAAAACCACCCAAGAGATTTCTCAATGTTCGACAATGCTTCCTTCCAGCTTGGTATTAAAATTATACTTCCGCCATTGGGATTTAATGCCTCGTTACTGTGGTATTTTCATAACAGACAGGTCTTTAAATGTAAAACCTGGTAAACGATCATATCAAAACCATTTCTTTCAGAGTAATCAAGAAGAATGCGCCGTGGTCGAGTTGTAAGCGTCGGGGATTGGAACCGGGCGTCGCGGGTTCGATCCCCACTCGCAGCGGTTATGTTGTAGTGCCCATTGGACATTGGACAAGGTACATTTCTTAACCTAATACTAGTTTGTTTACACAGGCGTACTGAATAAGTGAACTGTCGACGTAATATAGCTGGAATAATGTTGAACACGGATTTGAACGACGTTCCAGGAAAACAGACAAAAGTCCATTTGCTTGAGCTGGGTCTGCCTTGTTCGCCAAAGAGCAACACACGGTTTCAAGAAATATTTAATCCTTTTCAACATACAGACCCTTATGACGACATTGCAATTTCTCCTTTTGTCACATTATTTTCAATTGAATTTGAGTAAATGCATTCAAAGTCGTCTGCTGCAAAATTGTTATATGGGAAAGGGATATAATTCTTTCGAGATAGGCGCAGGTAGATCTTTATCTACACGTGTCGTTTAGTACGGTAAGGTCCGTTTCGCCTTCAGCACATAGTACTTTTAAACGGCTGATAAGAAACAATAAATTAAGCGGTGCTCGTTTAAAATCAACCTTATCGTAAAAAGCACACATGAGCCAAATTACGAGAAAACTTATACTGTGGACTCTCACAAGGAGGCGAAAAGTGCATATCCGGGTTTGCCTCCGCGGCATGCATAGGCTGATCTGGTTCGATACATAACGCAGAATCCATAATGTTGGTTTTCTCACCGAACGGCTCACATGTTGAAAAGACTTCCCTGCGCATCTATGCTAAGAATAAAAATGTATACGGATTAGAGACAGATCAGACTGCAAGGACTCGCTGGCTGTTCTGGATTCACACTGGTCGTAAATGCATTGCGATTGGTTTTCGCAGAGCGCCGCTTAATTATCCTAAACCACCGTTGAAAAACTGAGCATCGACTAGTAACATGATGCATATGGCGCATAGGATTACGGAACGTGTGCACGCATTTGATATCGTCACAACAAGTTTGTATTACGCGACAAAATGAACCTGAACCTGATCCTGACAGTCAGCTTAAAACTATATATTGACATCGCGATGCGTTTAAATTTATCACGCTCGATGTTTGCTTCTTGAATATCTAATTAGTCAGTTTTTGCGCCGTTTGAGGCGTTTGCAGCAAAGATAATTGAGAATGTATAATCATTCAATTAGCGATATCTTGAATGGAAATACACTTGGTGAGGTTTGCTTATTTGCATGGCGTTTTATGCCACTTTCAACAATGTTTACGATATTTATATGACGGTGATTTCTTGGTAATTTGTCTATTTACACGCTAACATCACTGAGCCATTCGTAATGCAAACCCAACAACCCTTGGGTTATATATTTGCGGTTATAAGTGGATCCATTTACTTTTGTATACTTTTTGTTTTAAACTTGCTATTAAACGTGTAGCTTTTATGTATTAAAGTATATTGTAGTGTATGGTATTTGATAAACAAGCATGTTTTACATGATCATATCTATCTTTTCTATTTAACTTTTTCAGCGCCAAAGGCAATATTGAGGTTTTTGCAAACAATACTGATTCAGGCGAGTCTTTTAGTTATCAAAATAATCCAAACTTTTATTACATGAGAAATGGAGACGCCCGATTTTGAACTTGGAAGAGTTTACTTTAAACGATTCGGCGCTGAAAGAGTTAAGTTACACCACTGTGTATCTGGTAGAACCTTTGAGTAAGCATGTTAAAGTCTTACTATGAAACAGCCAATTCAGTATACTTATTTACACGTCATTTTAACAGTATACAGGTGTTTGATATGCAGTTTTCCATAAAGAGTAACATTGAAAACGAATAATATTGAATGAAGTTTGACACCGGATCAGGGGTTTTAATACAATTATGTAGATGTATGCATCTTTCATTCACGCTTTATAAGGTTTTATCTGGATCACATGCATCGACATACACATTTTCTCTGCATAATTCATTGGAATAAAAGGAATTAAAGAGATCCATAAAATAAAATGCCATGTAAAACATTCGGTTTCCGTTATAAATTCTGATTAATGTTTTTTATGTCGACAGGCCAATGAAATGAGCGACTCTTATCGACATTATTTTCTCATTTATTAGTCTCACGTTTGCAGAGACACCTACAATCATGTAACGAAAACAAGGGAAATCACTGTAACCTAGTATACAGCATTCATAACATTACATGTGTGCCAGAGCTACATGAAATACAGAAGTTTCGCCATAACTCGGAAGCCGAAAGAAACCCAGCAGTAACATAGATCACTCGAATGATAAAATGATTTGCGTTTTAGTAAAGACATTTCTAATATGTAACGTCGGCCAGTTCACCTAACGTGTTTGTGCTAGCTTTTCCGCACCTGTACCTGCACACACACCCTTATTCCTAGGCAATACATTCCTTACATTACATTTTTCAGCCTACTTTGTGAAAGGAAAATGGCGGTAGTCACAATGGCTCGACACATAGAATTATCGACGCGTTCGATTAATCGCTTGATTTAACAAAGTTCTTTTGAAACTTGATTA
The DNA here is from genome assembly GCA_031761405.1 of Serripes groenlandicus. NCBI lineage: Eukaryota > Metazoa > Mollusca > Bivalvia > Cardiida > Cardiidae > Serripes > Serripes groenlandicus. The sequence continues at coordinate 89,957,530 of JASEVX010000004.1, forward strand.
ATCAGACATTGAAGATCCAGAGGTGGATCACTTTACAACAACGGAAAGGGTTAAGAAACGCCTCTGCGCGGTGTAATCAAGCCCCACCAGCTCGTCTATTCCCATACACACACTATGCAAAGTATATTAAAATTGTGACTAAAATAACTACGTATATATGCGGTTTTACCTCGATCGTCATGTACTGAAAAATCTCAAGGTGAAAATTTATTTTTTAAAAAGCTTGAGTCAGTATACAGTTATTCATTGTTACGTGTGTAACAGTCGCGAAGTGAGGGGCGATGACTGATATGCTCAACGCCGTTAAGCCGAACTAAACGTGGTGACGAGATACCGTAATAACACAGCCGTTCGTCCGTATAACTTCTCATAAAGATAAACCAATGGTAGAACAATGCTAGTACGATACAATGGCAATCATGGTCATTTCGTAACACAGTGTATGCTTTTCCCTAGTTCGTGAAAGTTATTTTACAAATGACTTGACTGAAATGAGAACGTGACAGTAAATAAAGTGACATTGGTCAACTACATTCGTACAAACTTATGTGTATATGAGCGATGCTACGGGAGCACCGACTTCAGCGTAAATACAATGTATGACAAGGGTATGTCACGGGTTCAAATCCCGTGATGAGCGGGTTCTGCCTTTAGGATTGTCCTCACAAACGGCGCGAGTACTGGCTATGTCTCCAGGAAGCAGGAATCGAGCTTGATTCTTAATAGCTTTAATGTTGTTTCGCACTCGATGTAAAATAAATAAGTGTAAACTAAGGATATGTTACGATTTACATGTACCTGTGTATGCAAGATAACAATGGATGCTGTTTTCCATATATAAACAATAAGCGAACGGTGCAGATCCAGATCATAATTCCAATGTGCGCACGTTGATGTGGATTAACTCTGATCACAACGTTTCTTAGATTGGTTAACCGGGAGCGCCTGTCATATTTAAAAAGAAAATCGAACAGCGGTTGTTCATTGGATAATCCTTACCCTAGATAGATTTATCGATGCATTCACAAAGCATATAAACATTCTTTCCGTCGTTTGACAAAAGTCATTGTGACAAGCCTCGTTCGTCCTCCATGTGGAAAAGCAACCAAGCGATTGGAAAGATTGTCGTGTGGATTACTTGTGTGAAAAAGCGAGGAAACACATGAATAGGTGAAGTGGCCGCCGTGGTATGACTGAAACATTGTTGAAAACGGCGTTAAACCCCAATCAATCAATCGATCACAAAGCATATTACATTTAGTCAAGCAGAGCAACACAATATGTTTAGTTTGAGGATAAAAGAAATAACACCAGATGGCTTATTGCAAACGATTGATAAGATTTTATCAAAAATGCAAACACATTTCTCTCCGATATTGTATATCCAACTGTTCTCCCAAAGATAGTATACTTGTCTTTATATGACATTACTATTACACCAATTGTAGGCAAAGATCGGTATATTTATATAGCATCGTCTGTTATTGATATACACTATTTGACTGTTGCCAAACTAAAGGACATCAATCGTTTTCATAAAGAACTTCCCTCGAACTGAAGGATAAGAAAAGAGATTTCAGCAGATCTCAAGTCAAACTAGCCATAGTGCATTTGCAACCAGTGAAAATCTGCTATCGGTTCCAAATAACCATCATTTGTCTGAAGAGATTGTCAGAAACAGGCGGTGACTAATATGCGACAAAGTTCAACTGCGACAGGATGCATAGCTATAAATTGCTCTCATTAACAATTTAACCATCCCAGTGGCTTAGGAACTACATATACTTGAAGATAGGACAACTATACAAGTATATACAAAAAGGTTGACTTTTGAAATGAAAACATAAACGACCGTTGTAGCCAGCAAAGTGAGATATCAATATCCAAACTTTAGCCGAATTCATTTTTTAAAAAAAAGGTAATTAGAAGGTATAACCTTACCGATTTATTTGCTGTGCGTGATTGGTAATTTACATAACTTGTTAATGTCGACGAACTGAACTGATATGAATGTCAATGAGAATTATAACCAAATATATCTTTTATCAACGTGACCTCAATTCATATGCATTGTATCAATCACTAGATCAGCATATATACCAAAATGGAGAATACTTTACAAGTAGTGGACTATGTTGTATTAATTGCCACAATAAGCCTTTCGTTGTTTATTGGGATTTATCTGGCATTCAAACAAAGGAAGTCTACGTCAACTTTTGGATACCATCGGGCGTCTGGGAAGCTGACTGCGGTTCCAGTTGCCATGTCTCTTCTTGTGACATTTGAATCGTCGATATCGTTCCTTGGCAACCCTGCTGAAGTTTACATTTATGGATTTAAGTACTGGCTGGCAAATGTTGGATGGTTTCTCGGGATATCAAGTTTGATTTGGATATCCGTGCCATTGTTCTATCCATTGGACATTACAAGTGTTTTTGAATACCTAGAAATGCGATTTGGATCCTTGTTACTACGGCGCTTTGCCACAGTCATATATACCGTTTCTATGATAATATATGCTGGTATGGTGACTTTTGGTACGGGTATAGCACTAGAATCAGTAACGAATATACCGTCAACAACCTTTGTGATGGTACTGACTTTAATTGCTGTTATTTACACATCGTTAGGAGGTCTTAAGGCTGTGATAGCCACGGACGTTATCCAAGGTATAATAATGATGACTTCTGTATTTGCCGTTCTTATTTACGGTACTGTTCAAGTTGGTGGTGTGGGGAACGTTGTGTCATTCAATAAACCATCCGGTAGACTAGATCTTGTGGACTTTGACCCTAATCCGTATGTTAGACACACGTTTCTGACGTTACTAATAGGCACAACAATAAGAAGTTTGGACATGTCTATACGGCAACCAGCAGTTCAGAGGATAAATTCAACGGTGTCAATCGACGAAGCCAAGAAGGTCGTGTACATCGCTTTGCCAGGTTTTCTGATAATCGAACTGCTATTAATGTTCGAAGGTCTTGTAGCCTTTGCATATTTTTCACATAAAGGCTGTGATCCACTCGCGTCGAAACAAATTACAAATCCGAACCAAATCATGTCATTTATTGTTTACGATATGTTCGGATCTTACAAAGGGACTACAGGGTTATTTCTAGGAGCACTTTGCAGCGCTTCACTCAGTACAATTTCTTCGTTGCTTAGCAGTGTTTCTGCGATACTATCTGAGGATATCACGCGATGGACTGATATAAGCGATGCCAGATTGACAATTATATCCAAGATTCTTGTTCCGGTCGTCGGAGTGGTTTGTGTAGGAATAGCTATGTTAGTCCAGGAGGTCAAAGGTCCAATGAGTCAAATAGCTACCAGTATTCTTGGAGCAATGAGCAGTCCACTGACAGGCCTGTTCATGATGGCGATATTCATCAAGATGGTAAACAAGAAAGGAGCTATCCTCGGGGTTATCATTGGTTTAGGCTTGGCTTTATGGCTGTCCATAGGATACAATTTTTTATCCGATATCCCACAAACCCCTTGGTTACCTCTGGGTCCTACAAACAATTGTCCTGTTAAAGTCACTGTAACTAATTCATCCGTAGTTGTGTATTCAAATGAAACAGCACAAATTCGGAATGATACTATATATATATCGGATGAAGAACCCTATCAAATGCATGGACTTGGATATCTGTATAATATTTCGTATTTGTATTTCCCACCAATGGTCATGGTTGTAAGTATCATTGTTGGAGTTATTACAAGTAAATTAACAGCTTCGAAGTATGATTACAAGGGTCCCGAAAACTTGAATCTAGTACTGTGGAAACAGTTATTATGCTGTATTTCATTCAAAAAATACCCTTCGAAACGTAAAGAGGTATACTATCTGTATGATAAAGAATTAAATGAGACAACATGAACCAATCATTTTAAAAGTATAAACAACTCAGGTACGATATATTATTACTATGTCGTAACGATCCTGGGGACGACGTAATGCTTAAACAATACAATGAGGTACATGTAGGAATACACCCTCCATTCATGTTTATCACAATATGTAAATAAATGATTAAGTTTACATACATGTATATAGTTGTAGTACTGATTAACACTACTTGATAAGTATTGAAATCTCTATGCACTTGTTCTTAGGGAAACACAACTGATAAAATACGCTCTTATGTATTTAAGTATAATTTAGCACTAAGTTAGTCTTGGGGAATTGGAGCCAGTTCTTATTTCCTATCTATTTTCAAGTACTTGACCAATCATGTGATTTCCTTACTGAACTGACAAAAAAGTCAAGGTCATTTAGTCTGGAGAATATATGAGGTAATTTCAGCCGCAAAAGGACAGACAAATGAAACTTGTTGAAAGTGAAATTGATGAAAGTCAAAACTATTTAAAGGGACATTGTTACTAACTAAACATATCTTTATTATCATTACGTATAACAACATACTTAAAGCTAATACACATATTACTATTTAACATAATAGTGTCTACCCTCGAAGACTATCCACACACACACACACACTCACGCAAAGACAGACACCTTTCGATTTAATCGATCGTTTGCTTATCACTTTGATTTAATTGCTTGATTATTTTGCTCATCGTGTTTATATGTCTTATAATATGCGTTCATACTAAGGATTCCCTTTTCAAGTTTAAATTGGAAACAACCTAGGGCTGATGTCAAAGTCGACAATCTTTCCTATAATGTATACCTTTACCATACGTCAAGACTAGGACATGCATATTCGGCATAAAGCCCGTGGCATGACTTGAATATAATCATATGTTAATTAAATGGGTGTTACAGTATAACTTTCTTTTTCGATGCGGCGTACATGTACATGCATATATCACCTGAGATACATTTAGTCTTACAAACTACGCATTAGTGAAACGTTTGCATGTAAACGATTTGTGCTATATATATAGGACTAATACAAATTCTTACCCTTATATATCGTTTATTGTAAAATGTTCATAAATCGTGAATTTATTGTAGATGTAGGAGACATACGATTTAAGACGTAACCCAATGTTCGTCGTTTCTCCGTTTACATTAATAAAATTAGAAACAACCTTCAATAATTTTGTTTTTATTTGATAATACTATGAAAATGTCGGCCGGGTGATATAAAAGTGTTTACAAATGGTAGAAGTGTTCCTTCCTAGGTGTCCCGGGTTGCTGGTGATATAACAACAGCTGCCGTGATACACATATCCATACTACAGGTAATCCAATAACGTGCTATACTGGCTTAAACAATACTCAATGAAACATAATATAATGCATTTACACATAAGTTACTGTTTGTAAAATAATCGTTTGAGTCTGTCTATAGGAAAAAAGAAAGGCGCCATTTAGTACTCTGTACCTCTGATCCGTCACATCAGAATTTGCAGTTGTTGATGGAAGGTATTGACACTTTTAATTTGTTATTGATTTTACTGAATTTGTGTTCTACGCCGATTCTAACATTATTTCATTAATGTCACAGCAGCAATTCACATATTCAGGATACCAGGGTAAACCAACAAGTATTAAGCTAGGAAGTGTGTGTGTCTTACTCACGGACACCCCACCGTGACCCAGTTACAAGTGGGGATCGAACTCAGGACGCCCGTTTTCTTATACTCCATGCTAACCATATTCCTAAGTAGTATTACAAATACATGAAATTGATTCTGCATTAATGGATATGAATATTTTAGTAATTGTAATAACTGCCTTACATGTAATATGAATTTAATAACTCGATGCATTTAGATCAAGGCATAACAACTAAATGTAAATGAGAAAAGAAAATCAGAAAAGAGATCCATCAGAAAAATGCGGAACAGGAATTTGTAGCCGACGGTATTATCATACAGAGGGAAAAGAAAAGGTAATTCTTTTTATCAATGCCTACATGTTTTCCACGATTCTTCCAGTTTCCGTCATGGATTATGTTGTCATTTTCCGTATTACATTGACCAGTTAACAGCGGACTCTCTTGAAATGAGTTGAACATTCTAATGAACCTGGATATTATAGCGTCAACGGATAGCGACAATTCCGTTTAGCCTGTGCATCCACAAAATCATATTGTAGGCATGAATTGTATATAGACCCGATTCATGTTCCGACAAAAGTATAATGTATCGTTACCTCCATAATGTTACGCCCATGTAAATTTAAATGATACCGGAACCTCTTTGTGGTTTAGTAGTATAGCGTCCGTCTCGTGTGGGAGGTTATGAGTTCGATCAAACAAAAGCTTTTGAAAACGGTAGGAATGACTCCCCCTCCTTTGTGCTCAGGGATATAGGGTTAGCATAACGACGGACACACCACTGGTGTCAAGATAGGTGGACCAGTAGTACTGGTAACTAACGAAGGACCTAAATCGCCAGCCGCAGCTCAAATGTTGATGTATCGATATTGATCACAGGTGCTTTTGACATTATTATCACTTCATGACTCTATTACTGAGATAAATCGAGGCGTGTCTGCATTTAAGTAGGAACTAAATTGTTAAAAAGGGAGTGTCCTTAAATGTGCGTATTATTCTGTTAAATCTTCAGATGAACACATCATTACAATGTTAAAGTTTTGGTAGATCTGCAATATAGACACACAATGTATTCGAATATGTGTGGACAAGTATATTAAGATACCATTAATCTGTCGTTGATGTTTACTTATGGCTTACTCTAATTGTATGTATGGATATATAGTTGGCTTTCTACGATTGCATGTACCACCTCGGATGCGGAAGGTTACGGGGTCGATCCCTGGCCGGGTAGTAATGACTTTCTCTCCTTGGCTCGCTGGTGTCAGTATAAATGGACTGGTAGTTTGGGTAAACAGTAAGGAAACGCCACGATATAATGAAAACTTGTTGAAAGCGATCTAAAACACCTTACAAACAAACAAATTGTTGCTTGTAATATACCTAACACTGCATGTGTGGCAATTTGATAATAGAAACTTATCTACAACAAGATTGCCCATACATGCAGAAGTTGTAACTAAGCTCTTTGTAACAATGATTATCATTCTTTGAAACGATTTAGTTTTAATTGCATTGACCAGCCATTGATATGTTAGTATTTCAGACAACAGTTTTCTATGTAAACTGATATAACAACTTATGTTGAGGGAGGTCCCAGAAAACACATGCATTGCAAAACAAATGGATCGTACGAAATTGAATATGCCAAAGTGTTTAAAATTATTGTAATCACTTCGATTTAATCATTTAAATCTTTTTTAGAAATCGGAAAGAAAACATTTCCGACACATCCAAAGAAAAACATTAAGCATACTCGACATATGAGCCAGCACACGGGCAAGGGTAGCTTAAACATTGAGCAGCATACATCCAGATCAGACTAATCTTAATATACTATGTTCACAGATTATGTACAGTATCTTGTTACATATGTTATTCCCCGGATCATTGATCTGCCATGGCATGGCCGGGTCTGATACAGATCTTTACCTGTCGATTTTGTGAAAAACTAGTGTGTGTTTTTAACAAAGTTAATCTGGTATGAAATTGTTGCACTCATTCGTGTAATTCAAATGAATAAATATGTTTATGATGGTAATATTGTTGCGAATGGTTACATAGTATTGAGACATAAACCCTTCATGTCTAATTGTGTATTAATATTTATGATTCAACATAAACGTGTAATAGAGATACCATTCGTCTGTTAATAAGTGTATATATATATAACTTTGGAAAGACTTCTTGACACTGAACGAACCACACATTTGAAGATGCTTTCGGATTTCTAGAGCAACTCGAGGACTAGAGATGCGCCATCCTTTACAATTATCCGAATCTACCAGGTTGCGGCTTCTACCATCGGAAACCTTAAGTTTAAATTCGACCCGGCATTGTTGAATTTCAATTGGTATACCCAATCCCTTCAAACAATGTTATCTTTTTCGAGTTGATGTAATTTGAACGATTCTCCTTATAAGAAAAGAAATAAACCGTTCCACGAGAAAACCAACATAATGGAATCTGCGTAATGTATATCGACCTAGATTATCCTGCGCAGTCCTCGCAGGCTAATCCATGCTGACACATTCCGTCTCAGGGGGATATAGATATAGGTATAGAGAAACAGAAAGTCCACAGGAGGCCAACACAATCTGTCCGGGTTAGCCTGCACGGCATGCTTAGGTTGATCCGGGTCGATACTTTACGCAGAGTCCACAATGTTGGTTTTCTTGTGGAACGGCTCAAATGTTAGAAACATTGCTATGTTTTAGTTCGTGCTGTATCTTGTCAAATGTGTCATCTTCGCCCTCAACGGTGATATATATATATATATACGCTCGAGGAACGGTTACTCGCTTTAAAGTGCTGAATTCCAGAAAATAGAAATGATATTCAAAGTTTTAGAACTGCTCAAAAGTTATCTCGAAATATTAGAATCATAATACTCGGATAAAATATGAGAAGTTATTTCACTTTCCAGTACTATAAACATCTAAATATTGATCGTTTATGCTTCATTTTTACTGGGTATACATACCTAGTGTGCCTAGTGTACATTTTCATGTCTTTCAATTGACAGTCTTTCAATATTTATTGCCAAACTAGTTTTCAACTACTTATTACTTACGTTGTTGTCACTATTAGCAATAGTTGCAGAAGTTTCAACATTTCAAAAATGTTCACTTGCACTTGCAACTCTTTCAGTGCCATTGGTAAATTTGAACTTTTTTGCAAACAGTACAGATTTATGCATTATTGGCGAATCGTCCAAAACCCTTATGACATGAAAGAGTTAACGTAGCACGTTATTCTCAATCCTTACCAAGCTGAAGTCTCCCAACTAGTATCACCAACCTAAAATCAGGACGATATCTGGCATTGTTCATGAAGCGTCAATATCTAATTTAGGAACGAACAATGTAGATTACGAATGTAGAGGGAATGTTTCCGTTCACTCTACTTTGCTAAAATTGAATTTCATACTAGACTATGGTACTTCAAACAGGTCGCCATAAGCAATTGTTTGATAGAAATGAATTCCGTTTTGCCGTAAGACAGTCTCCGTCATTGCATGGCATTGATCATTTGTATGTGGAAATTGTGTTTCACTAATTGGTTTCTTAAACATGCTTGTAGGTTTGTATTATAATTAGGTCAGCGTTGGCTCTCGGCGCGTTCACTTTTGTCTTTCACACTCTCTTTTCCTTAATAAAATTTTCATTGTTAAATAAAATTATATACCCAGAACGCTGTTTTTAATAAATCAATACTATTCTGCTGTAGAAGAGGTAAAACATACTTGATTAAAACAATATCAGCATGATTTTATCAAACGCCAGAATAACCTTATATTAATCCAACGTTAGTTCTTCTTTTAACAAAAGATTCACAGCATTGTATGTGTAAATGCGGGTATACCACGTATGCAAGAGGACATTATTATGTGGTTTCTATGAGAAGACAAATACTGTCAAAATAAATTGAAATTAACCCATCAATATTGCCCGTCAGTTTGTTCAGATAGAAAACCATTTTCACGTTTAAAAGATTTGTATTGATTGGGCTCGTTACGACGCGATCAACAATTTCTCAATAATATCACGGTGTTTTCTGGTTAAGTAAACTGTACTACTGGTTCATTTCTCCCCACAACAGTAGTTAAGTGGTAATGTTACCCCACAATCTGGAACGATAAGGAGGGTAAGCAATTACTACACTTTTAAAAGTATTTAGTATGACTCAGCCGGCGATTGATCCTGCAACCTTCCGCATCCGAGGCAGAAGTTCTATTGCTTCAACAGAGACATTGTTTCTTTTTATGAAACCCCCATGTCATTGATGCAATGATGTCTGTATATCTGAGAAGTTGGCTAAATTGAACGTTAGTCTTTTTTCTTTTTCGTTTTTCTTTAACTCTCATTTTCTCTCCTCTTAACCAATATTTCAGTTTCACTCATGTAATAAAACCGTTATTATTTCATTTTTTTTTATAGATATAAAAAAAAAGTAAGTACACGAAGAAATTGCAGTTTGTAATCTAAATGGACTTTTTATTTGTGCTACACTATACAAATTATCTGGGATTTTTCAAAACATATAATATGCCACATATTGTCCTGGCTTATCCAACACTACTATTCAAACGGTAATATCCTAATCAGCTCATCAGTCGCAATATATCAACCAGCAACTTTGATACCCTTAAGAAGAAAGCCGTTACTTGCATTTTAGGTCGTACATGCTACTTCTACACAGGTAGAAGTCGCATTAGCCGCATGATACTCAACTTCCGATTACATGTTAGACAGCGCATCAATTAGTGCGAATGGCATTTATATTATTGTTTGATTATAACATTATAGTAAGCAGACGATTAATGACATATATATATATGTTACAATCATGTTCGTTTGTGCACCGGATGATTACTCTGGATATAATGATTAGCATCCTCAATTTTTCTACATCTAAGAGCATTGAACAAATAGGTTTTTAGAAAAATCAACATACAAAACACATTTCTTAAGCCCCAACAATGTTTATGACCATGAACAATCAACATACAAAAAAATCATTTCTTAAGACCCAATCAAGTTTATGACCACAAACAAACGGATACACTAATAGTTTAATTCAGAAATGTTAAATGATGTCCATTATACTGGCACAGTCGCTGTTAATGTAAAAGGTCAATACACACTAACAAATAGTGCAATGTCCGATAGAATTGTGTACTCTCACGATGTAAGGCGGGATTAGGACATTTATTTGTTACCTAATGATTTCCTCTCTCTCCCGATAATACATTTTCAATGAATATTAAAAAGATGAAGTGAAACTATAAGCACGATTCGAGACAGAATACACACACACAGTGTTGGACAAGTAAAATGATTCATGTTAATATGAGCACATGTTTATTGTTGACAATACTTTGAAGGACTATTTGTGAGGACGAGATTCAACGTCAATTTTAAAACAGGGAAGGATCTCTTCCATTAATACGACGATATTGACGTGTACATGTCAACATCGAATGTCGGAATCCGATTAACAAAGTGAGCACTAACTCGTGAAATACAGTGAATTCAATTTTCAGATTTTAAGAAAAACACCTTGTTGCAAGGCCTTTTGAAAAGTAATTCAGTCATCATCAAAGCGTTTCCTTCGCTTAGTACGAGGACTAGTGAACTTATTTATCAGTTGTAATGCTACCACTGCATACCTGGACCCCAATAGCCACAAGGGGGGAAGTCTTAACTACTATTTCGATAAACACCGTTTTCCGTTTACGAGAAAACTGGATCAGGTCATTAACACCTGATCTAGCATAATGGTTTTATAATTGTTACAGGCCTCTTTTCTTGAATATCTTAGAACTTGTATCACCAGCAGCGTAAATAGATCACACATGTTTTATGACAGGACCGCGGTAAATTACTCTGGCAACTTTGATTGAACACATATTTTAGATCACTTTAACTAAGTGTAAGCTATTAGGATCACCATAGGTCCTTCGTGATTCGTGTGTCTTGCGTCTTGCGTTGTTATTCGTGCGTGGTCGTCAACAACTTCTTTATACAACATCTCCTCTTAAACCACTCGGCCCATTGTATCATTACTTCACAGGGATGTTTCTTTTGTCGTCCTCATTCGAATGTGAGTAAATAATTAAATTAAATTCATAACTTTGCTTGCTGCGTATACAGAATGAGAGAGAGAGAAAGAGAGAGAGAGAGAGAGAGAGAGAGAGAGAAAATGCTAAGACTTAAAAACATATTATTGACCGAAAGTACTGACCCGATTTGAAATCATATGTCATAAATGTTCTTTGGTATCATCTATCAAGAGTATTCAGTTTATTTCGATCCGTCGAAAAACATAGCCATCAGAGGTGGAGCTTCAGTTCATAGAGACTGAATATGTGTTTGTAAAAATCTGAATTATTTTCTTGTCCGAAAGTACTGTTCCGATTTGAAAATGATTAGGGAAAAAGATACCTTTTCTTCCCACAAAACATTACCGCTTCAATGGATATATGTGGATATAAATATCCCCCAGCTATTTCATGCATATAAGTTTAAGTATATTTTATATACTTATCTGTTATCATATATAATAGTTATGGCATTAATAAATGCCCATTTTCAGAAATACTAATATCCGTTTTATGGCTCGTTGAGATAAAGTGGTACAATGATGAACATTTCAATGATAAATATATATGCACAAATATTGCGAATGAACACTGCTTCTTCATTATTAACTCGTGATAAAAAATGTTTCAGCGGAACCAGTCTACTACTCGTTCAATGTCAACACATTCGTAAGCGTGAATTCTTTCCCACATACAACAAGTATGCAGTAGATGACTTTAAAAACATACCCCTAACAGTATGGAAGTAAATGAAAGAGTATTTATTGAAAAGAGTTGAGAACATTGTTACAATTGGATAATTGCTCATCATAAGCAATTTCGTCAATTGCAACAATACTTTCAAAGTCGTCTGTTGCAAAGGCGTCAGAAAGTGTCTATATGAAGGTGAAAGGTTTTAAATGCATTTTCGTTGATGAAAAGAACTGATGTGTCTCATAAAATACAAGATATAATCTTCTAAACTAAAGGATATTTGACTTCTCGAGGCGTACTCCCCTCGAGACCGTTTGGCCATTGTTACAACCATTGGATACAGCTGTGTACTAGTTGTGCTTTCAACTGATGTAACCACCTGTGACACAATTGTCTGTTAATAATTCCTATATGTATGTGTATGTGTGTGTATAGACTTGATCTTTTTGACAAGTTGATTTTACCCATTTTGAACTACTCTAGTTAAGTATGGGGTTTCCATAAGGCAAGTAGTGTCGAAGGTATTCACACACTCTATTGCGAACTTGTTTTACACGTTAAACGTTGTACACAAATGATTTTGTTTACGGCGTTCTAGGCTGATTTCCCTTGGCCTACTATAGAAATATTCGAATTGTAAAATATGGGTTAAAAATGAAAAATAGTGATGATTTAAAGTATTGTCAAATCATGTACGAAATTCTAAAATCTGATGAAGAATTGTATCCAAATAAAGTGTCGTGGGAAAGTATTATCATCATAAGGTGTTCTTGAAGTTTGGTTAGCTCAGTGTGTTGGTATCGTAACTACTTTTATGAATCATTTTGAACAACGTTTGCGTGATAATAATGTACAGAACTGGAATGCAAGAATTCATAATCCACCACGCAGTACCTTCTTGAAATCCAATACCCCCTTCAATTTTCTGTTGTATTTAAATTGTAATTTCAGTCTGAAATCTGCAATCTCGTTCCGCAGCTTTGCAAATGGCAATTTTTATTGATTAGATAATTAATAATCGTTGCAAAAATAATACTATTTGTACTGAATATCATACTTTTTATACAATGTGTATACTAATCTCAAGCGGGAAAGTCTATGTCTTCATGGTTTATTTCTAATGATATTTTCATCGATCAAATGCAGAATGATCTTTTAGAGTTTATGCAACTTATCTCTGGAGACGTTATGGTTTGCATATCAAAAAGAGTATTTTGAAACAAAATGTAATTGGTTTGAATATTGCATTTCAAAACGATCTTTTGCAACAGCTTTTCGAATCTGGCGAAGAAAATTATAATAATTATTTTGCACGAACAATAAAACTGTTTTGTTTTATTGGGGTTTAACGCCGATTTTAATATTAGTTCAGTTATAGCATGGCAACAGTTCCGGATACCTGAGTAAACAAACAGGTGCTAGGTCTGACAATTTACCTTTGTCGAACGCAGTTTGCAAAATTAGTTCAGTTATATCATGGCGACAGTTCACTTATTCCGGATACCTGGGTAAACGAATAGGTGCTGGGTTGGGCGGCAAGATCGGGTACGCCCGGTTCCAAATCCTTGACGCTTACCACTCGGAGTTCCTATGGACACGTATCACAAAAAACACAATGATATACCGCTTTGACAACATGAATTTCTAGACGGTATAAATCAATCTTCAATCGTTCGAGATATTTAATTATGAACGATTGACGACGAAAAGTATTTCATTCTGACTAGTGACTATATTAATGTAGTTTGTACTATCGAAATGAAAAGGCATAACTTATAATACCAGTGTGTTATCCTTTGATCGCAGAATGTATTTACTAAGTAAGAATAAACCATGCAAAAAGAATTCCTATTTGTCGCTATATCGTACTAGAGATATGTCGGTGAACGAAGGAGGAGCGACAAAAAGTGTGTACTTTAACGAAAGGAACCTTCAGGCAATAGACTTCTCATTTTATTTCGAACTGAATGGACTAAAACTAGTAAACCAATTTTTCAAAGCGACAACAGACTGTTCATTCAACAGTAATAAGAAACCGTAGTTTGAACTCACAAGAAAATTATCCCGTGTGTAACAATTGTAGGTACTTAGCTATGTGTGCACAAATATAGGGCTCCAAGCAATTAAGCGGATATTTCTAAAGGTTTTCCCTAACTAACTATCGTTAACGTTCGCAAATGACATATTATATCATTTAATGGACCTTATTTCGGTGTTCAGTTCATCCATTGTTGTTTTGGTAACAGTTGTCGCGAGGGCTGGAAGGGATGTCACCTGAGCTGTTGGCCTATAATATGACAACAATGTTATGAACTGTTCCACTTACACAGGTTTCATGGATACATCGGTTCATAGACTAAATTCTTTTATTCTTTTGTAAGTGAGTAACATGTTAAATTGTTTGTCGAAGTAATGTACAATAAGCACACGAATTGATATACATTTATAAACGATAAAGAGCAGTGACTATAGGAATGAAAGCAATTTTAATCAACGTCCATATATGTGTTATATAATCGATTCATCCTAGCATTGTTGATATGCTATTCCTCTTTCCTTCGTGCAACCTATTCTTGAACAACAGTCCATAGCAAGTATAAAGCGTAAAGTAAATGACAGATTAGCCTACTATTTTGTTTGCTTCAGATTGAAAACGGATGCCCGAAAAAACATGTATTTCCTCATTTTCTCGGGTAAATTTTGAAATGCGTTTCATCCATAAATCGGGTCACTCAATAGTTCCGAATGACTGTATATGTGACTAGCTCCATCATGTTGACGCTACGAAGCAGTAAACTAGTTAACTGAAAGAGGACCTTCATTTATCTACTTAAATAATCCAATCAGGGCTGCCGATGGACATGAAAACTGTCCGCGTGAATTGGCTTTTATGCAAACCTAACAGAATCTGCCCCTGGTGAAGAATTATTTGGATGAACGATAATTGCGTCAGTGCATGAACAAATGTACTAGTTGGCTTTTGTGGACTTTAAAGAACGAGATCAGCCTACCCACCTACACTGTTTTATCTATATCTTCACTGTTCACATATTACCTACCAAAAAAGTGTTAGAAGAATCGATCGGTGGCTCAAATGATCATTTAGAAGCGTCACACGGAAAACTGCCTTACGGAAATATTTTAGTTGCTAAATAATTGCATACTTGGACGCCCGTATATTCAGGTTTAGATCATAGTAGTTATTTAGGTTTCAAACAACTCCGCGAAAAATGATCATTCGTATAAGACTCGCTGTTTGTGACCCCATCGGTTTTGTAGTGGTGATGCGTCCACCAGCATTTGACCCTTGGCCGAATCATACCATACAAACTGATACGAACACAGAAATATCAGCAGAGAAATAATTGTTCAACAACATTTTCTCGTGCTACGACCAATCCATCATTAATGAAAGCTTTCATCTAACAATGTTACTGTAACGTTGAGTCAAAATGGCAATACCCATTGGTGCGAAATTCATTCAGTTACAAGTATAGTTCCTGTACATTCATACAACGTAGCTATGTCAACCGTGTTTGTCAAGAGTTTCCACTGACACGTGGTTAATGCTGTTACGGAATGAAAACAGGTCAGTCATATGCCCAGCTTAGCATATAAAATTGCCATTATAGAGCGACATTGTTACTATCTGGTTTCGACTTTGCTCGAGGCCAAGGTCACGCCAATTGTTCTATACATCAGCAAGAACCTCGTTAACTTGATCGTAAACGAAGTTAATTCATGACGAATTATCAATATGATCAGAGACAGCTTTTTAAATAATTGGCCACAATATATTTCTTGTCTTGTATATGACTGGATCAATCCGAAATGTGAGAATCATGATAACATTATTTGTTTTCTGTGTGTTTGTTGAAACATTTACCTTCTTTGGAGGGTTTTAAATTGTAACGTGTGCATTCGATTTGAAATGTCATTGATCGCACTGTACAATATTTATATTGATTTTATTGTCAATTTTAAGGACAGTCAGATTAGTGTAGTTATCTCAGTCTGGCGAAGGAAGTTATTTCTTATATCATGGAATCAGAGGAAAATCAGATACGCTTTTCTTAGTGACATCTTCATGTATAAATGTATTCACTATTCATAAATGTCAAAATATAACTAGAATGCTGCTGAACAATGATGGAAAATTGTTGGATAAAGGAGTATTGTCTACCTGACAATGCATTAATCAAACATGAACATGGAATGATGTAAATCACATACAAATCAAACAAATAATTAAGTATGGCTAAAGGAAGTGCATGAATCCCGTTATATCCTAATTGGTATACGGTTCAACCTATCTGGACCCAATCAATAATTTTGGAGATTGTGTCCAGTCTATAACGCACTGAATACACCATAGTAAAACTTAATACCACAAGTATTCCCCCAAGATTGTCGGGTGAATCTGAGTACATCCTAGTACTCATTTAATGTGTTTGGTACATCTGAATACACCTCAGTTCTCAGTGTGTTATTATAAATCTGAATACACCCAATGCTGGGTAAATCCACTTAGACTCCAGTACTCGCCCGAAGTGTGTTGCGTAAATCTAAGAACCCTTGATTTCTCACCCCTAGTGTTTTTGGTAATTTTAAATACGCACAAGTACTTATCCTGAGTGTGACGCACAATCATGCAATTTGTCAAACCGTTAACGGATATATGTCCTTAACACTTGGCCAGAATCTTCAAATGATTACAGACATTAATGATGAAGTTTATGACAATGTAAGTTGATATATACTGACCCTGTCCAAAGTTTGGTAAATGGTAGATCGATTGCCATTCCTTTAACTAAATATTTGATCTGCATGTGTGGGTAGGTGGATGTTCATAATTATTTTCTTCAACATTGTTTTTTTTACTACTCATTAAGTCATTTGACAGACAACTAACCTTTAGAGGCAAATGACAGCCAAATGTGGCTGAAATAAAACAAATGGGAAACAAGAAGTAGTTTGATATTTGTCCTAAAGTGGATTCATCATGATTCGTTGTGTCGACATATTGTGTGTCACACTTTTCTGATATATTGACCAATGTTTCTTCTCCTTTTCTTAAGCGCAAATATGAACCTTTACCAAAGACGACTGCAGGGCGATCAGATAAATGATGGTTCAATGAGGAGTGCCATGAAAAACGTAGTTTATTTTAAAGAATGTTAAATAAATATAGAACCAATGCAACAGATGAGAATAGAATGAATATGGTTAATATTAGAAGTAAATACAAAAACATGATTAGGAAATTTGTAATTAATACGAATAAAACAACAATTATTGTTTTTAGAAAGGGAGACCGAATTTCACCAAATTTACACTTTTACTATTATGATAACAAAATCGATATAGTGAACAAACCTTTATACTTATAAGTTGTAGAAACGTCTGGAGGCTCTTTCTCCGAAGCTCTCAATTTATTACCCGGACAAGCTTTAAAAGCCATTTTTAAACTTAACAAGTACCTATACAGGTTTCCGTCATTTTCTGTTAGGGAAAGACTTAGTTTATTCAGAGACATATTTATTCGATAAACTCGTTTCACTTATACTTAACTACAGTAGTGAGGTTCGGGTGTTTGCGTGTGGTAAAGTCATTGAACGTGTGCATTTACAATATTGCAAAAATTTAATTGGAGTTAAAAAATCAACACCAAATAATTTTATATATGGTGAACTTGAAAGATTGCCTCTACAGTGTTTACGCTATTTTAACATAATAAAGTACTGGACGAAGATATTGCAAACAAATGAAAACAAATATTCTAAAAAGATTTATCTAATGCTTAAAGATGACTTAGAAGACAGACCTAATACAACAAATTGGTGTTCATTAATTAGAAATTTGTTAGGAAATTTAGGGTTTTATGAGGTCGGGCAATTCCAATATATAGGAGATGTAAAGTGTTTTCTTTCTGTTGTTAAACAGAGATTAAAAGATCAGTTCATACAAAACTGGCACGAGAGAGTAACACTTTTAAGTACGGGTACGTTTTATGGTAATATTTCATGTTTTCATTTTCAACTTTATCTTGATAAAGTAAATATTGAAACATTTATAATTTCACAAACCAAACTAAGAGTATCGTCTCATAAACTGGCTATAGAAACGGGTAGGTGGGAAAACCCAAATAGTGTTCCATTGCATTTTAGAATTTGTAGTGTTTGAAATGCTCTAGGGAATGAGTTTCACTTTGTTTGTGAATGCAAATTGTACAATCAATTAAGAAATTTGTATATCCCTGATTATTACAAAATGAGACCAAATATGCATAAATTTATACATTTGATAACATGTGAAAATTACACTATTTTGAAAAACCTTAGTGTTTATATCTATAGAGCATTTGAAATCAGAAATACAAACCATTATCAACCTTAAGTCTGTATAGCCGTAATAAAAATATATTATGTTTTATTATTAGTATGTGTATTGTATATCCCTGATTATTACAAAATGAGACCAAATATGCATACATTTATACAGTTGATAACATGTGAAAATGACACTATTTTGAAAAACCTTAGTATTTATATCTATAGAGCATTTGAAATCAGAAATACAAACCATTATCAACCTTAAGTCTGTATAGCCGTAATAAAAATATATTACGTTTTATTATTAGTATGTGTATTATTTCAAACTTGTTATAGTAAACACATGTTTTAAGTATTGCTGCACGGCATGCATATGTTTTGGAAATCACCATTAAATCCTTCATATAGGTAACTATATCTTCATTTCTTAAAATTAAATTTCAATCCTCGTGTCTTTCTTGTTATTTCGTTTCAAGCAAGATTGACATATCTGGAATTAAACACATAAAATATACTGGTTTCCACGTTTGTGTCCTGTTCTGTGTCAATAGAACAAGATACACACTGTTTCGTACTTTTACCCGTCATATGTCTTCCATGTTTTTGCCATTTGTTTGAATATATGTTGTGCAAATGATATAAGCAACAAAAATTGCTTTGTAACCTTTAAAGGTTGCTATTATTACAATATATGTTAGTTTGGAAAAACAACCTACTGCCTTGTTTGACATGTAATTTGTAACTTTTGTAACCGTTAAAGGTTGCCATTATTGTATTATGTGTTAGTAACTAAGTATTGAAAAAATGACCTACTGCCATGTTTCATATGTAATTTGTAAGTTTTATGTTTGTTATGTTTGTATTTTATCTGTAATGTCTTGCCACATGGGTCTTTGACCTTCTGGTTAAATAAATAAACTACATATGAGAATAACTGCATGTATCATTTTGTGGGATTTCTTTTCTTTAAATGAGATTAACCTATGCATCTTTTATCATGGCGTTTCATGGGTAAATAACACAAGCGAGTCAGTCGTCATGCTAACCTCACGATCGTAAGCGGACAGGAGAGGAAGCCATTAATGCTAATTTTTGAAGACATTTTATGATCCGAACGGGGATGCGAACGCTTTAACACTATAACACCAAGGCGATGCCTATCGAACTAAACAAAACACCTCAGAAGGTACTGCCGGTGTTTTTCCCCGGGAAAAGGTTGAGTTTTGATTGGGTCTAGTTTTTTTAAACAATTATTTACAACAAGGTCAATAATCACGTACGCCTTTGTTTCTTGCATGTTTCGATAGCCTGCATTCACAGACAGGTTTTAAATAAATACTTCTGTAAAAACAACAACCGTGCAGCACAACTCTGTCTTGACAACGAATGGAACATTAAAGGCAAGATCAGTGATGTATATATTCTGAGAACAGAGAGTTGAAACTGACAGTTATGCCTTTTGGAATTGATCTCTTTAAAGAGTGCATTTCTCAACTGATCTAGCATTTGTATTGTTTGGTATCAAAATAAAAATCAACAGTTTTGGATAAAAATAAATTTTGCAAGTATGGACTAACATGTTTGTATTTAGTCCAATCGTAACAACGTGTGACTTCCGTACTTAGAGTGTTTTATTGTATTGTAGATTTATAGAAGGAATGTATGTTGGTGGTTTTACCCAAAGGGTAAACAAAGTCTCGTCTGGATTCTACGAAAATCCCACGGGCAGAATTATTAGGATGCAACTTAAATATTTCCGCAAACAATGAAACACCTTCACTTTTAGTTTTTACGAAATTCAATTTCTCAAATACTTTGTAACGTGCCATGTACTAGAAGAACAAAACACATCATTGTCTGGGTATGAAAATAACTGGCGCCAGCAAAATAAAACTGTCTTATAATGCCACATTATTTGGAAGAGACTTGTCATGTTTTATAATTTAGAAATAGCCTACATACAATGCATACTGGAGCGTGCATGGGAGACCGTTGAAGGATTGTGTTTTCTGAAATAATTGTTTACACCGTAGAAAAAACAAAACATCTTGTAAAAATATAACACTAGTCAGAAGTGTATGACTGAACTTTTTTTAATTATCAGATTGACTTTTGCTTGTGTCATATTTGGGTAAAGTCTAACGCAAAGTTAATTTGCCATTAATCAAGAGATAGACATTTAAATACGTTTAACCTTTTTTCCATATATAATAGATAAGCAGCAGACAACTTTAAAAGCATTGAGGCAAAACTGTGAAAAATCTCTGTAAATGACATAGAGGATTTTACATGAGTGGTCAATCAATACGAAATTTTAGAAAACGAGTTTAACAAAATTTTGTATTGTTATATTCTATTTATATCATAAATTCCAATTCGACGATTATTAGCGCAATATATATATAACGTCGCTATATAGCGCGGTCATTTTCAATGCTTTTCATTATGACGTTACGTAGCATTGTTATTACAAGTTATATACCGAAAAATATAGAATGACGTTATTTCACGCTGGCGACGTCATTTATGATATAAAATATAATTATTCAATAGCGTTGAAAACATTTTGGCAACTGACAAAAAAGCAGTATGTTTTCAAAAGGCGTCTGCTTCAGATGTGTCAAATGTGTCTCTTTGTGTTAAATGGTACTATAATTTTTCATAATTAGTATAACGAACGAGGCTATAAGCAGGAAAACATAAATACCCAGTAAGTAACCTCTGTAACAACATTGATAAGAAGAAAGGTTCAAAACCTTTGAATATGGCATCCTTAAATTCAATCTTCCATTGGGAAAACCAGTGAATTACTCACTACTTATAACGTCTATGTTTTGCTTGAATCTAAATAAGAAAATAAATAACCCTGCTAAATCGTGTGGAAAGTAAATAAGAAACTATCATTGAATATGATATTAAAATTTCCGGCATGATGAATAGTTCCAGGAACTTCATTAGTCTTAAAGAAACTTCAAATGAACATTACTCTTTGGGGCATAGTTATTAACATAATCCCCATCAATATTAGAAGACGCTTGCCCCCGTTGGGGTTCGAGAAACCATTAACCCTTTGCAACCTATAGACGCATTTTGACGCTTCTGCAGCAGACGACTTTTTGAAAACATTGTGATAAAAGGACAAATTGCTCAAAACCAGCAATTTCTCCTTTTGCCACAATGTTTTCAACTTTTTTCAGTAATTTTACCTACAATTATTTTGCGATTTTCCATATTTCCAGAATTTAACGAAAAGAAAATTGGCAAGGGAAGAGAGAGCATATGTTATAGCGTTTATTATTATGTAAAGATATGATAGACTGGCCAAATCGCTCATGTTGCCATGGAAAAGACAAATTGTTTAAAGCTGTTATGGCCCGATCACATTGGGTCGAATGCCATTCCGTTTGCTTTCCGAATAGAAATGTGGGTGTTCGGGGAGCGAACGGATCATATTCGGGAAGCATTCGGTGTGTTCTAGGAGCATACTGGCTGGTAATGTAGCGATCACACTTGCCCGAGAGAGCTTCCGTTTCCTTTCCGTATACGAAAGTGGTGTGATTTCTCAAACTGGCCGAATGTCGCTCCGAATGTATTTTCCCAAATGTATCGCCGAATGCCTTCCGTTTGCTTTCCGAATATTTTCAGTATGGTTTCAGAATGCTTTCAGAATGGACCGAATATTTGCCACATGTTGACTTCGAAAGGTTTTCTTTCCAAATGCAGAGAGATATACTGAAGTCGAGGTGGTCGGAAAGCATACGGAACCCAGCGCCTCCAAATTTTCATTCCGAATGGACCAAGAACTGGACGCATGTTTCCCGAACGTTTTTCCTACATGCCGTATGCTCCTCGACTGCTTCCCGAATACTTCCCGAATAGACATGGACGTCACATTCGGATGATTCAGAAGGTCGACGGAAATTATTTTGATCATACAAAAAAAATTGTTGTAGATACCGAATGCCGTTTCGTATGCATCCGTACGGAGCCGAACAGCCAGTATGCTCCTAGAACACACATAATGCTTCCCGAATATGATCCGTTCGCTCCACGAACACCCAAATTCCTATTCGGAAAGCAAACGGAATGGTATTCGGCCCAATGTGATCGCCCAAAAACGGTTTGTTTCTAGAATGCACAGTATGTTCCGTATGCTTTCAGAACACCCCGAAAAGACATAGAACATGACGAACCCTTTCAGAACTCTTTCAGAATGCATTCGGAAAAGTTCGGTTCATTCTAGGTCGACTCGCCGTGTTCTGAAAGCAGTCGGAAAGCATACGGAAAGCGTTCGGAATGAAAACCTTTCGAAGTCAACATGTGGGAAACATTTGGTCCATTCTGAAAACATTCTGAAACCATACTAAAAATATTCGGAAAGCAAACAGAAATACATTCGGAGCGACATTCGGCCAGTTTTAAAAATCACACCACTTTCGTATACGGAAAGCAAACGGAAGCTCATTCGGGCAAGTGTGATCGCTACATTACAAACTATACAACCCATCTTCAGTTAAGTATCTTAGAATAGAATCGTGAATCTATTGCTTTATGCAAAATATATTTTAAATTACGTGTTTGGAGATAACCTGTTGCACCAGAAGGCATTGGTAGAAATTTGGGTATGAAAGCGATATGAGCCCTTATAAAATACCGTCTTTATAATTATTCCTAACGAAAAATCAATATTATCTTTTTTTTTAATGAAGTAGTTATCATGTTTACACAGGTGCAGAATATTTTTATAATGTTTCACACAATACAACTAGGTGCGGGAGGTCGCGGGTTCTGACCCTGGTCGGGTCATACCAAAGACTTTTACCGAATAAGGCGTAATTAAATGGCTCGCCGTCCCGAATGAGCTTCCGTTTGCTTTCCGTATAGGAAAGTGGTAAGATTTTTAAACTGTCCGAATGTCCCCCCGAATGTGTTTTATCCAATGTATCACCGAATGCTTTCCGGTTTTGCTTTCCGAATGTTTTCAGTATGGTTTCAGAATGCTTTCAGAATGGACCGAATACTTCCCGCATGTTGATTTCGAAATGTTTTCTTTCAAAACGCGTTCCGTATGCTTTCAGAATGCTAACAGAACAAGGCGAATTGACCTATAATGGACCGAACTCTTTCCGCATGCATTCAGAAAGCGTTCGGAAAGAGTTTGTCATGTTCTATGTCGTCCATTCGGGGTATTCTGAAAGCATACGGAACATACTGTGCATTCTAGATGCTTTCCGAATAGGAATGTAGGTGTTCGGGGAACGAACGGATCATATTTGGGAAGCATTCGATGTGTTCTAGGACCATACTAGCTGTTCGGCTCCGTACGGATGCATACGGAACGGCATTCGGTAGCTCCAACAATTTGTTGTGCATGTTCAAAATCATTTTCATCGACCATCCGAATAATCCGAATTTGGCGTTCATGTGTATTCGGGAAGTATTCGGGAAGCATTCTAGATGCATATGGTGTGTACGGAAAACGTTCGGGAAACATGCGTCTAGTTCTTGGTGTATTCGGAATGTAAAATTGGTGGTGCTGGGTTCCGTATGCTTTGCGAACACCCCAAATGGACCTAGAACATCGTGTTCTAGGAATGCTTTCCGAAGGTGTTTAATATCCTTTCCGTATTTTTTTTTCATTTATGCCGCCGAACATATAACGAATAGCCAGAAACCTTCCAGTATTCTTTCAGCACATTTTCCGAACTGCTTCTTCACTTCCAGAATGCACAGTATGTTCCGTATGCTTTCAGAACACCCCGAATGGACATAGAACATGACGTACGTTTTCCGAACGCTTTCAGAATAGCGGTGAAGTCTTTCCGAATGCTGGTAAAGGGGAGCTTCTGTCAGTACAATTCATATGTTTCCTGGCTTCCAACTTGTCAACATCTCTGATGAGCAACAGCAACAGCAACATGAATCAGTTATTACAGCACCTCGAGGCGCCTGAAGTGATGGTACTGTGTATTGCTACACTCTATCTGGCTTGCCTGCATGACATGGCAGTCGCCCAGCAACGCGAGGAGGAGAAGGATGAGAGAAGAAGAAGAGGTCAACGTAGTCTGAGCACATGCTGGGTCCGACCTTGGCTCAGACGCCGGGAGAGGTTCGGCTGGCATGAGAATCCCATGGTCGAGCTTGAAAATGAAGACACCAGGGAATTCAAAAACATGGTGAAGATGGAACCTGCCATGAGCTGTGGCAATATTGACACCCAGGATGCTGAAGAGTGATTCCAACTTCAGGAAGGCCTTCACGCCAGGGTTAAAGCTGGCCATCACCCTCAAGTATCTCGCTACATGCATCAGCTATAAGATTCTTATGCAGGGTTCCGGGTGTCCAGAAACAGCATCGGCCTTATCGCCCGTGATGTCAGCGATGCCATAGTTGAAGAATACAGGGACGAGGTGACCAACTGCCCCAAAACAGAGTTAAAATGGAAGGAGGTAGTCACCAACTTTGCCACCCGCTGGAACTTTTTCCTTGCTCTTTATTGATGGGAAACATGTCCGGATAAAAAGGCCACCAAACCTACTCAACCTACTTCAACTACAAGGGATTTTTCTATATCATCATGGCCCTGGTGGATCCTGCCTACAAATTCATGTGGTTTGAAATGGTGCTAACGGTGCATGCTCAGATGATCAGATATTTAACAGCTCCCAGCTGAAGCAGAAGATCTTGAATGTTACATTGAACATTCCGCAAACGGAACCCCTTCCTGGAGATGACCAGCCCATGCCATACTTTTTGATCGGGAACGAAGCGTTTGCGTCACGCCAATGGATGATAAAGCCGTACTCCAGACGTAACATGGACCACAATCAGAGGGTATACAACTATCGTTGCTCTCGGGCCAGGTGTGTGGTGGAAAATGCCTTCGGGTGTTGGTGAACAGATTCCAGTGCCTGCTGGCATGCCTTTCCCAGTGGCCAGAGCAGGCATAGCATATTGTGATGGCTTGCGTCTGCCTACACAATCTCATGCGCACACGGTATCCTGGCATTGCCTGTACGATAAATATATAATCCAAAATGCTCGGGTGTGTCTCTCCTCCTCGCAATTTACCGCGTGTTTGAAAAGGTCCAGTTATATGGGTGGTTCTTAAAGCATTCGGCCGGATGTCAGAGTAACCCGGAAAGTGTGCGGAAAGAGTTCTGTCTATTCTAGGTCGATTCGTCGTGTTCTGAAAGCATTCGGAAAGCATTCGTCATGTTCTAGGTCCATTCGGGGTGTTCGGGAAGCATACGGAACCCATCACCTCCAAATTGTCATTCCGAATGCACCAAGAACTAGACGCATGTATACCGAACGTTTTCCTTAAATGCCGTATGCTCCTAGAATGCTTCCCGAATACTTCCCGAATACACATGGACGCCAAATTCGGATAATTCGGACGGTCGATGAAAATTATTTTGAACATGCACAACAAATTGTTGTAGCTACCGAATGCCGTTCAGTATGCATCCGTACGGAGCCGAACAGTCAGTATGCTCCTAAAACACACGGAATGCTTCCCGAACACCCACACTCCTATTCGGAAAGCAAACGGAATGACATTCGGCCCAGTGTGGCTATATCACGCTTAAAAATATCATCCTTTGCTTTTCACAAAAAATGAAGAAGATATGTCCAATTCTCAAGATTCACTAAAAACCACCAAAATTCATGTGTTTGACCAAAAAAATAAAGCCACACTCAGCAGGTTTTAATGTTAAGGATGGCATATGATGCAAGTATGATCAAAATGTGAAAGACCGCTAGTAGTTATTGAGAACAAGTAAAAACATGAACACTTGTGATGCTGAGCAAAACGCTATGTTAGATGACTAAGTTAAACAAGAAATATCTTTAAAAAAGATAAACGGCGATCAATACTAAGAAATGGATCACGCAATAATCAATGTGTTTACCAAAGGCTAATCGGCTTCAGTTTCTATAAATAGATTTATCAAGGCCGAGAATATGCCACATGACTGGAGATTACGCGAAGCTCCCAAGAGGTGTATAAGTTTCAATTGACGATAAATAACTGAAAACTTATTATGTTTCAAAAATAATTTATATTTAAATATTATATTTCATATGTTTTCACTGATTTTTTTCACTGAAATTTCTTTCTTAGGGAAAACAATTAACAGTAAGTATGCAGTACGTTTCATTTTAAAACTTCATGTTTTTAGTGCCTCTCGTAGGATCGCCAACTTAACTATGAACCAATCAAAACGTTTCATTTCCTTTATTTCTTCTACTGTATTCATTAAATACAACATTTGATTAGTCTACAATCTAGATAATTTGTTTAACATTTATGTTAAAACTGAGATTAAACAGCTATCGCCGAAAAATATACCAATAAATAACAATGGCAAAATATCCAACTAAATGACACTTAAACTCGAGTGATACGTTGAGGTACTTCAGAAATAAGATGTGTGTGCAAAATATAAAAAAAAATCTAACAAAGAATGTAGATGCTATGTCCAACTCTCAAAACCAACTAGAATTCGTGTTCTTTACTAAAACAAGAAGGTCACACTCGTAATCTTAAACTTACAATGAGAATAAGGGCATGAGCCGCCGCCAGAAAACAACACGTTAGTCTCGCTTTCGCTACTTCGTCGCGAGGGACAACAATGGTAATAATGGTTTAACCCTCATTGGTGCTCAGGGCTGTGGGTTAGCGTAAAACCCAATTGCTGGTCTCAGAAATAAATGGACCCAATCGCTGGTGTCAGGATAAATGGACCAGTTGTACTAGTAAATTACCCAGGAAACGTCGTGATATAACCGAAAACATGTTGAAAGATGCGTAAAACACTATACAAACATAAACAAAAATGCTAAACAAATGTACAAACATGGTCGCTAATAATATTGTAAAATATAGCAGACAATACCCATTTTTTTTGAAATATCCTATTTAAAACCGATGTCAATAATACCGGTTGTAGCTAGACGGGGGGATAACGGTTAACTTATATGGTTCCATTTCGGTATCTTAATTCTGTATTTTGATTTTAAAAAAAGTATATACCTCGATTTGTTTAAAACATCAACATGTTATTCCACTTTATCTATTTATAAACACACTTGTTTTTAAAATGTATTTATATATGTATGTCTGTTTCATGTGTTTTCTATTTATGTAGGTTTGCAATCTTTATAAGATATGTAAATGTCCAAAGGCCGTTAAATGCCAATAAAGTATTGAATTTATTTTAATTTAACAACCAAGAAACAATTGATTATATTGGGGAAATGCGTTTGTAACGCACAGTATCTGATATATTAAACATACATATTTTGAAAAGGTATGTATCTGCGGTATTTTGTATACACTCCATGAGGGATTTTATGTATGGTGCGTCAAGCGAAAGAGTGTATTTTGCCGTGTTCGAACAGTATACGTAGGCGAGTCTCAACATTCTGACACTGTCAGCTTACACATAGAACACTCAAATGTCGCTATGTTAATCCCGATTCCCGCTCCGGTTATCTGAAAGTATTAAACAGTGGTAGGATAATGTAAGAAAGTGGGTATAAACGTGACATGTGTGAGAATTAAACAGTGGTAGGATAATGTAAGAAATTGGGTATAAACGTGACATGTGTGAGAATTAAGCAGTGGTAGGATAATGTAAGAAATTGGGTATAAACGTGACATGTGTGAGAATTAAACAGTGGTAGGATAATGTAAGGAATTGGGTATAAACGTGACATGTGTGAGAATTAAACAGTGGTAGGATAATGTAAGAAATTGGGTATAAACGTGACATGTGTGAGAATTAAACAGTGGTAGGATAATGTAAGAAATTGGGTATAAACGTGACATGTGTGAGAATTAAGCAGTGGTAGGATAATGTAAGAAATTGGGTATAAACGTGACATGTGTGAGAATTAAACAGTGGTAGGATAATGTAAGGAATTGGGTATAAACGTGACATGTGTGAGAATTAAACAGTGGTAGGATAATGTAAGAAAGTGTGTATAAACGTGACATGTGTGAGAATTAAACAGTGGTAGGATAATGTAAGAAATTGGGTATAAACGAGACATGTGTGAGAATTAAACAGTGGTAGGATA
The DNA here is from genome assembly GCA_031761405.1 of Serripes groenlandicus. Taxonomy (NCBI): domain Eukaryota; kingdom Metazoa; phylum Mollusca; class Bivalvia; order Cardiida; family Cardiidae; genus Serripes; species Serripes groenlandicus. The sequence continues at coordinate 89,986,284 of JASEVX010000004.1, forward strand.
ATGTAAGAAAGTGTGTATAAACGTGACATGTGTGAGAATTAAACAGTGGTAGGATAATGTAAGGAATTGGGTATAAACGTGACATGTGTGAGAATTAAACAGTGGTAGGATAATGTAAGAAAGTGTGTATAAACGTGACATGTGTGAGAATTAAACAGTGGTAGGATAATGTAAGGAATTGGGTATAAACGAGACATGTGTGAGAATTAAACAGTGGTAGGATAATGTAAGAAAGTGTGTATAAACGTGACATGTGTGAGAATTAAACAGTGGTAGGATAATGTAAGAAAGTGTGTATAAACGTGACATGTGTGAGAATTAAACAGTGGTAGGATAATGTAAGAAGTTGGGTATAAACGTGACATGTGTGAGAATTAAACAGTGGTAGGATAATGTAAGGAATTGGGTATAAACGTGACATGTGTGAGAATTAAACAGTGGTAGGATAATGTAAGGAATTGGGTATAAACGAGACATGTGTGAGAATTAAACAGTGGTAGGATAATGTAAGAAAGTGTGTATAAACGTGACATGTGTGAGAATTAAACAGTGGTAGGATAATGTAAAAAATTGGGTATAAACGAGACATGTGTGAGAATTAAACAGTGGTAGGATAATGTAAGAAATTGGGTATAAACGAGACATGTGTGATACATATTTTGGTTGACAATATGATATAAATAAAAAATTACCAACACTGTCCCTTCTGCCTTATTTATCTCCGTTATCAATATACATATATACAGTTGAAGAAGTGACTAGCATTCTAGGAGTTCAGCGGATAGCACTACGTTTAATGCGCTTGGTCAGGAAAAGCTTTCCAGCAAGAATAGTAATTAAACCGGCAAAATACGTGATGGAACTGAAATATTGTTTAAAGCCGCGTGAATCATAATTACATACAAACAAATACATTTTTGTACCAAACTGCTTTCTATACGATCTACGGTTCTAGAATGCCCTAAAGGAGTTTCAATTCCATTGTCGCTAAAAGAGACTCATTTTCAACCCTTTCCTAGATTGCAAGCGAAATTTGACGGGTCTACGACAGACGGCTTTTGAAAACATTGAGACAAAAGGAAAGATTGCTCACAACACTTTCAACTCTATTCAAAACGTCTTTTATAGTTTCCTAGACTGTCATCAATATGAGCCGTTCCACGAGATAACCAACAGTGTGGACTCTGCGTAAAATATCGATCCGGATCAGCCTTAGCATACTGCACAGGCTAACCCGCACAGAAACTTTCCGCCTCCTGTGGACTTTCTGTTTCAGGAATCAATAATCTATACCACTTTCCCTCTGAGACAGATTGTGTTGGCCCGGATTAGCCTGCACGGACTGCACAGGCTGAACTGTGTCGATACATTAGGCAGAGTCCACAATTGGGATTTTCTCGTGGGTCGGCTCAAATGTCTTGTTGAAGTATTGAAGTAAATTACCTCCAGCTGGCATACTTTCACATATTTTGTCTGGGTAAAGGAATTCTTCTGAAGCTATTAATGTGCTAAACCATTCCTTTATGCAAACGCATGTTGGTGCATATGCAGCCGGCGAATTGAGATATTGCTCATATTGATCAAATTCAATATGTGTCACACTGTTTTCACCTATATATAAAATTATGCTTTCGATTTTAAAGATTTTCTATCTATTGTAAAGATGTTTTCGAAGCCGTCTGTTACACATTTGATGTATGTTGGAAAGACATCGTCAGCAGACGACATTTTAAAACATGGTGGCAATAGGGCAAATTGCTCAAAATGATCAATATCTCCTGTTGCCACATTGTTTTCAATTTATTAAATAAGTGTTATTTTCTTTTTAGAGGGTTTCCATAATTCTTACAAAATGATTTCCAAGTCGTCTTCTTGCAATTGTGTTGTATGTGGAAAAGGGTTTAGTGCACTACGGTTTGATTTTGTCTGAAAATAGATTTATCTCATTGACGCCGCATGGAAACGCGGCGTCAGTATTGTATAGGTTTTAATTTTGTACCATGGGGTGACGTAATCGAAAAGGGAGCAACCAACATTATTATTGTCAAGGCAAACTCTGTCATATGTTTGAAAAAAGCAACCTTTATTAATCAATAAATTGTATTAACTCATTTAAGAAACATCAAGTGCAAAACGTATGTCTTCTACCGTTATTACAAATCTTTAGACACATTTAATTTGTATTTAGTAACCTTTCCCCAACTTCCTAGGCTACGCTTTTTCAATAGTTTGATTTACGGCCCTAACGACACGGTTCATCAAAGCTCCGAAAAAAAGTTCACTTTTCCACAACACTATAGCCTCTGCGTAATGTATCGAACCAGTCCACACATACTGATCCGGGCCGGCACATAACGTCTCAGGGGGTTATACGTATAGAGTAATGATTCCTGAAACAGAAAATCGATAGGAGGAGAAACGTGTCTATCGGGTTAAGCCTGTGCGGCATGCTAAGGCTGATCCGGGTCAATACTTTACACAAGAGTCCACAATGTTGGTTTTCTCGGGGGACGACTCGTTTGGCGCCTCGCAAATCACCAGCGCTATAGTTTGTTGACCATAGACTAACGACTATGAGAAAACATCTATAACCTGATGAAGAATTTTATATGTTATGGCTTAGCTAGTTTTAATAGATATTTTACAATTGTAATCGGACATTTTATCTACATAGATAAATGACGCACATGTGGCCTGCCTTTTATAAAGACACGTATTCTGCTTAAATCTGAATTAAATTTGCACTTACAAAATAACAAGAAGAATTTTGATGTAAATCATCAAAGACGCCGCGCATGCATGACTTAAAGGAAGCAGATGCAGTTCAGTACATTCAAATAACCTGTGCAAGCAGACAGGATGTAAATATTTCGAACAAGAAGGCCAAATGTCCCTTTATTTCAAACAAGAAGGCCAATATGTGCATAGCCTATATAAAAAGAGCAGAAAGGGCAATATTGACGTAGGGACGTTTTACATGCTACGATCTATGTGATATTCAGCATGTGAAGTTTATTCGTGAAATGACAAGTTTAGTCCTGAAACCATTTGGTTTACGGTTTGCTTAACATTCACTGCAACTATAATGTGTCATACAAATTGAAGTTTCATAAAAAAAGTTAACCTATAAACTGTTTTAAATCCTCTAACTAGATCCATTAGATAAAAAAAACCATAGGTGCTTAAATATTTTAAAACATTTAACATATATTAAGGTGTATTGTCTCTAGTTATAAGTTAAGTGTGAGACAAGCTTTGGAAGGAGAGGGGGAAGTCTATTCTCCTTCCAGTTTAGCAGAAGTATGATAGCAAAATCGGGAGTATATAATAAAAAAAAATCGAAGTAATTAAAAAAGAAAAGAAAGATATGTATGATCAAGATTGAGCATTATGACAGTTCACATGTATAGTCAACATATAGCAAGAATTATTAGGTCTGTTTTGTTTGTTTGTAATGTCACTTTAATCGTTTTGATTATGCCAGTAGAAAACTGAAAAATAAACAAAAGGAAATGGTCAAATCAGTTCCCCAAGAGCAAATAGCGAAAACCAGTTGGTACGAATCGTTCATCTCGAACGAACCATGAAAAACCGGGTACGAATCCAATGAATTTTAGAAATCGGATGAAATCGTGAAAACAGCGAAGTATTCATAGCGGAAGGAATCAGAGACAACTTAAATACTATATGGGAACCGATGACATCTTGTCGTCTATTAAATAAGAATGACCAAAATCGCCAAGTGATGACATGCTGCATTTACAAATAATAGAACGGGTATCATTACGGCCATGCGTATTGCACAGTTGGGTTAACAATGTTTTTACAGTTTCGAGAATAATACTGTAATGTAGTAATTGAAATGAATCATCATTGATTTTTTAAAGATTACCCATTTATTTAAAAATTTCAATATCGTAAATAGGCAAAAACATCTTCAGAAACCTTTTTCTGAGCTTTGATGAATCGGGTCGTAAACCAAACTATAAAAAAAAGCGTAGCCTAGGAAGGTAGGGGAAAGTTATTAAATACCCATTACATGTGTCTAAAGTTTTGTAATAACGGTAGAAGACATACGTATTTTGTATCTTGCTGTTTCTTAAATCATTTTATACAATTTATTTTTTCATAAAGGTTTTTTTTTTTTCAAACATATAACAGAGTTTTTCTTAACAATAATAATGTTGTTTGCTCCCTTTTTTCGATTACGTCACCCCATGGTACAAAATTAAAACCTATCCTATACTAACGCCGCGCTTCCACACGGCGTCAATGATACATGTAGTTGTATATCTTATAAATCAAGTGTTGAATAATATTAAATTGTTCCGTTGAAGCACCACTATGTATTTATATTCTGAGCCGGGGGAGAGAAAACAGCACTCATCACTCGCCGTGTATAACTATTGGACTTCGGCGCCTAGCAAATCACATACGTTATTGGACTGCTGTTGTACAGTCGTGATTACTATATCGGCTACCTATCATTTCGTACGAAAGAGTAGCTTACTCTAGTAATAAATGTAGATAAGAAACATGGTATATTCTGCTAAATGAAAGCATATTGAATAAGATTACATGATGGTGGAAAATAACGGGGATTTCAGTAACATGGCAATCGGTAACCAGGATTATCATTTGGAAAATATTACGGCGATTAAACAGAATGATACACTGTACAGACTCCTTGTCGGCGATATTTCTACAACATTAACAAACGGTAATGAGTCATATGAATTTATACCCGCCATTCGTCAACCGTTATATATGATTATCATTTACTGTATCGCCTACGGTATAGTGTTTCTGTTCGCATTGTTTGGTAACATTATTGTGATTGCTGTGGTTTATAGAAATAGACGAATGCATACATTGACGAACTTTTTCATAGTGAATCTAGCCGTGGCGGACATTTTAGTTGCAGTTCTCTGTGTACCAATCACTCTCATGCAGAGTTTATATTACGGTAAGACTTGCACCTTTTTTTGTATAAACGAGACACGCCTTATCACGACTGATCGTCTGAGTTTGTGTGAAGAATAAGCGAAATCCTAGCCAAAGCAAACTTGTACCGTAGCTATGATCATACTCCTAAAAGCCCCTTCAACGATTACTTGACTGGAAGGGGAATCATTGAACACCTTTATCAGATAGTGCGGACGTGCGAAGGCTGAATTAGGTTTCCTTTGGTCGCAAAAGATCGGAAGGCGGTTTCTAATGCGTGATTCATGACAGACAGTATCTTGTTGAATTTTGCTGAACTAAATTGAAAAACGTAACAGAAACGACATTTTGACCTGTAGAACTTGCAGACTTTTAATATCATACATTCGTATTTTTTTCAGCCAATTTGGCCGAAGATCATACGTTTTAGAATGCTTTCAAGACCCGAGTGTGTACATTGAAGGTTAAAATGAAAATGTGCAGGATATTTGTCTTTGATGTTTGCAAATTCTCGATTGTATGTCTGTGCTACATCACTAAATTTGAGCTGCGCGTGTAGTTTATGGGTCCTTTTGCATCCGCATACAAAGAAGACACATGTGACCCTAAGCATATGCACAGCTTCTCACGAGAATTTGTTATACAGACTTAAATGTATCTTCTGACAAAATGCTAGACGTGAAGCCTAACTAATTGTGCGCAAATGTAAATGGTGCCTATTCGGAAAGTATATTAGACTAAAAAACGCTAGACAAAGCTTACATATGTAGAGCTTTGACTATTAAACGACCGAAGGCCTGGACGACACCCATGAAACATAGCACAGCGTTTTAAATATTATTATCGTTATATCTCTTGCATCAAGGATGAAAACATGTTTGTTTTCCAATATCGTCTTGTTTCTCTCTCTGGTTGCTTCTGCATAGCGATAGTTGTGCTTTCCCTATTACGGTTTTAATAATAAGTCTGGTTTTCTTCAAATATGGGTTCGTATCTCGTTTTATGACACACGTTATTGAAATGATATTTAATCGTGTTCAATCGTGGCTATAACCCGGTACACCATATGTTGTTGTAGCAACTCAAAAAGGTGGTAGTCAGTTTATGTCTGGTCCTAATTTATAATATAATATAATATAACATCCCGCCAGAAAACCAACATTGTCGACTTTGCGTAAAGTATCGACCCGCGCAGGCTAATCCGGGCCGACATATTCCGTTTCAAGGGGATAGAGGTATAGAGTAATGATTCCTGAAACAGAAAATCCAAAAGAGGCGAAACGTGTCTATCCGGGTAAATCTGCCGCGGCATACTTAGGCTGATCCGGGTCGATACTTTACGCAGAGTGCACAATGTTGGTTTTCTCGCGGGACGGTCCATATTCACGTTAATCCATAAAACACATTGGATACGAAAGAATAAGACGACCATTGCGCGAATGTGTAGGCGGATCGAATGTTCATTTATTGCCGAGGTTTTGTTTTGCGTATGAAGGAAAAATGGATCTGATGGTTTTTTTTTTTTTTTTTTTGGAGTTTAACGCCGCTTTCAACAGCTTTGGTCATATCACGGCGGTCAGTGCACCTACCCATGTTTTCCTGGCTTTCCCACACCAGTACGTACACAACATTCTTTCGAAGCCACTGACTACTTTCTCACATAGATCAGAGGTGAGAGGCAATGGAAAACATCGCCCGAAAGAATGTCGCCGCAACCGGGTATCGAACCCGTGACCTCCAGATCACGAGTCAGATACGCTACCAATTGAGCTACCCGGCCGGGCTGATCTGATGGGTAGCGTTATTGATTTGGAATAACGAGAAAGATCAATGAAATTCAAAATGCTTAGGGCCATCATGTCGATTAGGTAACAAACTAGATGTATGCTTGAACCATTTCCAACATATAACATATCTGCAACTGAAGACTGTGCAAAAATCCTCGCAAAGTAGGTTAAATGTCTTTAAATGAAAGTACATTCTTTGAATAGAGTTGAAACGTCTGCTGAGGTTGTATAAAAGTGAATATTGAAATGGGACATTCGTTTCCATACGGGCTGTAACTCCAGCGGTTGTGAGTTCAAACCCAAGCTCGGCCAACATTCTTTTCCGTCGTTTGTGACAAGCGTCATTCGTCTTCTACCAATGGGCTAACAGTCTATGTGGAAAATCAGCCAGTTACTTGGAGAGATTGTTGTGTTGATTATTGGTGTGCGAAAGCAAGGAAACAAATGAGTAGGTGAACTGGCCTCCGCGATATGACTGATTTTTTGTTTGAAAAACGGCGTTAAACCCCAATCAATCAAAAATCAATCAATCGTTTCCATACATGTAATCTATAGTTTTAGCCAGGTTGTTTTACAGCAGCAATCTAATGCATGCTAAATAGTACAGGTTCCCCCATATGCGCTCTCGTGCCACCATAACATAAGAGAAGAGAATTATGGGATATTGGCCACGCCACACAAATAGCGAACTTCGAATTGTTTAGACGATGTTCCCTGTTCACCATCTAGTCATACTATAAGTCCCTCATTTATGCTAATTGTCCTAAGTCGACTATTTATTTGTACAATTTGAGCGTTATTGCAATTAAGCGCCAATAATCTCATGAGTCCCGAAAGATTGTTTTCGCAAGACTTGGTTTAAACGGTACAGCCACTGTGCAAATATTCTTTAAACACATTCTTTAAATGATCTATGAAGGTCAGTTTTAAAGTGAGGTGACCTGGTTCAGGAAGACTTTGAACTCATTCGGGGATAAGTATGCAACATCACTATAAAAGAAAGAAACACAATTGTATAGAGTTAAAATATTTTGGCAAAAAAAGAAATTTCTCATTCTGAGGTTTTTTTAGTTTCCATTATAATTTGTCTAATGATAATGCGTCTACATGTGAAACATATATTTTTTTAATAAACGTAACTCGCGTTGAACCATATTGGATTCATTTAACGTATTTATTTAAATGTTGTATTAATAGCCGTTTAGCAGTATAGCATTTAAAGGGGCTCATTCGCACATGAATCGTATATAATAAAAGCTTTTTATGACAATTTCAATTTGCAATTTGGCATGCTGTTGAATCCGTTAAACTTGGTAAGTTATATTCAGAATGTAATGTTTTAAGACATTACCTTTAACCCTTTCCCACATACAACACACGTGCAGCAGACGAGTTAACACAAATATATAGACAGAAATAGGGGAAAAACTTTTGCAACAATGTTTTCCGGTGCAGGAGTGTCAAGGCGCGTATGTAAGCGTATAAAGGGGTTGATCTAACTCAAACTAGTTGAACCTAAAATAGGTTAGGAAACCATGGCGAGACATATGCGTCAATTTGGAGTCTTGTTATCTCTGTAACGGGATCAAAACAACTGTGTGAACTCCTTACCCCATACGAGACGAATGTTTGACGCAAAGCATCAAAGAGAAGCCTCAATATTTCGTTGCACATGAAGAAATAAGAAAAAAGAACATTTAATCTGCAGTCAGTAATGCTGATATCGGTATTTGAAGATATAAGTTTTATGTAGGATATTTAACCTGGCAGTGTCTGTGTTTTAAGCTAATGAGATGAACCAGAGTTAAACTGATCATGAAAAAATACATATAATACTAAAGAAAAACGGACAAGAGGTTATGATAAATTTCAATTTGTACCAAAAATAATCTACTATAGTATACTTGTATTGGACACACGTCCTGTCATGATAATGTTTTGTCAACTAATGCTGACAAACAGAAAATATGTTTTTGGTTTTTATCGGTAAGTCTTGATAGTGGATAACGGTTTAACCATTTCCTACATAAAACAAATCTGCAGCAGACGACTTTGAAAGTATCAAGTACAAATTATAAACAATCTCTATCAATGATCGTATGATTATTGAAAAGTGTTGAAATTATTGTGGCAAATGCAGATATTGCTCAATATGCCGCAATGATTCCGATGATGTTTAATCTGACAGACTTTGAAATCATCAGGTACAAAACATAGAAAATCTCTATAAAGGATAGCAATGATTTAAAACAGATGAAATTATTGTGGCAAATGGTGCAATTAAAAATCAAAGCTGTCGGATTACAAATGAACAATTTCGAGTGGACGAAATGATGTGAACTCGTGTCGTGATTAGCATTCATGAATTCAAGGAAACGTATTTAAATGTTCGCGTAATCCGAAAGACTGACATCAGAGAAAATGTGAGCATGTCTAAAATGTTCGTATAGTCAACATTAATGCTAAAGCAGCCAATCTTACACTGGTAAGTTTTTCAATGAAACAATCTATGTACAATTTAATGGGTGGGTAAAGTCAATATTTTGTTAACCATTTCCTTAAAACATATGCATTTTAAAGCTGCTGCAGCAAACGACTTTTGAAAACATTGTGACAAAAGGAGCAATTGCTCACGAGGAATTTATCCTTTTGCTACAATGTGTTCTACTTTATGCCCATAAATTATACCTTCATTTAGCAAGATATTCCAATTTTTACCTAATGTGCTACAGATTTGTTGTACGTGGGAAAGGCTTAAAATAGGATCTAGTTTTAAAAAAATTAAAGCGTTAAACCAGTGCATGAAAATTCATTTGAATTTATTTCTCAAACTGTAAAATCATGACTTTAGATTAATAATAAGAGCACTTTTATATTACAAACTTATAAAGTCATTTTTTGTTAAGCAAAGATATGTAAAAGAACATTTGTAGTACATTTTAAGACACTATTTTGTTATTCAAAAATTAGGACACTCTCTATAATTGTAAGAACAATCATAATTATAATTGAATAAAGTTGAAAACAGTCCTTCTTTTGCCACAATGTTTTCAAAACATATTTGCTACAGAGGTGCCTGAAAGTGTCTGTCTATATGAAATACAGTTCAGTTAATCCGATGACACTTTGTTTGTAAGAACCAGATGATTTTATTTCATTTAAGTTTTCTGGAAGTTCACATCGCATCCGTGATAAAACATGTTGTCGGCTAAAGCAAAATATACCGAAATCGTGTTTACCGCGATATTCATGAAAGTGACAGCGAAAATGAACGAATCAACTAGACGGCGTAATTTATCTTGAAACAGATATTTCTGTGGTTTAAATCTTTTCATGTCTGTATTTTGCGATGACAATTGTACTCAAAGTTAACTTTTGAATCAAGTATGTACATTCATAGACGAAACTTTCAGCGATATTTGCGAGAGAAAAAAAATGCATAATGAATGAAAAAAGATACATATAAACACATATGTCTCTGGTGAAAATAAAAGATGATCGAAAACGACAAAAAAAAATAACAAAAAAATAGAAGAGCGACAGACGCAACATAGTAAAGTAGGAAGACATTATATTATACTGAACATGAATTATTCAGATTATTACAAACGAAGCAAATGAATAGTTAGGATGAAAATTCCTTTAAACGCGTACGGAATACGGACTAAATTCAAGACGCAAGGAATCCAAAAAGTGGACTTAATATTTAGATTTATATTTAGTCAAACATCTAAATGGAAAAGTTTGGTGATTACGGGCCCTGGCTTCTTCCTCTAATTACTGCGTAATATATCATAGGATGAAAGGAACCAGACTACATTTAGCGCGCCTTTTTTTTGGTTCTCGGTTCGAGATACTATTAAAAGTTTACAAGGCAGGTAACCAATTCATTAGATTGGTTCTCTGTTTTTCTGTTTAGACTAGATACAGTATGAATTTCGCTTAACTAAAAATGTACATACATTAAATTAATATAGCGGCCTTTGTCTTCTTTTTTTAATTTATAAAACTCACACATGTATATATAGTGTAAAAGGGATGTTTTAAATGTCAGTTACCTTAATTAATATACTTAGTAAAGTAAGAACAAAGAGAAATCCCGATATGTGGTCACACTGGCAGGTCTTTATATCTCCTTGTGCTAAATTTCAAAGCATTCCAACAACACATATACAGCAGACGACCTTGAAAACCTCTAGGCAAATATACTGAAAATGTCTATAAATAAACATTTTATGATTGGATATAATTCAAAACATTGTAGCAAAAGTAAAATGGTTCAGTATGAGTAATATCTTCTTTTGCAATTATGTTCTTTAAGTCATATTACCTCAAGTGAATTCAGAGATTTACATAGACAAATATGTATGTATATTATAATGTGGGTGTGTTTAGATGGTCTTTACACACCGACGTGTGTTTGTAAAAAGCTGTGATTAGCTTAGCTTAAGGGGTTTGTGTTTAAGAAACCAGGGCAGAACTGTTTAAAAACTGGATATCAATTGAAATGATTGAAACGTCTATCAAGCATTTGAAAACATATTATGGGAAATTGTTCTTTTCTTTCATATGAGCCTATGCATCGGAAAAGGTACAAGTTGGCTTTTTTGAATAACATCCACACAGTCTGATCAAGTTCATTATATTACTTAAACAAACTTGTCAGAAAAATATCAACTTGTGTAGATTTTAACTGAGACTGAGCTGGTCGACAAGATGATATAATTCTACACTGTTGAGAATTGCGAAGTTGCACATTTTCTCATGTGATATCTTTTTACTTTTATTATATATTTATAGTATAATGTCCTTCAAGTTACTGTGAACGATTTCATGATATTCTATTCAAATACCCCGATGTTTATGTTTTCGAACCTTCTAGAAGTATCAAGTTAAGGTAATGGATGTTTAATGTTAAATGTTTACGAGCAATAAAGCAATAAGGATCTATGTGTAGATATAAAAAAACCATAACGTGGCTATTCATATTGCTTTTAAATTCATTGTATTCGAGAACAATATTTTATAAATCGTTTTGATCTTACCTTTTCCATTATGCAGCTTTTGTATAGCAGTCTATTTGAAATATGATGGTCACGGAAAGAACACATTCAAAATGAGTATGTTATGCTTCTTCGTACATCGCTTTCTTCTCCGTATCGAAATTGAGTCTTACAAAATGTATAGATGATACATCAAAAAAATTTTTTCAAATAGACGCAGATTCGGAATGGAAGAAAGTCACACGCGCAATAGATGACACTTGAAAACATTGTGGCAAAATGAGAAATTGTTCTAAATTGCTATGATCCATAGATTTGCCTTATTTCGTTCTAGTACGTCGTCTGCTGCAGGTTTCTTGTATACGTAAAACTGTTATAACAAAACTCATCTGAGAGTCTGTCTATTGTTATAAAAAAAAACGGGGATACCTTCAGAAATCGTTTTCATTCCGCGGTAAGCTGTTGGCTGAGCAAGTTAGCATTTAAAAAGTGGGCTTACCTGTCACACATGTATACGTATGTTAACATCACAGCAGCAAACGAATTTTGAAAACAATATGGCAAAAGAAGAAATTGTCTACAATGAGCAAATTCTCCTTTTGCCAAAATCTATTTAAAACCTTTTCAATAATTTATTTTTCCCTTTATAGAGATTCTCTATACTTTTGACCAAAGTCGCCGGCTGCTAATTTGTTATATGTGGGAACGATTAAATACCTTTTTTCACTAAGAACCAACCGTTGGGTGAAGACATTAACAGCTAACACATATGAGCTTGTCTGTGCTATACGTATTTTGTGCTCAGTTTGTTGTATTAATTCTTTAGAAATAACATTGTTTTGTTTTATAAAAGTTCGCGCTATTTAAACCATTGGGTTATATACATATATATATATATATTTAGCTTTCGAATATTACAATTTGTGTTTACCACTCACATATTCGCATGCGTATGTTAAATATTAAAATGTTAATTTACTGAAAGTGTATAAGGCTCATGGTTTCATTTCTCTATCAATAAATAGAAGCAAGAAGCCACAACATGTTTAAATATGGGAAAAGGGATAAACGTCTGCTTTCATTAATCAAAGCACTGAAAGTGCTGACGGCCTGGGGGTTGCAGGAATGTTGGAGAAGTGGGGGAAATGTAAAAGGAAATAACAATTGCAGCTTATGTCTATGTATTTACTGTTAAAAAGTTGAAAGACCATATCAAAAATAGTAATTATCATGAAACTGCCAATTTCGAAACAGCGGGACCTTGTTGGCACTATATCGCTCACCTGAGTGCAAGAGCATACACATCTAAGACATGAATAATCAATGGAAAATTGACAGGTTGTTTAGGCAGGATAAGTTTCTGCCTTATTATATTAAGAAATATGTCAAAGTTAAATTAACTTCCATCAAGTAGAAATAATTCTCTAATTCTCTAAACCATGTACTAGACTGGCAGAAAATGTTTGATCAATGCAAAACTCATCAAGACAATTATTCTGACAAAGATTCAAAATGCATCCTCCAGAATGTTAACAAGAGTTTACTTCATTTGGCCTAATGACCTTTTTCTTTACCTGATATGACCCATATTCGACATTGGACTAGATAGTATCGATACAAACATTCTGACACAGTTTCAAGCTGCTGAAGCAAAGATTGCGGCCTCCAGAGTATTAACAAGATTTTCCTTCAATTTGGCCTGGTGACCAAGTTTTTAACCGGCATGACCCATATTCGAACTTGGCCTAGATATCATTAAGATAAACATTATGACCAAATTTTAAAAACTCGACAAGATTTTCCTTGAATTTGGCCTAGTGACATTGTTTTTGAACATACCTGACCAATGTTCAAACTTGGCCTACATAACATCAAGACAAACATTCTGAAACAGTTTCAACATTCTCATGTTAAAAGTGCAGCATCAAGACTGTTAACAAGATAACCCTTCAATTTGGCGTAGTGACCTAGTTTCCGAGCAAATATGACCACTAGTCTAACTTGACCTAAATATAATTCAGACAAAATTTCAAGCTGCTGAAGCAAAAGGTCTACAAGCCTCTAGATTGTTAACAAAATTCCCTTCAATTTGACCTAGTGACCTTGTTTTTGACCCGGCATGACCCATATTCGAACTTGGTCTAGAAATCATTAAGATCAACATTCTGACCTTATTGTCTTTCATTTGGTCTAGTGACCTAGTCTTTGCACATACCAGGCCAATATTCGAATTTGGCCTACATATCATCAAGACAAGCAATAGGTTACAGTTTTAACATGCTAAAATTAAAAATGCAGCCTGCCGAGTGTTAACAAGATTTCTCTTCAATTTGGCCAAATGACCTAGTCTATGACACAATTTTTCGTCGCACGGGCCCTACAGCACACTTGTAAATCCGCCATTGCATTTATCACGCGACTGTTTGGTACTTTTCCGTTCCAAATCGCGAATGTTAATAGTCAATAAGCTTCCATATTTGACCTCTCGGCGTATTAATTTCTAAAACATTTGTTAAACATATATTGTACTCACTCTTTAAGTTGTTCACTGATGTGCCAACAACATTATAATTATATATTTTGTCGCACAGTCTCACCCTAAAATGTGTTGTTGTGTGTTAGCAGTAATTGGCAGGCTGCCAACTCCGACAAAATGGTTTTATTACTATGACCAGGGGCTAAAGCCCCAGTCCAAAAACTGCCCTCATATAATAATGTATGAAATCAGATCTAAAAATACAGCAAATACCACAGAGTCGCATAATTGTAAAATGTAGAAATATTCAAGATTTGTAAAAAAGGGAATCGTTTAAAGTTAAATTGCTAAGGTCGATTTATTTTGTAAGACGCTAGACTATCGTCCAGAGGAAACTAAATGTGGCGGCAGCGCACGTAGACTTTTCGATCAGCAGAAAACGTTGTTTTATAGCTAATGTATAAACTACAGACAACACTTTTATAGACATTGAGAACATATATAGGTATCGATATATCTGTTCTGACTGGAGGAAAGGGAAGGCATTTTAAAGTTTAAGGTGATTAAATAGATCCGATTTGAAATATTAAGAGAGCGGGAAACTCCTCAGAAGACAATGGACAAGGACCTCAACAAAAACAGACGATTAATTTCGATATCACAATCACAGGTCAAGATTGAATGAAAAATACTCTTTGACTGGAATAGATTTCATTCCATGAGCAATTACTCCTTTTCCTTCATTGTTGTTAGTGGGTGTCTGCTGCAGTGGCTTCAACTTCCAAAAGAAGGTATCATGGAAACGGCTGATACTATTATTTTTTTGTATCTTATTTGTTTAGTATAAGCATATTTTAAAGACTGATTTGAACTCATACACATTCGTATATTCTGTCACCTTTTCTTGAACATTTAGCATGCAACATGTGATACTGTTTATATAGCTTGACACCAGTCAACATATGAGCCGTCCTGCGAGAAAACCAACATTGTGGACTCTGCGTTAAGTATCAGCCTAGGCTTACCCGGATAGACACTTTTTCCTCCTGTGCATTTTCTGTTTCAGGAATCATTACTCTATACCTCTATCCTCCTGTGACGGAATGTGTCGGCCCGGATTAGCCTGCGCGGACTGCGAATGCTGAGTCCATAATGTTGTTTTCTCGAGGAACAGCTGATAATACCTATTAAAAATCATATTCTTAATTGAAACATGATGAGAAAAATTGCATTAAGACATGTAAATTTAAACAAATGAATTAACTTATCATAAAAAAACCAGAGCAAAAATATTATTTTTTGTTTGCATGGAAATATTTATATAAATCCTTCTATTAATACATTTTCCTCACCAATCACATTAAATTGAGACTACATGAATCGTGTTAAACTTGCAAAAATGATGTTAAATGTAATACCATGATTATTTCCAATCTCATGAACATTAAAGCTTACCATCTGCAGCAGACCACTTTGAAAATTATTGGACAAAAATGTGTCAAGTGAAATTATGATCATTTCTTGTTTTTCTCAATATCTTTTCAAAAGTTGACTTTTGCTCAAAATGTGTCTTTATCAGTTATGATTTTTTCATTGATATACTGCCGCACATCTGATATAAGTATTCACATCAATTTGATACATATACAAGTAAACACTGTCTGAACACTGATATAAACATGTCTTCAGTTCTGTCTTTATTTTCTGTCTGCAAGTTTTACTCTTCTCACTATTTCTTTTCTTTCATCAACAAGCTGAAAGCATAATATACACATCAACATATGTAGTTTATATAGATCTACAGAATATGTGTTAATTTCCATTCATATCAACAGCTTTTCATAATGTCAAAAGTACCATTATTATCTAAACAATGAAAACACATTTTCGAATTACTAATATAACTATTAATGCCAGTTTAATTCTCAGTTCAAATGAAGTAACATGTGTAACACTGTAACAAACTATCAATAAAATATCAGTGTGCATTTTAAACAATCAAACCGTTGGCACACACGTTTTTTTCATTTTGACACTTGGCAAGTGACGGATTTGTGGGTGGGGTAAGGTCCCACCGAGTTGATCATTTCGGACTGATAAATCGAGTTCGGGAGAACTCGTCGAACTGCAAACTCGTCGTACTAGTAATATAGAGTAACGATTAGGAGAACTCGTCGACTAAAGGATTATATAGTACTTTACAATCTATATCGATATGACGGTGTTAGTGTTAAAGTAAGGTGTTAATTGACCAATATTGGATTAAAAAAATAACAACAAATTCAATTAGTTTTAAAATATTATGGTTTTTATTCATATATTCATATATTTAACGTGTTTGTAACGTGTTTGTAAATTAACCATTTAAATCATTTATTTTTCATTTTTCATTAACAGAATAAAATTAGAATATGAAATGTTTAAAGATATGTTTCCTAAATATATATATAGTATTAACACTTGTTTGTCAACATTATTTACATTACATTATTTACATTATTTACAGTATAAACACTTTAGTCTAATTAATCACACATCTTCGTCGTGTATTCGGTCGTTACAGCCAATGGTTGCAAGTCCTGATATCCTGCTACACGTCCTCAACAACTGGCTCGTAGTCAGCTCCTCATCTTCGTATCTAAACAAATAGTAAATAATTCGATAAATATTTGTTATTCCTTGATTTATACTTAATTAAAATGAGTTATTACTCCCTTTGCAACAATGTTTTCAACAATATAATATATTTGATGCCTTTATTGTGATTTCTTAGTTATATTATTAATTCTCCAACAATATTGTGTATACTTTGCTCCCGACCGATCAGTAAGATATTTTAGGGATATAAATTATTTTTACTTACTTATCCCAAGCCTCAAAAAGACGGCCATGGACATCGCTGGACCGCTTCCTGTGTATTCTTGTCAAGAGATTCTCTGTTACTAGACGGACCTGCAGATCGACGGTTTCAGACTCTGTACGAAGAAAAGGAACCAGAACATACAATGCCAGATCTCCCCGTCCAGCCCTTGTATTAATTCTTCGGTGCCACCCTGGAATAAATGAGAATACTTTCATTAATTATGCCGTCAGGAATTATATAAATAGTAAAACATTGAATAGTATATATACATATATATTGTTTATGATTTCACATTATGTTTTCATTAGACAATATTTTTTTTAATGATTCTTAACATAATTTAATTGTTATACCTTCTACATCATTGTTTGTTCTGACCGTCTCCCTGAAGACACTCCAGTTCTCTGGACGCCACATCTGGTTCTCTATCCATGTTCTCATAACATAATCGCAGACTGTAAACAGAACAAAAAATAACATTACCGTAAAACGTAGGTTGCTGTACAACATGTGTTCTTGATTTAGTTCATGACAATGCCAAATTAGATCGGAGGAATGTACTGTTCATCTACTCTCAGAGCTTGAATGTGAATATATATATATTGTACATGCCTTTCAAAATGGGTCCCCCGATATCCGAAGCTTGGGCATAAAGGGCGTCAAATGCACTACGGATATGTTCGGCAGGCAGGAACGGCAGAGCCATAATCTTACGGAGAAACATGAACTTGTCTCCCCTAGAAACGTACGCGGTGGCAAGTCCCTCACTCCTCACCAAGGCAATCAACTTAAGTCCTCACTCCTGCAAATATAAAAATAAATATGATATATATATATAATATATATATATATACATCATTTCTACTTAAACAACAAGAGGGCCCTGGAGGCATGAACGAGCTAGCTCCTCTGGTCAAAGGCTCGAGGTGATCTAGCATTATCACTATTTGTCTGTTGATTGTTAACTTTAAGCTACAACATATCCTCCATAACCACCAAACAAATTTCAACCTAACTTCACAGGAATTTTCTGACAAAGATTCAAGATGCTAATGCAAGTATCACTAATATTGTCTTTGAAACACCAGAGGTATAATGTCCTATTAGCTTATTTTGTATATGTACTGTATATCATAGACAATAATGATTATTATTATTATTGTATATATCATAGAGCTAGACTGAAACTGATTTTAAAATACCCCCACAATACTACCTTTTCACATAAACATATGACACTCAGAATAAAACAATGGTCTAGTTTTACCCTTTCTCACATACCACAACTCTGCAGCAGATGACTTTGAAATAAAAACTATAAAAATTAAAAACATCTTTATAAATTAAAGTATGAACATTGAAATTTGGATCGAGTTTGAAACATTGTGGTAAAAGGCGGAATTGCTCATTATGATAAATTTCATCATTTGTTACAATGTTTTCAAATCCCAGCGGCTGTAGGTGTCCGAAAGTTTCAACTAATTGCTTTTCTAAATGGACTGTTAACACATTGGTGGCAGATGAAATACATTAGAATTATAACATTGTTTGCCTTGTATTGACATCCCTTAATTGTTAATGGTTTGCAACCAAAGCTGTGGGTAATTTTAAAATACCTTGTGAATACAGTTTACTATATGACACATTAAACATACAATGTTTATGAAAGTTTATCAGAACATTTTTATCTACTTCAAATTTCAGTCAGTTTCAAAACTGGTCTTATGGAGTCAAACATAAGTTCACAAGGTCTAATTGTAGAAAACCTTCTTAACACTATTATTATTAAGGCCACATCTTTCATCAATTGATCATACAAGCAGGGATCATACAACTCCTTGAGAGATAACCTCATTAAAAAATTAAATAATGTTATATTGAACAACAATTTTTGTTTTTATCATACAACTTGCTTATCTCAATTCTCAATAGTTCTCCAACTGTATTACAAATTGTAGTGAATTACTTAAATGAATGCTTGTTGGATAGAAATTCATTGTCAAAAGATACTTGATTTATCTCATACTTATCCACGGTCACTCCTACATTGTACATATTTAATTGTAATTTGTCTGTATTTTGTTGCCATAACCATTTATTGTTAATGTGTTAGTGCTAATAAAGTTATAAGTTATAAGTTACAAGTCATATCTACCAAACCATAAAATTATCATACACATGTAGACATCTACTTACTGCAAACACAGACAGACATCTGTCTTGGGGAAAGTCACAACACTCCCTCAGCTTCTCTGTTGGTATCTGTCTGCATCTGCCACATACACATTTGGAACTTCTGTCATACTTTGTTGGACCTGCTGGAGTAACTAGGATGAAGATTCTCTGTCTGCCAATTTGTATTTGTCCTCTGACATTTCATCAACATTCAACAGTGATCTGTAAACAAAATAATCACTGTGACTTCAAGGCAGCCAAATTGTATGATTCTGAAAAATGGGTTTTAAGCTGTAATTCACAGAATCATACTTTTACTTTAACAATTTGACAATTACTCAGCATTTGTATCCCTCCAAAAATGCTTGACATTCATGTTAAAATATGTTGATTTATGAAAGAATTGTGATTTATTGCTGATGTTAGTTCACAAGTAGAAATATATTGAAATACTGGCATTAATATTTTCCCCCTTAACTTAAAAGGTATATATTATTATTATGCATATGTATTATGTATTTTTGCAATATGGACATAGTAAATGTCCATCTGTTGAGGATTCATGTACATTAAATTGTCTTGGTCACATTAGTACAGAAGTCTCACATTAATAGTATCCTGGCAACTAACAGCTTGAAACGTTGGAAACACATGGCATCCTTCTTCTACCTCAACCCTTTACAAACACAACTGTCACCTCCTCTTCACAAGGATGTTCAATATTACTCTGAAAGCAAAATTAAAACAATTTGAAGTAGAAGCCTACATCAGAGGGAGCTATCAATATGAAACTTGAGTTTTCAGGATCATTTCAGCTATGTGAAGCTAAATATATCTCAAATATGTGGATATGGATAGGAAACATAACATATTTTTGTTATTGTCTGGATCTATTAGAGTTTGCAAGTTCCAGCTTTCCATTTGAGGGCATGAAATATTGTTAATATATATATATAAAAAATATTTTATGAATTTTCAAAACCGGATTGATCTTAGAAATACATTGTCAACTGAAGGAATTGAAAAATGTTGATAATTAAAAAAGGGGCTTGTTAAAGTCTAAGAGAACTACACAGATCAAAAATGTATATATTTAAGTTGTTTCTATTTTAAAAGGTCTCTGATCTATATTTCTAGATTTTGTGAATTGCACATCTGCATTTCCATAATCTACATTTCTGACTATATATCTAAGAAAAGAAAAAAGTGGTATGTTTTATTAAATACATTCATGGACAGTTCAGTGCTCAGGCAGAAAAAAGAAATATTTGGCAGAATAATCAAGGACTTTTTGACACTCGGGACTTATTTAGTATTTGATTTCATTAAACAAAATCGTTAGGCCTTTGATCTAGGCCTATTTTTCTTGATTTTGTGAATTTGACATCTGCTGGTGGTATGTTTAAATCTGCATACCTTATAATGAAAAGACTAGAAAGGAAAACGATGTATGCCTGAGTCTTTGTAATTAAAGACATTCAATGGCAGTTCAGTGCTTTGTCAGAAAGAAGAAATATTAAGCAGAATAAACAGGAACTTTTTGACACCCTCGAATTATTTAGTATATATTTGACTTCCATCAAAAAATCAAAGTGATGTGTTTACACTGGAGAAAACAAAAACTAATAACAGCACATAGCGATGTGTTTACACTGGAGACAACAAAAACTAACAACAGCGCATAGCTATTCAAATTGAAATGAAAGGGGTCACCGATTTTGGTCAGTGACGGAATCGGGGCAATGAACGTGATAAATGCAGTTGAACATCTGTACAAACAAACATAAAATAAATTCATACATATCTGGTACAAATAATACTGCCTCTGTAGTATTGATACTTAAATAGACCATGAACTAAATGGATGCAATCGAATGTTATTGACCAAATCATTCATTTTTAGGAGCAATGTTACAATGTACAGTTAATTTCCCCCAAGGAACCCCTTTCCACCTTGCTCATGTGTAGTACCGCTTTTCTGAAAGCGTAAATATGTTTTCGCACTTAGCCTCAAACAGTATGTTGTATTGAGTTATTTCCTCAATATAAAATCAAGTTTTAAAGGTCGGGTGTAAGCAAAAACTATTATTACATCGAAAACTAAGCGTATCATTCAGATTATGTGAGTACTTACCTCCATTTTCAGTCTTTGATACTTCTCGGTCATGCGCAATACCACATAACGGAACGAAACGAATCGATGGCGAAAATTAATTTATACAGGTTGAGTTCGAATTATTTACTCGCTTTCTGTTACTCAGTTAGATTATTGAAATACGTAATATAGCTCAAACGTGTTTATTTAATGTAAACTATGCGATTATTCGCTTCTTTTTGCTTCTAATTAACGTCAAATTTGAGCAATTATACTGCTTTAAGGGTCATTCGTTATTAAGGACGTCTCTATTTCTTGCATTATTTCAACTCTTCTTTTTAAATCACATTCACTGATCCTTTTGCTGATTTGATATTATATGAACATTAAATAGAAGGGGGAGAGCGATAGAGAGAGTGAGAGAGAGATACAGACAGACAGAGACAGAAGTGAGAGAGAGAAAGAGAGATATAGAGGGAGAAATAATAAATTCTTACCGTTTTTGCAGACACGATGCTGCCAGGAACTGCAACTGTCGCAGCATAGTGCATGCATTCGTTCGCTAACCCTGCTGGAACAACTAATACATACATACACATTCATTTCAAATATTTCTCAGAAATAACTTATCTTGGGATTTTTTTTTATATATATATGGGCAATGAATACAAAGGTGAAACAAACAGAGGGTATAACAAAAGACAAACATCAATTTTTTTTATTTTCACATGTATTTTTAATGAGCAATTAACATGATGTATGATTAAAGCCGACTGTCCATTAAATATTTCTTTAATAATTTACACCAGACTACACACTAAGAAGTATGCCGACAATCACGTAATTAAATGACGCATCAATTTCAATATGATTATAAGTAGTTATTATAAACAAACATCTTATTGTTAAATTAAAGTTTTTAACATATATTTAACTTCAAAGTTACTATAATCGATAATTATCCTTACTAAGTATATAGTACTATATATTCATTAGGTCGACGAGTTCTCCTAATGGTTACTCTATATTACTAGTACGACGAGTTTGCAGTTCGACGAGTTCTCCTGCACCCGATAAATCCACCTTGAAATATAGTTTTACGATTTATTCTCTTAAGGTCTGTCAAATTATGAGGATTAATAAGCAATTTCTTTGGTGACACAGGGCTAATAAAAAGAAATGTCCTCATCCTGACACAGATTTCGATAGATCGCCTCCGACTTTTTGTTGTTGTCTATGAACAGCGAAAAAGACACCGATACGTCACATTTCTTAACGCAATCTTAGCATTCACTTTTTGTTATGCGATATTCAATATTATTTATGACCAACAACGTATACACAAACATGTAAAAACGTTTTGATTATTTCTAGCGACGAGACGGCGGCCATTGATATCGAGAATATGCGATTTGAGATATTCCTTAACTTTAAGGGAAAAGTTAAGGCATGGTACAGTGATCCTTAACTTTTAAGGAGAAAATGGACCGATTTAAGGAATATTTTTATATTAGGAGTTTTGTGAATAGCTTCTCTTAGGAAATCGCCCCTCGTCAAGGTGATGTTATTCTTCAAAAACAGCTTTAACCTGAACAAAACACCAGGAACTAATTAAATTATTGTTTAAATCAACAGGAAGTCCTATTAAAACAAACACATCCTAGCAACCATCAATTAACTATCTAATCTAGTAATTTCCTGGTTTCGTGTGTGGGCACTACAAATTAATTCGATCGAAATCAATGTATTACATTGAACTCTTTCGCTGTCGAATTTCACATAATCGTCTCTTCCATGTTTAAATTTGGACCACTTCATTTTTCATCCAGTAGGAAGTTTTTGTAAAATGTAATGTCTAATTGGTAACCAATGCAGACTTCAGGGGAGACACACTGAGAGTCCATAATGATGGTTTTCTAGTCGAACGTCTCATATGTAAAGCATGTCAGACTAGTCTAACTCTATCTCATTGGGATAGGTTTTTACACAATAGGCACCAGCAGACAAAGGGTTAAGAAATGTAAGACTTTAAAAGTGCCTCTTAACATGGATTATCTTTAGTTAGAACTACATTTACTGTAAACTTTTTTCCAGAGAGAGAAATAAACTGAAATTAATCGTGGTAACTTTGTAATGAAAGTTAGAAATTATCGTTATCAGGAATGTTTCCTATTTCCTCATTATGTCTACGCCATTCTATACAAATTTGAAAATATCTAGGCAAACTATGGAAAGTCTACATAATCGATAGTATTATTATTGAATAATGTTGAAAACATTGTGGCAAAACGAGAAGATGCTCACTATATTGTAAGGGAAGTTGGCATTACGTATTAATTTAAGCCATTGATTGGTCTCTTTTATTGCTAGAAAGAAATTGCAGAATCTAACGGCATTTAAATTAATACCAAATATTGTAGCTGAACAAAAATTGTCGATATTCTTTTTGTTTTATTTGTGTAGAAAATAGATATATCGTTTATACTAAACAATTGTATTTGATGTAAGCTTTTATATTGACTAAATATATACATGAGTATTGATATATGATGAATCTTGTTATTAGATTGTGTCTAGCCAGAATTCATCGGACGTCCCTAAGTTGAGATGTTTATCTGATTTCTTTTCATTATCTGGGGTTCACATGTAGACATAATGCAAGCAGAAACTCGTAGCCTTTATTGAATCAGCAACGTTTCTTTCTCAAATTTGGAATTTCTGTTAACACATCTAGACTGAGAGAAACATTTTGTGTTTTGCCTATTTGAAATGCATCTGAAGTTCATGGGTTAATGCTGAATTTCAAGAGTACAGCAATACCATTATTTAAGGGTTAAAATTCACTAAGAGAGACATTTCATTTCAACTGAACGCATGAACACAGATTCATAAGCCATCGTACACGGGTGTCGTGTTGTGAGTTATTGGACTCGTATTACATCTCCTTAATGGGCTCACAACACAATGAGGAGGTACTTAGCCCACACTGGACTACGATTCTATTTCTGTTATCATAATTTAAATTCGGATCAAGCTTTGGTGTGTACACATGTTCCTCGAGTCTCTACTGTGCGTAGATGCCACAATACGCAGTTCAAATACAAAAACGTCCACTAGGGAACGGTGTTGAAATCTCCGTTTTCCCAAGGTATTTGAAATGGTTGCTAAATGAATGTAAACTACAGATAATTGTAGAACCAAAAGAAATCAGTCGTATTGCCACACAAATAATCGCTTTATTCTCGTAAACGTGCGCATCCCAAATCCCTACTGGTAACTATTTACCGTCTTTTCTTAAATACACGAGAAGAAGAATGTGAAGTACTGTATATATATAATGGTAAGTTCACCTTTGATAACGGATTGCAAAGTGCTTGTTTTAATCATTTGGTTTGCATTTTCAACAATATTTTGTATAGCCGCAAGCTTGGAGTAAACTGTTGTCCGTATCAGATAGACCATTCTTTTGAGTCCCCACATCATAGGGTTAAAGGGTCAAATAAGGATGCAAAACCTGCAGAACGACCCTTATCCAGAGCTCTTGCAGAGAGTACATGCTATTTCTGTAAATCTTTAAGCATATCCAAAGATGATCGATGCGTTGATTTATATGGGTGTTCTCTTAATTTCCAATTATATTTTGATCTATAGTTTGATAAAGGTTTTCGGTAGAATGAGTTGCAGCAACATTGTAATATCGAACGAATATTTTCGAAAAATAAATAAACACATAACCTGAACTTTATTAAATTAGCCATCCTTAAAATCATCAGAATCGAGTCTTTATAACATTAGCTATCCTATAATCCCTAACGCTCGTATATTTGCGTGTTGTCGTTTATGGTTACTTTTTTTTTATTTGTTTAATTTCTTTTAGAAAAAACGAGTCAACAAAGAAATGTTTTCTCTGGAATCAATTGTTAAAATGTTGCCTTTGTCCAAAGCTATGGCCGTTTTGAACACGCTACATTTCTGTAAATGTAACCTTTCTCATTAAGACGATTCTTTTTTTGATAACGGTTGTCTGTATAATATTTTGCAGCAATAATGTAATATCGGATTAGCTATCCTATAAACCCTAGCGTTCGTATATATCCGTGTTGTCGTTTATGATAACTTTTTCTTGACATGTTTTTTTTTTGTTTAGACTAAAGGGAGTCATCAAAGAAATATTTTCTATGGAGCTAATTGTTAAAACTTTGCCTTTGTCAACGTTGTTGCCGTTTTGACCATGCTGCATATATGTTTCAGTTGAGACGATTCTTTTTAGTAACCACAAGATAGGGTTAAAGTGTCAACTAAGGATGCACACCATGCAAAACACCCCTTATCTGGAGGTCTTTCACCACAGAGCGAAGATAAGACATTGAATACAGAAACAATACCATTTTAGCATATTTTCAGATGCAGGGAGCACGTGTCATTTCTGTAAATCTTTTAGAATATCTAATAGATTTTCGATGGAGTTCTCTTAATTTCCGATTATACTTTGATCTATAGTTTGATAACGGTTGTCTGTAGACTATTTTGCAGCAATAATGTCATATCGGATGATTTGTTCCACAAGTTAAAGACATAAAATGCACTTTGTAAAATTAGCCATCCTTAACCATCATATGTATGCGTGAGGTCGTGAATGGTTACTATTCTCATCTTTATTGGTTTATTTACTTTTTATTTGCTTTTTTAGACAATTTTTTGCTTTTTTAAGCAAAAAATCTACTTATTTGTAGCTCTGGGACCTTTTAAAGGGACTCACTGGTGGTATATTATAAAATATACAGCGATCTGCAACAACCAAGGTATTTACGACCAGCATATACCAAGATTAGCTCATGCAACTGCGCAGTCTGATGTATCTCCGCACAGTTCAACAATTGGTCTTAGAAGTGTTCAAGAAACTTCTATAAAGTGGAATCTATTTGGATCTTTAACATACATCCGGAGGTAGGTCTTTCTCAACAAGTGTTGATGTTTGATCGTCGTAGAATCACCGCTCAAATGTTAAGAAGTGAAACTTTGATTTGGTAACAATGTCTACTGCATATGGGAAAGAGTTAGAATAATCTTTAATTACTATAGTTACCGAAAGAAAGTCCTTGGATGAAATTAGGGGTATTTTTTGGTATTTCCTGCATTTATTTTCTAGTAATATATACAGTTTGTGCCAACTAACCTAAGACGAAACTTGCTAGACTGACTTGCTTTTTACAAGCTTATTGGTCACGCGAGGATGCGTGTAAGTGACGTCATGAGTTAATGGCGATCTGCTGACTGTCTCGTCAATCATTGTTTTGTGATAAGTATGTATCACTTGAACAATTTAAACAGACAGATATAGAGAACTACTAGTGTTTTAATGAGTTTTCGATATTGATTATATTTTAATTCATGTTTTCCTTAAATTAAAATTATTATGAAAAAGATATTAATGATTGAATAAGCAAAGCAAAATGCGTCTTTTGAAAACATTGTTGCGCACAGTAAGAATGCCCACGGTGGTCATTTTCTCCTTAAGCAACATTATTTATATTATACTTTATTCGATATATTTTTCTTTACAAATGGAGTTTCCATATTTTTGACAATAAATTTAAATTCGACACAATATTTTAAATTATTACAGCTCTTAATCATTTTCACCATTGATACCAAGTTTTCATGGCTTTTTGATTTGTAAAATACCTGATTCAAATGTATTACATCTAGTTGTTCATGAGTATAATTTTACAACTGAGATGTGAACCATTATGGGTAAATGAAAATTTGCGCATCTTTTTGTAAATTATTTCTTTTTCACAGCTTTAAATACAAACTATCGTTTGAAATGGCACAAAAACCGTCATTTTCAGGGGGAAATGCTAGACTAAGTATCTGAGACACCCTGCTTTAGTTGTCATATGTGATTGATAGGGAACGTATCAAATATGACATGTGTGGTAGTATATTAGGAATGGATATGACACACCCGCATTGATATGTTCTCAATGCTATTACACTCGATATATTCAATACAACAGAAAGTGGTGCTGTGCTTTTTTATTTACATACATGTACTTTAACGGTTTTCCATCCACTGCCGAATTTTGACACATTTACAGAAGTTTACATTGTGGCAAAACGAAAATTACTCATGGTGTGTAATTCATACCTCAGTCACAATGTGCTATCAGCTATCTTTAATAATTATTATTTAATTTTAATGTGTTTTAGAGTGCATCCCCTTAAAAAATACTTCATGTAAACAAAACCTATAAAAAATGTATGCCCTAAGTACCCTCGGTACATTATAAACATGCTCGAATAACATCTGATAAAATGTTCAACTTGCAAAAAAGGAGATTCTTTAGTTTGATGTATGTGTTAAGGTTTACACTACATATAACGGGTAGTTAGTGAAACACCGATGAGCACTGAGAACAAAATATATGTCAGTATCGTTATGAATTTTGGTATGATTCCCCTTTCCCATTTTTATCTTGTCCGTCATTTTTTCTGTCTTATTCTGCAAAATATCCACTTCAATCTGTATATATACAGATAACTGTGTACCTAAAGATGTACATTGCAAACACTTAAAAACAGCCGTGGTATTTCCTTTAGGCCATTAGGCCTGGTATTTCCTTTAGTCCATTAGGCCTGTGCAAGAATCATTGGCACATTTTCATAATCCTCTTATTATAGCATTCATTGTTTAAATTCTCATCACTTCAGTGTTTGGATATTCATGTACTTGATTATGAAACATTACTTCTGATGGCAACACACGTTTTCTTTAACCCTTTCCCTCATACGACAATTTTGCAACAGACAATGTTGAACATATTTTGTCAATAAATCTCTATAATTGAATGGATAACCTATGACTAAAAGTGGAAAACATTGTGGCAAAAGGAGAAATTGTCTACATGAGGACATTTGGCGGCACTACAAACGTTTAAACAGTCTTGTTTAAAAGTCGTCTGAAATATGAAAGATAAGCATCTTTATTGAGAAATAGACATACAATATGGATAGATAAATATGGACTAAAAAAAGATGAAAATGTTTGCTTTGTAAGATTGAGACAGACTTACATCAAAAAAGCATTTGTCATTTTAGCTATTAACTGAAAACACAAACGTGATATCTGAATTGAATCAAGAGATGCTAGCATGCCAGTTTGACGTATTAAAAATATGACTGTCCTAGGAACGGTATGTTAAATGTCATTAATAAACCGAGACTATGTTCGATTTAAGTGGGTTCAAATATCACAGAGCACACTATAACCGCTTCATTCAAATAGTACAGTGTTCGTTTAAATGGTTAAACGACATGGACCGACCCACGTTAGCCTATTGGTTAATAATTCGATCTCTAGTAGCGACATTGTGATCGCTTTAGATAGGACCGATTGGTGAGTCGATAGCTAGTAAATACTTGCCTAAATAGTATCTGGCACAATGAATGAAATCGTGCATATAAATTGTTTGCAACATATACGCCAAACATGGCCGCCCATTTCAATAGGACTGACTTTTGAAGAAACATGCAATCCATGTTTACGTTGAAACGCATTTAGCGTACTCAGAGCATCCACAGTTCAATGTGCTATGCTTAAATCTCAGGGCATAATGTTTACGAAGTTGGTGATCTGATAAACAATACACGAGATCTCGGCTATTAATTTTTCTCGCTAGCTGTTAAAGTTTTGATAGCGTCCTACCTGAGGTTGGTCATCACATGATACTTCATTTTCCTTCACGACGTATTACATAACGCTTTGACATTTTACAGCAGTTTCTTCTGGACAAATGTTCGCCACACATTACTCTCTTGATCTAAACTACTATAAATGCTTTCGTCTATAAATGTTCTACCTTGTATATGAATTGTAAATAAGATTTAAGATCTTCTCAATGTATAATTGACCATAAACCATTCCTTTTTGTCTAGACAGATACACCGGTCTTTAATGATTAAGAAATAAAGATAAACGACTTGATATCATATATTACAGTGTAAAATATATTATATCCTATTCTCGTAGTTGTGTCACGTCCGCGAAATGGGGTTTGTATTGACTATAGTGTTTGGATATTCATGTACTTAATTATGAAACATTACTTCTTGATGGCGACACACGTGTTATTTAACCCTTTCCCTCATACGACAATTCTGCAACAGACGACTTTGAACATATTTTGTCAAAAAATAGAAAATCTCTATAATTGAATTGATAACCTATGGCACAAAGTGGAAAACATTGTGTCAAAAGGAGAAATTACACGTTTTGTGTAATTTCTTCTTTTGTCACTATGTTTTCAAAAAGCCGTCTGCTGCAGAGGCGTCAGAAAGCCTCTATATGAGGGAAAGGATTAATTAAACGTAAAACAAATTAAAAAACTGATGGACCCGGAAATCTTACTAAATTGCACAGTCTATGGAGAATCTCTGAACTTCACATAGTTTTATTAATATAGCACATGATTTAACTTCCGACACAATACGGAACATTTCGATGATTCCAGACCAATATACATGTAGTATAATGTTAGAAATGAGACACGATCGTCCTTTCTTCGATGACAACGATGCTGGTAAGAAAGACATTGCACAATTATGTTGTTGTAAACCACTGTGAGTGTACACATTTATATGCAAAACTTGCTATTCAATCATCTTCTCTGAATAAATACATGTAGGCAATTCAACGCGCTTGATACGAATGCATGGATAATGGTTGTTGATTTACAGCACCCCACATTAATATGGTACTTTGTATTTCGCACCAGAATTGTTACATGCAATTCATGCCACAAAGATTGAGTCAGATCTTTCCTATTGTCAAATTGAAAAAGAAAGCTTTCTTGAGTTACGCTACAAACCATATATTTTAATGCATTTGTGGTGTTTTAAAAAACAGTTCTAAAAACTTCTAAAAACAAAAGCAATAACAAAACAGATACATGTGTTGTTGTGTCCAAATATTATATCACTGTCTTCTTATTTAGTTGACCGCTAGTTTAAATATATTTTATTGTCAAACTAATCACATGGTATACCAACATTAGAGTTTACATATAAAGCATATACAGCAAAAGGGTCGAGCCACATGTTTTCAAACTTAATAACGGCTCTCCGCGCTTTGCATTTGTTACGCATTTCCTTGTCATACTGCCCTTAAGGATATTTTTGTATAATCACACTTAAAGCTAAATGTCAAAGTTGTCGATTAATAAACACATCTAATGATTTGTTTTCGATTTTCGTAATGGTAGAGACATAATTTCCTGTCAATGTCCTGTGAGTTACATAAGAGTATATACAAACTTCTAACTAAATAAGCTTTCCGACTAATATACCAACTGAAGTTTATTCAGATTTACTTAATTACCGAGAGCTCTCGTGTGTTAGTTAAAAGCTGTAGTATGATTCATGGATTTGCCTAACAATCATCCTAAGAAATAGCTGCTATGAGGTAAAAAGGCATACACGCCTGGTATGTGGATGCCACTGTAAGCTTCTTATGAAAACTATGGCGAAAGTGTTCCAGACAATCCTAGTGTTATCATGATGCGATATGAACTCACGTCTGATTAATATTTTACACTTTCTCTGATGTAGGAGATTTTTGGAAAACATCTTAGGTAAAATGAAAATATAATTAAGCGAAACGCCCTTCCTTATCCGCAAATTATTTCAAATAAGTACCGAAATAATTTAATATACCAGAAGTGTTTCAGAACAGACGACTGCAAACTGATATATTCTCAAAAAAGCAAATCTTACGTTGTCAATTAGTGTAAGACTATACGAATACATTTCCAGACATGGTTTATAAGATTATATGTCCCCCATTTGCTAATAAAAGTGTTTGACCAGTTGTGTTTGTATCGGAGAAGAATAATTGGATTTTGTATTAATAAAGTACTCAGACACAACGTTTCTTTCATTATTGCCGTCTCATTCTCCGTAGTGCAAGCATACATTTTTGTACCTGCAGAATTCGTCTTTGGAAACAAGATCAGCATTGATTTTAAACACTTTAGTTGATCCTTACGTCGACCTTCAAAGTTTCAAACGGATAAAACATCTACAAGCAAAGACAAATAGCCATGACATTTGTTAGTGTGTCGATGTATCCGATGTAGTGGGTATGAAGTACCAATAACTCTTATATGTGGTTGCTGAATATACGTGGAGCTCAAAGAAAACCAACCTTACTTAGTCAAGTAATAACTGCACGTGTAAAGAAATACCTACCAGGGGCGTAGGGTGATGAGTTTAAGAACAATTGAAAAAGGTATAATAAAAATAAAATGTTCACAGACTGTTAATATAACGGTTGATTTCAAAATGTTTTATTAGTTGAAAAAATCGAATATTTCCAAAACAAATACAATGGGGAGAAAAGATAGAATAGCCTACACGTTATCAGTGTGTGTATACCACGTGACTTTTGACGTCATATTTGCATGGTCAGACAGCAATAATTGCTCTTGATAATAATGTAAAAACAATGGTAACTTTTTTATTTCTTCACCCTTTTTAATGAAACATGGCGCAGTCTACGCCGCTTACAATGTTCTGTCTCCGGTTGTTACAGGAGTTTGATTAGTCATCTAGTGTTTACAAACACTTCGACGAGCTTGTTCTCAAAATCCAGTTTTGATAGTGCTCCGGCTGTTGGCGATATTAATAAATTTTGAGAAAAGGTTCATCGAAGTGTTTGAAGAAACTAAACCACTAATCAAACTCCGTTGACAGGGAGACAGGGCTATGTAAGCGGCGTAGACTGCGCCATGTTTCATTAACAATGATTGAAGAAATAAAAAAGTTATCTTTGTTTTTACTTCTAAACCGAAGTAAAATATTTCTGTCCGCCGTAGCATTTGTAACGTCAAAGTCACGTGGTATACACACACTGTTATTTTATCAAGGAAAACAACGTCATGTCAAAACATAGTTCACCCTTAATTTGTATCCCTTAAAGTTATGAAAAAATGCTAGAATTGAAATAGATCTCATTTTGAGTGATATACCGGGTCTTATATCACGATGTGTCGTTCAGGTCTGTAGACATTAATCACTCAGGCCATTCGGCCTTCGTGATTAATTAATACACACATGAACTCCAAATCGTGATATACGAGCCGGTATATCACTCAAAATGAGATATATTTCCTACATATACACTTTGGTAATATTTAAACTGATGCGGAAAAGTAGTCAGCGTGGTATTGTTTGTATCAAGACCTTTACCGATAAGATTACAGTCTCCTATAATGCTAATATTACTTTTCATTTACAATGTCTTGTTTTGTGACAGCATTTTATTAGACAAATATCTCAGTTATTTTCATAATTTTGCAAAGATGTTTTCAAAGTCGTCTGCTGCAGATTTGTTGTATGTGGGAAATCGTTAAAGGTATTGACCTATTAACTTATCATACTGACACACATCGGATATAATAGACAAAGTACTCTTAGACTGAAGTGTGCAAGCTAAACCTGGTCACTTGACAATAATTCAATACCAATTAATAAGTCTGGCCATCATTCAAACTCTCATTTGACCGAAGTTTTTAATATACTCTCAAGTGTATTTCGTAATAACTAGACTTAAGCTAAAAAGTAGCTTTGTCAGATTCATTCCCATAGATTATTTTCATTTTCTTCCAAAGGGGGTTGCTCAACGGATTGGCATAATACTAACGGGTTTTGTTAATAACAACCTGTGATTCTGTCCGTGCAAAAAAGGTACTATTTAGAATTTGTGATTAATGTACGCTCAGGTCATACTGTCCATCAGCTTTGCCATTCCAGAGTCTGCAAAAGTTGACAGAACCTTACCTGTTCATGTGAATAAAATGTGAATAGTATAACTCTTGATCAGACAGTACAGATGCTCATAATATGAATTATAAGAATACTAGAGAAATGCATACAGACCACTTCTTGTCACATGCTTTTTAATAATTCAGATTGCTTGAACAAAATAAAACTTAGTTTGCGCTTTAAAATCAGCTTTGTATCTTCAGATGAGACACTTGTCTAACAACATATAAAAAACGAAAAATTGTTTTCAAAATACACCGAATAGCGTTTCTATGAAAATATAGTTTGAATTCAAAGAGCAGTTCCAGTGGAGAAACATATTATGTTTCACCCATTTCATAGTTCCAGAGATATGAATGGAATCAAATCATTTGAATGGTTCCAAAGTTGACCATGAAAGAAAATGCCTGTGAAATGTAGTTTTAAGCTCTGTTCCTATATTGGTTTAAGATATGGGGCAATACATTGCGCATGACGACAAATAAACGCCATGCGACAAAGAGCGATAACAAATACGTTATTCAGACCCGTCGATACGTTAAATACCAATGCGACGAACAGAGCTACAAAGTAATAGTCGAACAGGGTTAGTTGATATATAATCAGAGTATAATCAAAATAGTATTGCATTCAGATATCATACTTGTATGTGTCCCTCGAAATACAGAAACATATTGCATATGATATATATGATGATAACAAATGCTAGACATGAATTTAAGCAGACAGAAAGAAATAAATATCAGAAACGCATTCATTATCTAATAAAGTAGAGAAATACATCAGCGCTGATAACACAGAACAGTATAATGGAAGTCTGGTAATTAGAGTTGTGTCTGTTACATATTCAAATGATTTCGATTAGAAAAAAATACTTTGAAAACTGTATTGACAAAGAACGCACTATTCGATCAGATTGTTATGATAAATGTCATTAAAATAGCCTTCAAAATAGATTGTGTTCATATGTTGCTTCATATGTTTACTCATCCTAGATTTATGTTATAAAGTATGTATATTTTTCTCGTATGTACATGTGTTTTATAATTATGTTGACGAAGAAACAGATTTGTTCAAGGCTCTGTATTTATCATAAGCATTTGATTGCCGAATCACCTCGAATTTGTATTGATTATCTTACGTTTTTTTTGTAAACACAACAACAAGTTGTTTGTCGAGTTTTTTGGTTGTAACACATCTAAGGCTGATATATATATATTGCTTTTTGTCCTTCACCTCACATATGAAACCAAGAGACATCAATTAAAAGGTTTTGTGTCGGTATTAGCTATATAAACGAGTTGATTCTATACAAAAAATAAGAAAGAAAGATTCAGAAAAGTTGTTTCATTTGTTTATTGTCTACCTCTGGATCCCTTAAATATTGTAAATACTAGAACGATGAAAAACGCTGCGAAATTATAAGTCTTATACAAAGATATCGACGCTTGGCGTGAAACGGTTGTAACTCAAATTTGTATTTTTTAACCAATGTTAATCACCTTGCCATAAACTCTTTATAAGTGTTAAATCCTTTTTCTTGGTAAACAATGGAAATTTAGGTACCATTGCTTTTTCTGAGCAATGGCACCAAATTTGCATTGTTTACAAAGTGGTCGAAATTGCCCCTTAATCAGGGTTTACAAAATAGGTTTTTAGTTACAACCGTCTCATGCCAAGCCCTCGATATGTGCCATAATCCAAGTTCAGATTAAAGAGTATCGTTTTTACAAGTTTCGGTGAATTTCTTCGGCCAGTTAGACGTGTTCGCTACTTACAGTTATCACATTAAGTACAATATGTCCTGGCTGAAATTTACATATGTGTTTCTATTGACTTCATTCTGGATCCGTTGCCTCATACTCATATCATATTTTCTTATTGATATCGTTCTTTACAAAAGGAGATAAATTGGATGTAACTGGTAGGACATGTGCACACCAGATCCAGACATTTGCCACGCCCCATTTGCTTCCGGATAAGCTATTTGGTCATTGAAACAGTTTGATAGCAATAGCAATTAACGGTCTTGTCATTAACACAACTTTGATTGCCTTCAGGTATATACATGTATTAAGCCCCCTTTCCTATACACAACAAAACTGCAGCATGCGACTTTGAAAACATCCTGGCCAAAAATTTAACAATTTCCATAAATAGGCTTTGATTATTGAATAGAGTTGAAAACATTGTGACAAATGGAGAAATGACTTATAATAAGCAATTTTTTATTTTGCTACATTGTTTTCAAAACCTGCAGATACGTCATGATGTGTTTACAGGTGGAAATAGGTTAACCGTTTTCGAAATGTATACCCATTTCGAAGTACCTACTGCAGCCGACTCATTATGAGCATTTTCCCTGTTTGCCACAATAGTTCCAGCTCTGTTTATATTTTGGTTTATAAACGCTCATTAATACATGTTTTCCAAGTTTGTGCTGTCATCCGTTGAAAATTATAATTATGTCAATGTAAAAGGATTAAAAGGTGTATTCACCTTGTCTCGGATGTAAACTTTCCCACGAAATGTCAAACCTTTGAGAACAGAACAGAGCAGAACATAAATTTATTGACTTGATCTAAAATACAGATCATCATCGTACAAACATATTAACATAACATACGTGAATGTGTAAAGAAAATTACAGAACACAAAATGTAAATATTTATCTCCCTAAGATCTTAAATGGGGGTTGACGTACATGCAGTAAACTTATTCTATACATTTAATTATTTAACAGTTGTTAAAACGGTGTTTCATAACAGTTTAACAAGGTACACTATACTAATTATTAAGTGAACTACGCAAAGCAAGTGCTTCGTAAACCTACATTCCAATGTTTTTGACAATATACTTGTTTGAAGATTGCATCAGTTCGATAAATGTATGAACACTTGATCTTTTGTAGAAATATGGCTTCATGCAACGCTTTCTAAAATGTAAGTAAATTGGACGAATTAAAACAAGATGAAACTCATCTACAATATCAGTTGTGTTACATGGTAAACATAATCGTTTGTTGGATCAACTCGGTTGCTACCGTGGCGACAAACCTCAATATTCAACTGATGAGAAGAAAAACGTAAACGTAATAATGACATTCTGAACTTATAAGGTAGAACATGTAATTATATATCGAAATCAATTGAGGTTTTAAATCCTTGTATAGGAACATCAATAACTATTTCTTTAAATAACAAATGGAAACTTTAAATGCACACAATAAAGATCATTAAACACATGTGAAAAGCCATGATTATCTAAAAGTGTTTTAACGTTTACAAGCCAGTTAGCCCTTCGACTATTTAATTGGTCTAACATATCACTGTAAACATATTGCACTACAATACTAGAATCCCCTTTGTTCACAATTTTCTGCTGAGAATACTATTAGGAAATTCACAAAATAATGAGTTGTCAACTGTCACGTATCATCTCAATATTTGCGGTTGATAGAGGTAATTTGCTTTAAACCATTTTTCCGTTTACCTGATATGCCATTTTTAATGTTTAATACATGAAAAAGTGTCAGGTAAAAAATAAAGCTTAATATATGCTATTTCCTTTTCTCTTTAAGAATTCGAAGCAGTCGCCTGCTGCAATGTCGTAAATAATTATTTAAGATAAATTCATAAGTATAACTACTTTATTTATATAGTTACAAGTTTCAAAGTGTATGAGTCCTGAGGACTCGTAAACTCACTATTAAAGGAGTCCAAATAAAAAAACAATGAAACCTTTGTACTATAAATATACTATAATTCGTTCGAAAATTATGAGTCCCATATACTCGAAGCTTTTCGTAATATGAGTCCCTAATACATATTGTGAGTATTGAACTCGGGGCTCGCAGGTAACAAAATCACTGCTACATATGAAATATATACGTAATCTTGAATGTAAAAAGTTGCCGGATTTTTTTTCCCCGCTCTTCTATTGTTTCTTTTTTGTTAAAGTTTATGATCGATTTCGTTTACACAGCGATATCTTTTTCAGCTATTTAAATAATACCACAGTGGTGTATTTATTAACTGATTTCCGGGCGGGGGTAGACATGGCTCCCGTTTAGTCTATTTTGTTATACAATGTAAATACATTTTCTGCACTGTGTCTGAAGAAAACACGGACTTCGTTCACATTGTCCTCTTTAGTGCCCTTCCTATCCCAATGTTCTGCGCAATCAGGGGCTTTATGGCTATAAGACTTTCTATATATAAACACGATACATCTCATCCTGACAACTTGGATTTCATTAGATGAAGAACGGTAAGTCTTCCCATCAATCCAAAGATCCACGGCACTAGAAACCGAACTTCCGAGATATGTTTTAATTGATGGCAATTTCGATTACATTTCATACATCTGTTTGGAAAAGGTTTAAAAGCTTTAAATGTTCTCTTTTATAATACCAAACGATTTTGTTGTAAACACTTAGTATTGTACTAACTGTTGCATGCTTCTGTTGGCTCTCCATTGTATGATGCATGTGGAACATTAGGGTTTAGTCAATCAAAATGCGTTTAAAGGATTAAGCTGCAATTTTGCATAAAGCCTTTTTGAAGGTTATTGTTGAGTATTCCGATTCTATAGAACCGAGCGCTGGTTGTATCGTGCGATTTCACTGTACAAACAAAAACAAACGAGCGTGTACTCACAGGAGTATTTAAGTGTATAGGGTCAATACGGGGCGACCTGTTATGTACTGTCGTCACATCCAATATACGTACGGCAGTTTTGGGATCTTATTTTAATGAGACTGCATTGAAGTATAAAGGCAATGTGTGGACATTACTTGTGTTTCCTTAATTTTCGCGTTTGGATTTCTAAGCACATTTAAATAACCGGATAAGTCATTTCCGATAATTGCCTAGACAAATCTGCATGTGACATTTTAGAGAATAAATCAATGCAAACATTTCAAGATGCATAAGTAGGTTTTCAAATTATTCCTCAAAATATTTTATCATTGGATATTGAAGACATATTTTAGGAAAATGAAGCTACTTGTGAACACCACCTTATACAACTGAACATAAATGATTATAGAAAGTCTCACACTGGGATTATTGTTCAAGTGACATCAAACTTAATTTTCAAAACAACACAAACCTCCATGTACAACCTAATTTTAGTATGTGTAAATCATACACTATATGCAATATTGCATCAACAAAGCCATTTGATCTTCGTTCGTGTGGGTCAACAATCTAGGTTATAGAGACCTAAGAATGGTATGGTATACTTGTCAGTAGGTGTAGGGTTTAGTCAATCAAAATGCGTTTAAAGGATTAAGCTGCAATTTTGCATAAAGCCTTTTTGAAGGTTATTGTTGAGTATTCCGATTCTATAGAACCGAGCGCTGGTTGTATCGTGCGATTTCACTGTACAAACAAAAACAAACGAGCGTGTACTCACAGGAGTATTTAAGTGTATAGGGTCAATACGGGGCGACCTGTTATGTACTGTCGTCACATCCAATATACGTACGGCAGTTTTGGGATCTTATTTTAATGAGACTGCATTGAAGTATAAAGGCAATGTGTGGACATTACTTGTGTTTCCTTAATTTTCGCGTTTGGATTTCTAAGCACATTTAAATAACCGGATAAGTCATTTCCGATAATTGCCTAGACAAATCTGCATGTGACATTTTAGAGAATAAATCAATGCAAACATTTCAAGATGCATAAGTAGGTTTTCAAATTATTCCTCAAAATATTTTATCATTGGATATTGAAGACATATTTTAGGAAAATGAAGCTACTTGTGAACACCACCTTATACAACTGAACATAAATGATTATAGAAAGTCTCACACTGGGATTATTGTTCAAGTGACATCAAACTTAATTTTCAAAACAACACAAACCTCCATGTACAACCTAATTTTAGTATGTGTAAATCATACACTATATGCAATATTGCATCAACAAAGCCATTTGATCTTCGTTCGTGTGGGTCAACAATCTAGGTTATAGAGACCTAAGAATGGTATGGTATACTTGTCAGTAGGTGTAAACTTATAGTCCCCCCCCCCCCCCCCCCCCTTTGAACGATGCTTATGCGCACCCTATTGTTTTTCTTTATTTCATTCCTGTCATTTTATCAGGATACTAGCCATTCTACGGTGGTGCAGAATTCATCCAGATTTAAGAATTAACCTACTTCATAAGACAGATGACATTTGGCGTTTTTACATCAGATGGTTTCTTTAACATTTTAAAAGCACGCGGGAAAAGGAGATGTTGATCAAAAGGAAGAACGTGCCATGTTCTGATTCTGATAGTGTTTTTAATTTCAATTAATCAGTCCGTCATTCGTTATCAGATATGTTCAAAGGAAGCGACCTTAATTGTAGGATATCAAGTGTACCATTAATGAATATTTATTGAACAGAGCATCCGTTATTGGAATATGTATACTTCTCCTACATATTTCATTTAAATGTCAACGTTTCACCTCCCATTTATCAACTCCTGTGATATTTGAATTTAACTCCCGGTTAAATTAGTTAAATTTGATTCAGACATAAGTTCACGTAAAAAGGCAAACGGTATGCTTTGTAATTAGTAGAAATGTGTCTCTTGGCTTACATAATGAGACAAAGGTCTTATTACTAGAACTAAAATAAATCTAAGACGAACGCATAACCATCGAGATTAATCATAGATCGTTTGTCTATTGAAGATGATTTTCATAGATACAAGTATTTTAAAATGTAATTTTTCAGTAATTAGCTGAAAGATGAAACTTTATATACTTAATACACACGGATGTTAGATAGACAGATAATGCCACTGGCAGTATTGGTGTGACTATTGGCCATGTTATTAACTCTTAACCCTTTCACACATACACAAAATTATTGTAAATCTCTATAAATGACATGTTAATTATTGAATACAATTAAAGGCATTGTGGGGAACGTAGAAATTGCTTCTTTTTTTCTTTTGCCTCAACAATTTTAAAAGTCGTCTGATGCAGATGCTTCAACATTCGTCTATTAGAGGGAAGGGGATAATGACGAATATAATAGTGCTTTTATGATAACGTCTCAGTCGCCAATTATATGATATTTATTAATGAAATTCCATGAAAAGGTATTGCTACAGTACATGAGAAACGTGCACATTTTGCGGAATTAATCATTACATATATTTAAGTCCATGTATTAAAGATTATAAATTCATTTTCAATCAATTATGGAAACAATGAACTGTTTGACAACTTGTGCATATCAAAATATGACTGATTTTATAGTGTTGCAGATAAAGCGTCCACGTGGCAGCTGGAGTTGAGGATTCGGTCCCTGGTCGGGTGATACCAAAGACCGTAAAATTGTCCTAATGGCTTTCCTCGTTGACGCTCATGTTTCCATGGATAGTGTTTCGGCTAATGCATCAGTGTCGGGGAAAGGTATATCGGTGATACTGGTAAATGACTAAGTAAATGACGTTATTTAACTGAACTACTGTTTTAAGCGGCGTAAAACACAGACCAATCAAACAACAGAGAGAGAGAGAATATTTAATTAGACTCAAACTTATAAGATTTCTTGTCTATACCATACACTACTTCAAACAAATACAAATACATTCAGATCAGTAAGAATGAATAGAACTATCTACATACATACACACATACACACACATAAACACATATATATGCATATAAACATAAATATATACACATATGTGTATATATATATACATATGTATATACATACATATGCACATACACATACACACGCACTTACAATATACACATATACATATATATACACACAAATGTATCATATACTTTCGAACATTCTTCTAAATTGAGTGCATACGCTTAGCAAACATATACAAATACTGAGTTTAGGAGCAATAACATATAAATATAGACATTAAGTTGTTATGTTACAATGTATATATATGGATGGCAGTGATCTGAAAAGATTAAATGACTCATGAAGATATTTACCTACGTTTTTCTTATTAGATACATCGTTTGAGTTCATTAGTAATACAAACGTGTAGATACATTGTCTATTGTAATACAATTTACTGACGTATTGTGTTCTGATATGACAATATACAGGGCACACCAGGATAACATTATAGTCATCTTCTGTATCCGAAGAATTACATAATAAGCACTTGCGAAGTGATCTATCTATCATATGATTAGTATTCCGGCCTGCTGCAACCCTTAACTGGTGTGAGGCTATTCTGTATTTTGAAGGGGGACCATTTAAATATGATTCAAATTCAAAATCTAACTTAACTTCCTTATACAGTAGAAGCGAGCTACTTTGAGAAATGTCACTAAACAAATCTCGTAATCATGAATAATCATGAATAATTTATCAGGTGAAATGCAGCCTTTTGATTGGCCGCATGACACAAACCTTTTGCGATACTAAGATTACAGTGTTGTTACGGAGGAAATCGTGGCGCATGCTTTACAACATTTCGCTAGCCAATTTGCCCAGGGTATCATATATTTTATGAATAGCCTGGGTACCGAGGATGTATTAAAATGTAAACTGAGCTGGAAAGCTCAACAGAGAGTAAGCATATGCAAGGACTAAGTGAATTGTCATTTTTTTTATATATTCAGAAAGGTTTCTTTTCGACTTAATGTAAATGATTAAATTATGTTTTGATAAATTGATTGTCCTTCTCGCACCTGTAATTCACAATGTCAATGTGTCAGTCAATTAGGCAATTGGTTGAATACCATCGACAGTCGTCACAATGACATGTGTCAATCATCACAACTGAATGGCATGGCAAGGGCTCGTCTCTGTTTAGTCGTCGTTAACATTTGATCCGTAGCGACTCGGCAATGGGCCCGTCCTGGTTGAATGAATATAAACATCAGTCTAAAGTTGTCGTTGTATAATATAACCATGCTGCATCGGTGTGTACCCATTCGACATGTCTACGTCGATTTGGGATTCGACTGCACCTGCAGGTGAGCCTGTGCATAAATCCAGACACACAAGGATCTTCACGTTCGACCTATATTTAATCTAAAATCAAATTCATCTGCTGCAATACAACTTTAAGTGTAGCGCCATCCGTTAAACATGTATGTAACTTTAAAAAAATGATGCCAAACTGACATGCAATGATACCCAGGGGCGTAGCTTTGCAATAATCAATATGTAGGATGTCTCGTGAGAAAATCAAAATTGTGGACTCTGCGTAAAGTATCGACCCGGATCAGCCTAAGCATGCCACACAGGCCTACCCGGATAGACACTTTTCGCCTCCTGTGGATGTTCTGTTTCAGAAATCAACACTCTATACATCTATCCCCCTAAGACGGAATGTGTCGGCCGGATCAGTCTGCGCGGAAAGCGCAGGCTGATCTGGTCGATATATTACGCAGATTTCTATAGCCACACCTGCATTTTGGGGCACGTGCCTACAGTGCCTAAAGGGAGCTACGCCCCTATCGCCAAAAGCCGCTCTAATTTTAGATATGGTCGGTTAAGTAGCTAGTCGAATAGTAGTACCAAATGCCTGTCTGCCTGAAGGCTTACAAATAGGAAAGGAATCGGTTGGTAAATATGTGTTCAGGACAAGGGTGTCTCCTAAGTAAGAAATGACTTGCATTTCGATAAGGGCGAAACTATAACAAACAAACTATTTACTTTTAACATTAATCTGCCAAGAAGCGTGCATAGCTTCTGTAACATTACTGCCTCTCAGAACAAAATGGCTGCAATATGAATATCAAATGTTGAGTTACAATGTGTTGAGGGCAGTTTTCAGGAGATAGGTAAATGATAAGTCTTCCTTTATAAACGCTCAACCACCTACATTCATATTTTGACTTATCTGCAGCAGACGAGATTTAAAAAAAAAAATGTTTTAAAATTAGAAATTGCTCATGATGCGCCATTTTCCCTTTGCAACAATGTTTTGAAACTTAAATCAATTATTGTTCTTGCATTTATAGAGAGTTTTCATAGTTTAAACTATAAGTTTTAAAAGTAGTCTGCTGCCAATTCGTCGTATGTGGGAAAGGGTTAACTCAGTGCAGGTTGTCCCAATTCGAATATGGAATTTATAAGTCAATTCTCTCCGAGCGGGCAACTTAACAAAACATAGATACCATGTTGTCATTTGACTGTCTTTCACCAATATTACGTTCAATGATTTACGTTGTAATTAATGTGTGTCTCCATATACCACACCTGCGTGCGTCTTTAATCCGATGTTTTCTCCCTTTGTCGACACCGTTAACTAACTCTGTGAAGCAACCGAGGAAAATTGGCAACCATTGATATAGGTACATACAATAAACAAGCTACGAATAAAAGGTTGA
The DNA here is from genome assembly GCA_031761405.1 of Serripes groenlandicus. Classification (NCBI taxonomy): domain Eukaryota; kingdom Metazoa; phylum Mollusca; class Bivalvia; order Cardiida; family Cardiidae; genus Serripes; species Serripes groenlandicus. The sequence continues at coordinate 90,029,776 of JASEVX010000004.1, forward strand.
CAGAATCTTGCCTGACTTTTCGCAGACTATGTCAATAACCAGACCAATCTCCTACGCAGAGTTGTCGTTCCTTACACTCACCATACATGTATGGTGAGTGTAAGGAACGACAACTCTGCGTAGGAGATTGTAACCAGACGTTTTGAATGTGATAATTAGACATCTGCTTGACGGTTTGGGTCTGAACGACCTTCCGGATGTTATAGTACCACGAAATAAAATGTTTCATTCATTAACACCGATTTTAACTGTTTTCCATAAAGTATTACAGTATGTTTGCGGCCACTAGTGCACATAACCTTGTGTGACCTGACTTTCTCATACCATTACTCCTCACCTTCTCTCATATACTTAAAACTATTCAAAGAAGGCTCACTTTGCCTTCCATTGTACAATAATTAATCCATATTGATGCATGAAATAAAGTTGTATACTGAATCTTTGACGCATTACATAGCATTCAAATGTGTGCATGCGAACCAAGTGTAGACCTTAATCAGCGTCTCCGTATTCACCATCTAACCAGTATTTTCATTGTGTATCACCAAATCAATTAATCTTAAATACCTTTCTCGGACATAAGCGACCGTATTCAATATATTTGATTGCTAGGTTGGTACATTCAATAACGAATATACTAGGCTTTGCTGTATTCTGAGCTCTCAATTAAAACAACTAAATAACCTAGAACCACAACTCCATTCATTTAGTATATTTCCCCATAGTTGTGATACATCATGCGATTGAAGAGCATGCTAAATCAGCTATCTACCAGGCGATATAATCTGCCAAAACGACATGTCTAGGGAATATAATTCTCTAAGTGAAAATTGAATTGTCTAACATGCCTTTCCTTTCCCAAATACAGCAAATATGCAGAAGACTACTTTCGACACATCTAGGCAAACATTTCCGTTTTGGAGTAAGTAAACATTTAATGCAAAAATCAAGCCAATGATAATTGAGTTGTTCTCTTAGCGTTATGAGTACACGTGTAGATGGACGGTGCTGCGAAATCCCTACTTAACGTTAGTATAACACGTAACTAATACACGTCAGGGAGAATGCTTCTTGTGCATCCATGCTAAGGAGCCAATGAATGCTGCTTTCAGAAGATTCTTGAAATTCACGATGAAACCCTCCTTTAATGACAAACACTGTAGAGCCAAATTAAACAGCTCGGATGCACGGCTGAACTAGTTCTACACTAGTGGCAGTTGGTTTTCGCGGAGCGCAGGTAAAAAAGGTTATTGAACATACACCTTTTGATCGGGATTGTCCCGTTAACAGGACCATCGAACCTGATTGTAATGGTAATATACACATCAAAGGTCATGGTATCACTCAAATACTGTTCAAACGGTGTAAAACACAAAACAACCGAACAACCACAAGTTCGCTGTCTATATTAGATATTAGATTAGTATATTTAGATTCGAATCAGTCCCTGTTTAAGTTTTGTTGCAATATCAGCATATTATTTTCATATTTCTCTCTCTATAGTAGCTCCTTATTTTTTTATTTTTGTTACTGTTCCTTTAAGGTTCAAAATTATTTCTTGGGTTTTGTAGATTTGATATGATGTGAATGCATGTAAAATTGGTACGTATACCATATCATAATGCTATGCATTTTAACAGTTCATTCAATATTGAACGAATCTCAATCTAGGAGACGATGTTAAAGTGAATTACGGGGTAAACGTTCCGGGACTAATAGGCAATTTTCCACCGGCGTTCAGGTTTTAACGAACTGTGGGAATTCTCGGTACTTTATGGTACGTTCGAAAAAAAAATTCTCTAAATCCTATTATATATATCCACGTAGGTATTTTGGGAGAAAAAAATGGATTCAAGACGCAACAAAACATGCTTTATTGTAATTTAATCATATGAAACACTGACCGAAACTATTTGATCACACGGTCTGTCATCCGTAAGGAATCTGCAGCAGACGACTTTTAGATTAGGCTTGAGAAAATATGTAAACTATCTTTAAATTAAACTATGAATGGTTGTTACAATTCGTATGCTGCATACGTGTCTAAATATATATGTATGTGGGAACGTTTAATTTTCTCTACAAATGGGTAAATTTTCCGTAGCCTTTTACGACGATGTTGATTAGATATTGTGTGTCTTATTACTTCCGGAGTACACAATGTATGTGTACTTTATAAGGATTCTGTCTGAATACAAACCGGTCTGAATAAATAAGATTCTTAAATGCCGGAAAAGCTCTGTCAAGTATTTATTTCTTGCCGTTTGTCGTTCGTTATAATAGTCATGTTGGTTCAAGTCTCCCTAAAGACTGACTTTAACAGCATAATAACTAAGTCGTTTATCGTTTGTCGTGTTATCATATCATCTCTTCGTCAGATATACAATTCGAGATCAATGTGAGAAATAAGATGTAATTAGCTTTATTCAGATATGGGCCACGTTATATTGGAATCAACCATCAGAACACTGTTACCAGCAAAGATCAAGATAAGTATGCTCATCTGTGCAGTCTAATCAGGATCTTCACTTATCGCTACTTGCATCACGAAAGAAGACTCTTGAGAACTCTTCTAATTTAGTTTGTATTCATATCAGTACCTTTCCCGAGACCATATGAGCCGTTCCTCGAGAAAACCAACAGTATAGACTCTGCGTAAAGTATCGACCGGGATCAGCGTATGTATGCCGCGCAGGCTAACCCGGACAGACACTTTTAGCCTCCTCTGGATTTTCCGTTTCAGAAATCATTACTGTGTACCTGCATCCCCCTGAGACAGCAAGTTTCGGCCCGGATTCGTGCATACTGTTAGCTTTCTCGTGAATCGGCTCATATTGTTTTCTAGTATGTTTTCGGAGCAGACCACATTTAACTAAAATCATCTACGTCTAGCGCAACGTGACCTTCAAGAAATTACGATCAGCGAAGACTCAGATAAACTTGTTCCTGTGACCATTCTGATCAGACATTTAGTAATTTTTTGTTTTAGGAATTTTCTTTTTGTTGAAACTGATTTATTTTACATTGTTTTCGGAACAAGCTTTCATCTCATATTAATTACACTGGATACCAAACAAGTTGTAGTGTTATTTGTGTGGAAAATCCCAAAGGCAGAACCCAACCATCACGGAATTCGAAACCGGAACATTTGGTACGAAAGGCCGACGCTCTTCCACTGTCTTCCAGATTATCTTGTGTGTTGATTGACATTTTAAGACTCTTCAAAGTATACATATGTGCGAAATAATGTTCAAATGCAGTATTACTAGTGTTACGTACCACATGAAGTCTGAACATTATTGACAGATACTAATTATAAATCAGATGCACGGAATGTATAAGAAATAAAAGTCACTTCATAAAATATTCTATTACAACATATGTTCAGTTGTTTCAGCCTTAAGCGACAATATGTTGACGACTTTTTCGGATTATTCTTGTAATGTTGAAATCTGATTTTGTTATTACAAGAACTTATTTGTTATGCAGTGTCTGCAATTGCTTTCGAACATGATTAAACTTCTCATTAGCAAAAAGTCTTGTCTTTTTTTCATGTGCTGTCAGTAGGAACCCCGTTTATTTTCAAATTACAAACACTTATTCTAGTCATAACCTGCACATACTGACAGAGAACGATGAAATTGAAAAAATTATATAAAGAAAAAAAAATCTTTTTTTTTTACTTACAGTGATTACAGCAATTTGTTTACCATCTGCGTAAGAGGGGCATCAAGCTCTGTAAAAATGTTGGAATCTTTTAAGATGATGTTTCACTCCACGACTTGATCTACATTAAAATTAGTGTATATTTCAACGATTACAAACAGACTTACCTACCAATTAAATCCAGATACATAACTAAATATTGTACGGAGATTATGGATGGACTCTGGTAAATACTGACAAATTATTTCTCTTTGATACAATACAAGGTACCAACTCATACAGCAACATACAAAAGAGTATAGCTCTGGTGTAATTTCATTAACTGACGATGGTTTCGAAAAGGGACATGGCACGTTTGAGCATCTATACCTTTTACTTCACAAGGCTACTTTAACAGACACGTAATGTGTACTCAAGGATTTATAAATACCAGAGTTTGAATTTTTGCAATAAAATAAATATTTAGTAAGACATTAATTATATATGCCTACTTTGGATAGAACTATTTAAGTGCACACATTAATGGACATTTTGGGGATAAGAGGTGCATTAAAGTGAAAACAAATACGACTCAAGTAGCAAAATGTCGTCTCTACGTCGGTGAAAGATACGCTAACCTGATGCAACAAAAGTTTAATCAAACATGAAATTCTATTTAACGACTTTTAATATAAAAATGTCCCATACTACTTCACATCTTCTGTGTTTCAAAACGGAAAGCAGACTAGATTGGAAAAACAAGTGTGAAAAAACATGTCGACTCCTTTTGTAAAGTATGGCATTCAATTGACAAGAGTTTTTATTCTGGTAAATATTGACTTGTGTCAGGTTAAGAAAAGAGGAGTTCAAAATAATTCGATAAAGGTTTTGTTAAAAAAAAAATTAAGCGCAACTGCACGCGTTTTTCTATTCTAGCGATGTTTTCAATTTTCTATCTGATTCGCCAATACATGATTCAACAAAAGAACTCTTCATGTTGTATAACCCTTTCCCTCATACGACAATTCTGCAGTAGTCGACTTTCAACATATTTTGTCAAAAAAAAGAATAATCTCTATAATTGCATGGATAACCTATAGCTAAAAGTGGAAAAAACATTGTGGCAAAAGAAGAAATTGCTCGTTTTGAGCAATTTCTTCCTTTGTCACTATGTTTTCGAAAAATCCGTCTGCTACAGAGGCGTTAGAAAGGGTCTATACGAGCGAAAGGGTTAAATGCATTCGCAATGCACATACATATTACGTTTATAGTTGTAACTTATGTTGTGGCTTGATTTGATAATGGTTTTGTGCGTATCGACCATTGATAACATGGTTAATATGATCATGACAGTGACCTTCATGTGTATATACAATGAAACTGTTCTCAATTTAAACAACTTTGTAGCATACGACTTAAAAAACACGTATGAACCATATGTCGTAACAATATGTTATTGAAAGAGTTGTCATCACAAACAAATGAAACATTTCGACAAAATGAGTAATTGCTCATCGTAAGAACGTGACTCCTTTGCAACAATAATTTCAAATTCGTTTGTTACGGATGCATCCAAATGCGTCTGCAGGTAGGGTGCCATGTTACCTTGCTCTTGTAAAACACCAATGGTGTTTCATCAATGTATACCATTCAAGTATGAAACTTGCAAAGTCACGATAAGTGAAACTAACGTATCGTATGACGTTATATGCATTGATAAGAAGAGAAAGTAGTAGACTTAAGATTAAATTGCAAGCATGTGTTGACGTTTTTATTGGTCGTAACCGTTGTTAAAGTCGCTCGTACATATAGCATGGTAAGTATTGAGAAAATGACTGACACTTTGACAGAGAAGTCTAGATATTGAATCTGAATTTTGGAATTCGATGAATAGTGTCTGAAACAGATACAATATCTCGAAACGGGACGATTTTGATGTTTAATTGTATGTTTAGTTCGTTTCCAAAACCTGGAACGGCACACGGAGAGATACGGAATAAACACGAAATGGAATGGAAGATGTATGGAATCGAATAAAAAAATGTAATTGAAAAGAATAAATAATAAATAAATTAAATATACAATGGAATGGAATAAATATAGAGCACTTGAAAGGAAAATATGGGGTGAAAACAACATTTTTTTTTAAATGGGACAAAGGACAAGGATCGGTCCGAGATAGAACCGATATTTGAACAACACTTATCGAATATGTATTCAGTAGTTTTATCATATTTTACAGACCCTTTATATTGACTTTGTAATATGGTCTTTCAGCTTCCCGGGTGGAACTTATTACCGCACACATCACAATATACATGCACAGTTCGAGTGTCTAGCATGTGGTAAGTACAATATACAGTACATGCTGTAGCACTTGTGAATCTGTCTTGATATATTTTCTTTTACTTTTACTGTTCGTAATGGGGAATGGATATGCACATCGTTTGATCCGCAAGCCATCTCTGAACATCCTGTCGACGAACATGCTAACTGTGACAACAGTGAGTATTCCCTCTTTGATCGAAATATGGCTACTTCTATATCAGTCAAAATCGGGTTTCACCTTGAAAGACTTCATCGATGAATACACTTTTTTGAAGAAATAATGTTTTATTTCCTACTTCCCTTCCATGATTTAGCAAACAATATTTATCGGAACGGTTTACTTCGAATAAGAAACTTAGAACAAAAGCTATTTGAACAGACTCATATCTTCGCCACTTGCCCTACTTCCGTTCCGATTTATTTTTATATAATAACAAGGTCTTAACAAGGCTTGGAAAAATGACTTGGACTAATTATCTTTTGCTTTCTTACTTCTGCTTCAGCTTTATAAAAAAAAAATATTTGGAACAGTTGTGAATTTGAACCATTCTAAGTTCAGTTCCACGTTTCATATCATGTTCCGCTCCATGTTCCATTCCGTGTTCCGTTACATTTTTTAGTAGCGACGTTGATTTGCATACAAAGAATTTATCAACTTTCTGTAAGAAAAACATATTAGTTTCAATGCATGCCTTTATGTAGCACGGAGATTACCTTATGTGATATTAATTATTTAGAGGACGAGTTGTCTCTCTTTAGAAGAGCAAAGCTATTGTGTGTGGCTTTAAAGAGTCCCACAGACAATTGATAAATGTCATATTGGAATTAATTTTAATTTTAGAATAAGACAATACTATTGTTAAATTGTTTTATAGTCATGAGCAATTGAGCTGCATATATGCTTACGTTGAAATTAAAACGACTTTTCTGTTTCTTTCTGATTAAAGTAAAGAGAGTGAATGTAACGATACTCCAGTCACAGGTCATACACCGTGCGATATTAAACTTCCACACATTAAAACAATAATATATACAACACGAGCCACAGGTTATACACCGTGCGATATTAAACTTCCACACATTAAAACAATAATATATACAACACGAGCTTGTAACTTTTTCAAACTTTATTGTCAAAATAAATGAAAGCACTATCTCTCAATTAGAAGGGTTGATAGTTATTACACTCTATTCAGAGAAAATGCAAAGTAGAATGTCTACTTAAAATTGTTTGTATAAAAGAATGTTCCGCGTTGAAAATATATGTCATTAAGGATGGAATCTTCCCTGACAAGTACCTGTATGTGTGAACTTGGTTATGGGGCGAACATGTATCCTTGTATTCATTGAAGTCAGATATTCGAAGATTTATTGATAACGAAGCATTGTCACCTTGAGCTTCTTTCGGATGTGTTAAGTAAGTTATATGGAATACAGAACGGTGATCCTAAAATTGCGCATAGATATTAAAATATTACTATATGTCTTATACATTGTCTGAACAAATTACAGATCTGCAAACTCACATTCAGATGGACAGATTCCAACAATCTGTGATTTTAATAACTGTTATTGTAGCGCGAAACAGAAAGCTATAACTTGTCCATGCAATTGTCAAGAGAAAATAATCCGATTAACTGCAAGGTTTTATAAATGAATTAACTGAACAACGTTAATTGCATAGTTAGAAGTATGCAGGCACTGCCCAATGAAAAAAAGATATGGTTTCATAAGATATGTATAAGCCACACTATTGAATCCACGAGTTTTAACGTGTTTAACCATCTTTTCCCATATGCAACAAAGCTGCTGCAGACAGGTTTGAAATCAATAAGACAAAAATATGAAACAAATATAAAAGAATAAACAATTGAGAAATGTTGAAAACATTCTGGCAAAATTCTGACAATTTCTCTCTAATCTCAATGTGTTCATATGCCGTCTGCTGCAGAGAGCTTAAAACGCATCTATATGTAAAAATGGTTTAATTAGGCCCTCCTTTGGCACTCAGTTTACTAGGATACGACTCTATCAAGATCGATTTACCGTCACATGTATTCCAATTTATTGAGACACTTTTGACAGAGTTGCTTGGTTTTACCATTGCAACGACTATCTTTACAGATATACAAGTTAAATTTATTTAATGAAGATGAATAATCGCCATACTGGTTCACGAATACCTAGTGATCGATGCAATATGAATATGAAAGTCTAATTAACAAGATGTATTCCTATTTTGTATTACCTATACGCAGCTGATTAGTCTGTTGAGCTTCGAATGGCATTGATTAATTGTCACATATTTACCATATTATATATGATATAAAGACGTGATCACTAAATTACGGTTTTATGAGATTACCAATGATTCATCGTGCGAATACTGGAGATATTAACACTGCACGTTGTATTCAAAAGATAAATTTATGAGAACACTGGAACATTAGCCAATGAAAGAAAGAGGATGTCATGAGTGGAGTCAGGGTCATGTCCTATAGAATGTTCTAATAGAAAATAATGTTGACCTCACTACGCGGCACTCATGTGTGTGGCTATAAGACTATATGGGGCAGGACATACTAACAGGCGATTCTTATTATTTAACCTGGAAACTTCTTGGTCAAACGGAGTAAAAAAACGTTTAAGACGTTTTAAACAAAGCGTAGCTTATTTCATTAACTTAACTTAATTAGCCTTTTCCCTCATACAACATATCTGCAGCAGACGACCTTAGAACCATTGTCAAACAAGTGAACGACCTCTTTTTAGGATAATTAAACTATTGAATTGAGTTGAAATCATTGTGACACAAGGAGTATCATTTTCAATTTGCCACAATGTTTTCAAAAGCTGTCTTCTTTAGATGCTTAAGAACTCGACAGTATTTTTGAAAGTTACAAGGCAACAGCAGACAACCTCCGGGGTACATTTCAGCTAAAAACAATATTTATACAATACAATACAATACAATATAATTCAAAGTAACACTTATCATATCATTAGTGCTTGCCTCCGAGAATCAAAGCGCTGAAAGCGCTGATGGTATAGGGGGCATATGTAAATTGAAAACATATGGCATAGATCATATGGACAAACATTGTTGAAACAATGAAACAATGACCTTTAAACAAACCAAACCAAAAATGTTTCAACACATATTGCCTGCCAATAACATATACCTCATTTGTCAAAGTTTAAGGACAAAAGATTGACAAAAAAACCCCGAGCAGCTACCCTTAATTAAAATATTTCTAGTTCAGAAATCACTAAAGATCCACAATGTATATTGTAATCATGCTGATAAATGAAAGACGATCGAAAGCATGATAGAGTTATGTTTCTTTTGCACTGCACAATTGCAGCTCTGAGTTTCCTATACACCAAGTCTTAAATTGATATATTGGACATATATTGAGACAATAACCGAAGAAATGAAAAAATTGAGTTTACACCTAAAAAACAGACTAGATTTGACGAAGTACAAATCTTGGGGAAGCACTCATTAACGAAAAGGGGAATTTCACGGAACGCATGTGTTGCATATAATAAGGGAGAACATTGAAAGACAAAAATATACACACTCCAAACGCAGCATGCTAAATTTATGGTAATGGTGCACTGCAAATCTGTAGGTCATAAGTTACATACAAACCAAGTTTGAAATTGATACAATGAAAGTTAATTGAGACAATCGCTGAACTAAATAAGGAAAAATGGAGATAACTGAAAAAACAGACCAGGGTTATGTACCTAGTACTTTGCCGTTCTCCTGATCACACGGGTATAATTGTGACCACTTTGAAATAAATCTGCCATACAGAAACAACGTGTTAACATGCAATCCATGACGGACGGACGAATGCACATTCAGGCAGACAGCCGGCCGGACGCCGGATTATACCTCCAAGCTTTACAGACGGAGACAACTCAAGTATTGATTACAGAAGACTGGTTCGATGCGTCAAAACACGTCAGCTTAGATTATGGTATTTGTAAAGTATTTGCAATTTAATTGTATCTCCGAAACGGTACCGGACCGTCAAGGTTAATTTTCAAAAACCTATTTAGACTACATTTCTAGTTTATGTGTCAACAGATACATCTAGGACTATATTACACGTTGATGAACGTTGAGTCTTAAATTAACGCAAATGCATATACATTATAATTTTAGTCCCAAAATCGCTAGAAGCTTCTCAATAATAAAATAAATAATGACCTTGCGGTTATAACTCGGATGTGTTGACAAATTCGGCCAAATTTCTTTCCGACGTTTGACAAAAGTCAATGCGACATGCGTCATTCGTCTTTCACCAATGGCTAAGTCTATGTGGAAACGCAGCCAGTTGCTTGGGAAGATTGTTGTGAGGAGTACTGGTTTGAGAAAACCAGGAAATACATTTGTAGGTGAACTGGCCGCCGTGATATGACTGAAGAAATGTTAAAAACGGCGTTAAATCCCAATCAATCAATGTTGAAATTAACTTATCTATAATTTGTAGATTTAATTTCTATTTCCTAGTAGGGTCTACATACAGCGACACATGAGAATATTCAACACAAAACGCGACCTGTTTTACCAACAATTCCCCAGTAGCGGTGAGACCGTTTGTAACATTATTTCATGGCATGTATACACAGTAGGACCTCTCTCTTTGGACGAATTATGTTGTAACAAGTTTGTTTACAGTATTCCTTAACCTTGACCACATAGACTAAATATACAGCAAACAACATTGAACTAAGGCATAACTATTGACCTGAATTAATAAAAGTATGATTTTGAATAGTTATGAAAACATTGTGGAAAAAGACAAACTTGTTGATTATCATTCATCTGTTAAGGTTTATCAAATGTGTCTAAAAGGGGCAAAGGTTAAAATAATAACTGTAGACAAATGTTTTCGTTATCTAGGTTATAGAAACAATTTGATTCATGTTTCAAAGCATTGTTTGAAAAGGAGAAATTGCTCATTGTCAGCAATTGCTCCGTTTGCAAATATACTTTCAACATTTGTTTGTAACTAAGTAGCTATAACGGGAACGGTTCAACCCTTTCCCGCTTACAGTCGCTTTTTGACGCATGTGCAGCAGACGGCTGCAGAATTATTTATCATGACCCATTTCCTCTTTTTCCACAAAGGTTTCAACTATATATTTTTCCCCTTGATGTAAGGCAAAATTGCTCGTAATCATTCATCTCTAGCATGTTATTCAAAATGTGTCCGGAAGGGAGAAAGAGGGAAAGAACGTCCATAGTAAAACGTTTAAATATGAAAAGAATTAATTTGAAACGTGTTTGAAAGCATTGTGTGAAAAGGAGGAATTGCTCATTGTCAGCAATAGCTCCATTTTCAACAATATTTTTTAAATATTCGAACTGTTATAGTATCACGGAAAGGGTTCCGCTTCCATGGGAAGGATGTAACCATTTTCCGCCTACAGACGCTTACAGACGCATGTGCAGCAGACGACAATCGAAAACATTGTGACAAAAGGGGAAATTGCTTTTCGTAGGCAATTTCTACTTTTGCCACAATGGTTTCAACTCCTTTCAATAATTGTATTTACAGTGCTTTGCACATTTCTCTATAAGTCGACTGTTGTAAACTAATGGGGTCACAGAACGGTCGACGTTACCTCACACTACTGACCTTAAGGTCAACCATAGTTCAGAGTGAGTTTCATTCATAGAAACTATTTTGTCTCATAAATTTATGCAGCGGAGGGTTTTGTGATTCGGTCGAACCAATGAAATCGTTGAAAAGGCAGATTATAACCAATCAAAACTCGATTTTGGTGTAGGTATACACATGTGGACTGCGGTTGCAGCTTTAAATTCGACTTTTCGAAAGCAGCTTCGCTATGAGATAGTGGCAAAACGCCCCTATCCCAAAAAACCACCAACCCTTGTCACCTAAACGGCAGTCAGGTGTCTGATCGAAGACATCACTACATCTGAAGTGAAACACTAAGGGTTGCTAATCTTTATTAATTTACAAATGAGCCACGTCGCAGTCTTACGAAAACCGACCTTCTGTGCTTTTGAAATTAAATTAAATAACTTATTCGCATACTCGGTCATTAAAAGAATGAGCCGTCCCGCAGGAAAAAGCAACATTGTGCACTCTGCGTAAAGTATCGATCCGGATCAGCCTAAGCATGCCGTGCAAGCTTACCTGGATAGACACTTTTCGCCTCCTGTGTATTTTCTGTTTCAAGAATCATTAGTCTATACCTCTAAACCCCCGAGACGGGATGTGTAAGCCCGGATCAGTCTGCGCGGACTGCGCAGGCTGATCTGGGTCGATACATTACGCAGAGGCCATAATGGTTTTGAAATTAGACAAACAAAATTAGATTTAATAACATATTTGCATACTCGGTCATCAAACAAATGTAATATGCAGAGACTTTCGGGAAACTTTGACGATGTGTTGTCGAACAGCGAGATTCTTATCAGACTCTGATGTTGTGCAGATAGGTTAAGATTTGTGCGGAACGCAAGTCCCAAAGGCGTCTCATCGGACGACCGGGTACGAAAAGTCTGATCACTTTTTGTGATGGACAAGCGATAGGTTCTGCTCAGTTTCCGATGCAAGTTTTTATGTCGTTAATGGTATAATCCTGTGTAAATAAATGAGATATGAATACTACACAACTAAGATGGTATTACTGTCATTGATGTATAAGCCATGTCTAGTCGTCTGCATCAGCTGAATACAGAGAACCCTACTCTTTATTTTGGTCGCTTACATATAACTTACTATAAGTTGTAGTTAAGTCGGTTTTGAACAGTCAGGCGGTTTTTGTTTTACCCTTTTCAAGATTTCTAAATATGTAGATACATACGACCTATATACGCGTTAGCTTCGCTTATTCCTGCTCTGCACTGATGGCTTATTAATCACAGACGGTCTCTTAAAACGTGGGACAATACACTTCAAATAATTTCTATAAGATGTGTATTCCTTCAAAAACAGAAGTAAGATATCGTAGATAGTCATTGTAATTTAGAATGCAATAACTCGCAGCCAAATCAGCATCTCTTAACTTCGCAAATCAAAAACTTACATTAACAAGCTGTGCAACATGCAATACTATTTTAAGAGATATTAAATTAATGATTATTATTTAAAAAATCACATGTAGAAAACAGTGCCATTTTTATGTAGACAATCCAACATTCTTGAATGTCTGAGTTGCAAGAGCAATATATAAGACCTGTCGGCGAGACTAAACCGTTTGATCTGGATCTCCACTGGCCGCACCTTCCTGAACCTTAGTCTTCCTGGGATATAAAACAATACTTCCAATGTCAGGGGCGTAGCTCCCTTTAGGCACTGTAGACATGTGCCTACACATTGTTTCTGAAAAATGCCCCAAAATGCAGCTGCAGCGATACACATCTGCGTAATGTATCGACCAGATCAGCCTGCGCTGTCTGCGCAGACTGATCCGGCCGACACATTCCGTCTAAGGGTGGATAGATAGAGTAGTGATTCCTGAAACAGAAAATCCACAGGAGGCGAAAAAGTGTATATCCGGGTACGCCTGTGTTGCATGCTTAGGCTGATCCGGGTCGATACTTTACGGATCACAATGTTGATTTTCTCACATTGATTATTGCCAAGCTACCCCCCTGAATGTATAATATGTTGTGTGTTCAGTGGTGTAGGGCGTCAGCCTCTTGTGCGTGCGATCCGGGTTCGATTTCCGGTCGTGTCATACCAAATACGTCAACATTGTAGCAGTGGCTTGAAACGTTCACGCTTAAAATTGTGAAGACAGAATTTCGACTGATCTAGTGGTGTCTGGATAAACGAACCGAAAATACTGGTAAATGCTCTAGCAGAAAGTTGAGAGAGGTGACAAACGCCATTCAAACACTTAATCCGCATTTAGAAGGTGTACTAGTAAAGGCTGACGGTCAACGATGTATATTGTCTTCGACATTTGTCAGAATAAAGCCCACAGAGCGGACGATGCCCCTAGTTACTAATATTATACTTTATTGCAGTTTGATTAAGGCGATACATATATCCGATTTATGAAAAAGCAGCCACAATAAAATTGAAATCATAAAGAAGCCAGACAAGAGCCATATATATGGTATACAAAGTTCCAAGACCCTTGCTGGTTCTAGCAGAAAAAATCCTGCGTCAAGCAGACGTAATTAGATCTGTTAAACGTACACATGTTACACGCCTTTGGAAGAACGACCTCCGTGAGATTATGACCTACAAGGACCTCGATCGACATGTACCTCTGTGCACTCTGGCCAGGGTCCTCTGTTCTGACTGAATACTCGATGTGACCACGAGCCAAAATTATTTGGAGATTTTGTCGAATGTTCATTAAACAAATAATAGCATGATGTTTTAAGAACCGTCAATAACTATGGTTTTATAAAACCAAAACATACATGCAATGTATGGGTTAAACTATTATAAAATATCACAAAGCGTATTCATATGTATTGTTTAAAAATTATATATAATTAGATACGGAGGAAAAATAAGTTTATATGCAGATATTGAGTGTTAAATAAGGACTCCAAGTTTTGTTTTATTTTAAGTTGAATTGCATTGTTTAAAATACAAAGGTAATTGCATTGCACTGATATGATTCAAGGAACGATCGCACAGACATGTAAACTCTGTTATTGTCTGGGGGGGAAAATCGTTATAAGGGAAAATCCCGCGAAAATACAAACGTTATGGCCTCTGCGGAATGTATCAAGACTGATCTGGCCGACACATTCCGTCTCAGGGGGAAAGAGGTTTAGAGTAATGATTCCTGAAACAGGTAATTCACAGGAGAAGAAATGCGTCTATCCGGGTAAGCCAGCGCAATGCTTAGGCTGATCCGGGTCGATACTTTACGCAAAGTCCACAATGTTGGTTTTCTCTCGGTACGGCTCATATATAATTGAAGTCAAAAAGCACTTCCTTTTTGCAATTGCTATTACGGATGATTTGGCCGTGGGTTTGGACTGCAAATGCGTCAAAATCGCATAAATCGAGGGCTTGGCGTGAAACGGTTGTAACTCAAATTGGTATTTTTTTACCAAGGTTAATCACCTCGCCATAAACTCTTTATAAGCGTTAAATCATTTTTCTTGGTAAACAATGGAAATTTAGGTGCCATTGCTAGTTCTGAGCAATGGCACCTAAATTTGCATTGTTTACAAAGGGTTCAAAATTGCCCCTAAACCAGGGTCTTCTTAATAGGTTTTTAGTTACAACCGTCTCACGCCAAGCCCTCGAAATGGTAACCTGGTTGTGTGCTTTGGCAATACATCAATTTATAACAAAACAATAAGCTTACGTAACACATTAAGAATATGCCTCTGTTGGGACATTCTGTGGGAAATATGATCATACTCGTCAATATTTTCCAATCCCAACAGTCTGGTTTCCGATAGTCTGTCTCATTCAAGCCTATAGCACAGCAGGACATCGTTAAATGTGTCCGTCCTTCCCATAACCCGGATTAAGATCAAACTGGACACAATATTTTACTCTTGGGTACAATGAATATGTTTTAGTGCGGTCTACTGTAATAGGCTGATATATTTTATTATGTCGTGTGATACTACAACCTCATATCGCTCTTAACATGAACAAAAAGTCCTGCGGGACTCATTTCGGTTTTTTGATATCATGCTGTCGTAAATATTACGAGGATTGCTAAAAAAATATGTTTATATCCAAAACGCATTAACCTTCCCACTCGTAGACGCAACCCCCAACGCCAATATATCAGGCAATTTTTGTATTCATTGTTGCATAAAAAGAAAAGTTGTCGATGTTTTCAAAGTCGTCTACACCAGATCATCAATTCCTTTGTATATCATCATCGATCAGCACTGTATTGTCTTCATCAGTCATGTGTATTGGGACAAAACGAGGGCTTGGCGTGAAAGGGTTGTAACAAAAATTGGTATTTTTTACCAAGGTTAATCACATCGCCATAAACTCTTTATAAGCGTTAAATCATTTTTCTTGGTAAACAATGGAAATTTAGGTGCCATTGCTCGTTCTGAGCAATGGCACCTAAATTTGCATTGTTTACAAAGGGGTCAAAATTGCCCCTAAACCAGGGTTTTCAAAATAGGTTTTTAGTTACAACCGTTTCACGCCAAGCCCTCGAAAAGCATTTAGAACAATGATGAATATCGCTCGCGTTGCATCGACGTCTTAATGTTGCCCTCACACCATAGCGATCACCAGTTGCGTATGGTTGCGAAAAAAAAAAAAGTGGTCATAAGTTCCGAACGCAACTCACACGCAACTAAGAAGTTGTATAGGTTTGAAGTACACAACAAGCACGCAGGTGATCGTAGACACACGCTGAGTAAGTTCGGACATTTTGAACATGTTCAATAATTCTCTGCGAATGCCTGCGATCAATTTATACGCAACAGTGACGATACGCACGCATCAGGGTCGCAACAGGTACGCAACTCATAAGTTATGAACGCAACGCACACGCAACTAATAGGTTTGGTGCGTATACAAATATATTTTTACACGCAACTCATAGGTTTCAGCATACGCTATGGTGAGAGGGCACCATAAAGTACAGTTTGTTATGACGAATCCATTTCCAAAATAGTTGTTTCTATACAAATGGTATGAAAAATACTTTCACAAGAAACGATACCTATAAAATGTTTAGCCGTTGATTCTTTTGCATTTCTGTCGGTAGTTTTTCTTTTTTAATTCAGCGGTTTGTCTAATTCTGTATGTAGTAGCTTGGCATAAGGTTTGAAAAATATCCACGCTTTGCAATGATATAATTATATTCTAAGAAAATGACAGACTGTGAAGTTATTTCTCCTTTAGACACAATGTTTTCAAAATATACCTGCTGCATTGTCGCCAGGAAGCATTTATACGTGGAAAGAAGGGTTGATCGTTTCCTGTGGCCTTTTAAACACATCTCTCTTCATTGGGATCGGTTGTGCAGTCTATTCAGAAATCGGATTGTAATTTGATGCACGATAAATTCTCCGTAACGACATGAGGTGAGACGTAAATTACAGGGCTAGACATAGGACAATGCCTTATGATCTTTCAAGACCTATTCGTACATAGTGCTTTTCTCGGTATAATTAGCGTGCAACAAACGCTTTACTCCATTCTTATTCTAGGACCGATCCTGTTATGATGAAGTACAAACTCTGCACACGATGAGTGATTTGCATGCTATTTCAATCGTCGACATTGACTGTGTGTATCCTGCAGTAAATATAACTTGTGCGTTTTATACTATATCTATTTAGAGTAAATTAAATGTTCGGATACGTTTGGATGACCAGATCTTTCCTCCACAATATCTTTCTGATTACCCAATCAAAAAAACATTTCGTTCAAAGGTATTGTATTAGAGAGACGATTTTATAAGAGTACCAACAACACCGGGTTATTTGTTCGAAAAGGAATTGAGGACACGAAAAAGGGAACTCATTTAGACTTCTGATTTACGTTTAACAATGGTTAGGACCTTATAAAGACCGCTAGTGAATTCACATTCTGTAGAATAGAATATGTATTTCCGGAGAACGTATTTCTATGAATAAAGGCATGTATGTTTATGACCAAATTATAAACTTATCGCATATGCGCAACTTTCTTTCCTGAACTGTTATCTTTTTTACGGTATCATAATGTGTATAATCTGCGAAATGGGCAATTAGATTAAAAACTCAACATGGACAGGGGGTTATATATACATTCTCTTTAAGATGAATATTATCAAAAGTATAGTTATTCGATGAAAGGCTATGTATTTTGCGTTGTCATTTTTCCATCCGCTTTCTCTATGATCGTAACTGTGGAATCAAGGTTGCTGACATTATCAAGCAAGTCATTGTCTTCGAGTACAGAGACCCATAATCCTCCCGTCCTGATGGAAATAGGGAGTGATTGTGGAGGCCCCGGATGTTAGACGACAGATGACAGCTGTTTATAACCTTAAGCTGATAAGTCTTATTTGTGTGACGAAATATGTTATTTACAAGGCTTTGGATTCGAATACTGCTGGTTCCTTACGCCTACCGTTGTTGCAGCAGGTTGTCTTCTGAACATTCGTTTGCGGCGCTGTTTTATTAATTTAAAGAGACTGAATCCCATATGAGAAAAAAGCGAAAAAAAAACAAATTGTTTAAAATTGCTATTACCTTGATGTTTTTGCATGTAAGGCATTGAGATTTGCTGACTGATGTACTACAATATATGCACACTATTAATATTTCGGAGATTTTTCGATATTTTGCATTGTAAAATCTACTGGGTTAGTAACCCAGTAAATCTAAAAATATCGCTGTATATTTATCACGTGATCACTACAACCGAATTGACAATCTCCTTCCCAGAGTTAGTGTTCCTTAGACTCACGCATACATGAATGTAATGAGTCGATAGTGTTATAGAATGCCGAATTGAATCCACAAATTCAAATGAGCAAGAGGAAATTCCACGGTATTTTTAAACGGGAAAACACGGAGCGGACGTTTTTTAAACTGCTTATTTCCTATGAAATAATGAAAAAACAAGACTTGTACAACCTTCTACAACATTCCGTTACATATATATCGATTTATTTTGGATTAAATAGAATAAGTATAAAATATAACGATTTTGGACCATTATGGTGTTCAGTCCCTTTAAACATTAACTGAGAAGCTATCTATTTGACCGATTCGAACTTAATGTTGTGTTCAACAGTTAGTTTAGTTATGTCACGGAGGAAATGTCAATAAGTAAATGTAATGGTGGACGAAGAAGATAGCTTGTCTCATTGATATCTTTACGAACAACAACCAAAATAATATATGTGGCGAAAATGTGTCACATGTTCAATCCTCATTTAGGTTTCACGGAAAGGTAATTGAACATGAACTAAAAGGGAAACGTTTTAGAGTGTTATACGAATTACCCTACAATATGTATTTGAACCGTCCCGCGAGAAAAGACACATTCAGGACTCTGCGTAAAGTATCGACCCAGATCAGCCTAAGCAAACCGCGTAGGCTAACCCGGACAGACACTTTTCGCCTCATGAGGGTTTTCTGTTTCAGGAATCATTACTCTATACCTCTATTCCACTGTGACGGAGTGTGTCGGTCCGGATCAGTCTGCACGGACTGCGCAGGCTGGTCTAGGTCGATACATTACGCAGAGGCAATAATGGTGGTTTTCTCGCGAGACGGCTCATATGTGGACATAGATGGCTTTGTGTCTTCATTGTTCGGATCAAACTAGACTCCATTTAGACTAAATGTCATTGCTAAGTAATATTTAGTAGTTTATTCTGCAAGACACCGCGAGTTTGGTATTTTAGAACGGATTGGCCAGTCTTTAAATTGCTGGAAAGGAATGGGGTCTGCATGGATTGGTTCTGGCTAACGAACACCGACACATCTTGACTGTGGAAATCACGGAGCGAACATTGTATCAATGAAACTGTAAATTAATTACTGGACCCTATAATTATCTCAATTTGCTCATATAGGTTTGGTCTAAGGTAAAATGACGTCATTGAATATAAAAATGTTACCTAATTGTGTGTGATTCAGGGCCTAATATTTGGTTTAGAATGCGTTTCGGAAGACAGTGGTGCAGAGGTAGAGCGTCGGCCTCTCGATCCAGGGTTCGAATCCTGTGATGAACGGGTTCTGCCTTTGTAATTTTGACACACTAACGGCGCAAGTACTGCTTAAGTCTCCAGGAAGCAGATATCGAACGGGATGAATAAAAGCTGAAAGCTTGTTTCGCAATCGATGTAAAATATGAATGTTTTTAAAAGCTAATGCGTTTTGAATAATAGACCGCGTTGCTGGACAAGACCGCATTATAGGGAGCGCTACACATGCAACACACGGCATTTCGAAGGAACGCCCGTGTCGTTTGTCGACATGTATACAGACAATACATATTTAGTAGAGAATAATTGTGTTGACTTATTCACTTTGATTACATTTCAATATTTGAGCGGTGCTCCAGGAAAACCACCGATGGCGTGATTATTATACGTGTGAAAATATACATGCATTCGCATGCATGCAAAACGGTCCTAATGGATATTGCTTAACCGAAGTATCTTGAAATTATTCTATGAATAATTTGAGAAAAGGCAGACCCCCAGATCTTGATCGACATTGGTCGCCAATACCTTTCGGTCTGCCTTGACGGGGTGACATACATGGATTACTACTCAGCCACTGTCTTTCCATACGTCGATCTCGATTTGTCTTAATTGGTTGTATGGAATTATTATTTGCAGATAATTCAAGAATCTTTTCGAATACTCTTGTTTTTCATTGTCACTGCTGCTGCGTTATAGGCTGTTTTTCTCAAACAGACAGACATAGCTTCAGCATACGAGATCAAATTTAAACCCAAGGGAAAATATCAGATGATCAGGGCTGTATTTGTAAAGAAGAAAGATGCATTAATTTTATCTCGGTCCTAAGCTTGTCGTCATTTTCTTTAAAAGGAATCACGGTCTTTAATTCATTTTGTGATTTATTAACGAAGCAGTATAAAGAAGATGAAACACACACTGCATGCATGCTGATGCACAAGCAAAAAATTACGACATTATAACGTGACTTTTGTTTCACGTCATCCTTTGTCATCTCTAATTAAAGTTTAACAAGTTGTTTACGCCAAGCTAACAAACGAGCAATTGGTTTGTCTCGTGGAATTGTCAGCATTCGCGGTAGAAAATGTTGTGGTGTTTACTTTACGGCTACTGAGGTCAAGAATGTGAGACATTGACTCGCTGTTTGTTCTATTAGACGTTGATGTCAATTGTAGAAACTGTTAAAAACTGTCTGGTAAATTACCCGCACAACAACTTGTTCCAAATCTACAACATCTAACATATACATGTACATTTATGTTGAATGAAGGCCATACATGAGCTGAAAGTCTCCTTTTGTCATGACTAAATATCAATTACTCTTAAATGGTAAATATGTATGTTGAAAGTTTATACAATGATGATTGTCAACGTTTGTAATCCTGTTCGATTTTTATTTATTAAAAACATTTGAAGATATGACTCTTGCTTTAACGTCTACCTGTGAGAAAGATTAAAGAGGTAAGTTTATTTTCAATTTCATTAGTAAATAGCAAAATGATCTTTAATTATGATATTAGGGACCTGGGTCAAATTACACCAACCGTACAATGTACTTAGCGCTAAGAAATACTTAAAAACTTAAAGGCATATTTCATCATTTTTGTTAACCTTATAAAAATGTTTAAATATTTCATTTCTTAACAAGAATTTTTAGTCAAGAAGGTACCTCTTTATGTCAACTAAGTAATTTACTTAAATACATTCCACCATTCATGTTTTATAAGAAATAGGTAAACAAAAATGATGAAATATACCTTTATGGCATTTTATGCAAACATAAAATCTGTGATGTATTTGTTGAGTTTACTCTAGATGGCTCTTAGAGCCGCAGGTAACACGTAACTTTAGTTTCTCGATCCCGATTAACGGCAGTTTCTAGTATCCCGACAAATATTGACCAATCGGAATACGAGGTCAGCCTTCACCTTAGAGCTAACTAGAGGAGACTGACCAAAACATAAAAGTATTTAAGTATTACTTAGCGCTAATTAAGTTTTGTTGAATCAGATCCTGGATATCATGTTTGAACATATACAGACATTAACGACATTCACTTTCATTGCAATGATACAATATACTAGCCGTTCCGCGAGCAACCGATAGTGTGGACTCTGCGTAAAGTATCGACCGATATAAGTCTAAGCATGCCGCGGACAGGACAGACACTTTTCGCATTATGTGGAGTTTCTGTTTCTGTTTCAGGAATCATTACACTTTACCTCTACCCGCCTGAGACAGAATGTGTCGGGCCGGCTGATTTGTCTGATAATTTACACTTCTCGAGAAGCGATGCTAACTAACACTGCAAATCTTGTGTTTTGTTATTTTATTTAATTTCCTGATGTATTGTTACATCCGAGCGTTGATCCATGTTGACGACGGTTGGTCTTGTTATTCACTGACCTGAAACTGACGTTTTTATGAAGGAGGGAACAATAGTATCGTGCAATGTGTTACAATAAATTGGAATCATTGTACGTATTTGAATCAACAGAGACGAATGGGAGAAAAAAAACTCTCGAATTATATGTAAACATGTTAGATTGCTTTTGTTTCTCCACATGTTTATCGTAATCCTTGAAGTCTATACTTACACAAGAAGAACTGAGAAGAATCCCGGTCAAATCGTTTAGCGCCAATGGCAATATTGAGGTTTTTGAAAACAATACATGTTCAGGTGATTCATCTCGTAACGAGCTGTCTCACATGAAATCAGCATTGTTTGCCTTTTAGTTGTCAAACTATTCCAAAACTCTTACTACATGAACATTGAGACGCCTGACTTTGAGCATAGAAGAGTCAACTTTAAACAATTCGGCGCTGAAAAAGTGAAACGAATATTAACCCTTTTCTGATTGAATATAGTTTGTAAAGCCTATGATACAAGTATAGAGTCAGGTCAGGCGACACATCCACACCGTCTGACCAGGCTCTACACTGTTGCTTGCTCAACACTGTTGCTTGCTCAACACAACATGTTATCTTAACCCTTTCCCTCATAAGACAATTCTGCAGCAGACGACTTTGAACATAGTTTGTCAAAACATGGAAAATCTCTATAATGAATGGATAACCGTCTGCTGCAGAGGCGTCAGAAAGCGTCTATATGAGGGAAAGGGTTAATATTCCTTGAATTTCCTATTAATCGTATCTAATGCAAATCAGGACACGTTCTTTTAAACAAAAACTGTATTGAAGACAGCTCTGTATTTATTGAACAGGAGCGGAATTGAGGTGATTTATTGAATCTGGTCGAACTAATTAACAAAAGGAAGCGCTGAATAGAAAATGTCGTGTTGATGCATCAGATAAAAAAAAAACAGATGATTCTCTACAGGGGAAAATGGACATCGAGAAAACCATTAGCAGGGTAACAAAAGGGATTGTGGTATGCCCCGAAACTGCCATTAATTATTGACCTTCTTTATAAGTTTGATCTATACTCCGTCTTTGCCTGTGTATGGATTCGTCTAAGTCTACACTGTTATGATATTAACACATATCACTTTGGTGGATAGATTAGTCTTTACAGGGACATAGATAAGAGGGATAGGCAACTCCACATGTACACCTGTTATCTGGTTAAAATATCACACATAGAAATAAAATTGTCCAAATTTTCACATTTTGTAGCAAATAAAACTTTGAAGTCACATTTGGCACATGAACAAAACATACATATTCTGAAAGCTTAACATTTCAACTTAAGTTAGAGATACAATGAACAACTGGAATTTCTTTGTGTTTTGAACACTGACTGTTTTAAAAGACCCAGATATTGGGATTTCTGAATTATATCATTTTTTTCTAAAAATTAATACTTACATTTTTCATAAGGATAACATAGTATCAAAACCTGTAGTATATTAAAATATCTTTATCTACAGCAATAGAAGAATGTTTAAACTTCCAGAATTTTTATTTTTTATTTTCATATCTTGAATAGTTTTTTAGTTTTACTTGCTACAAATGTTGGCACGTGTGATAATTTAGTATACAGTTTAGTTACCTATCCCTCATATCTACGTCCCTGGTCTTTAGAATAAAAGTACGACGGTTCCTGAAAAAATGTACGACGACCTTGATGATAATGGAAGGCCTAATGGTGTCCTTGATTTATTAATATAATTATGACATATATCTTAATGTCATAATGCGTATTAAAAACAAATACAATGTATACTTTGCAATCAATAAATATATTTACCTACATGTACGTATCGTGATGCGTATACAGAAGAACTACAATGTGATCTGTGTTGCCAATTAACCTTTGCCAATATTCATCAAGTACACATGCAAAACTTAGGTTAATCTCTTCTTAATCGAGTATATTTATTTAAAGCCGCAGTCACACATCTTACGGTCACGCACGTTATTGACCGTAGTGCATTTGAACTTAGTTCACCGTGCCACTACGGTCAACTAGGTAGAAATAGGTTAAAGTAGGTTTGAGCACTTTAATGGCTAGGGTTAACTAGGGTATCACTACGTGTAGCTACGGGTAACTACGTTGAACTACGTGTGAACTACGGTCAAGTAGGATCAAATACGGTCAACGGGGTAGAAGAAGGGTGAAGTAGGTTCGAGCATATCGGCTAGGGTTAACTAGGGTATCACTACGTGTCGCTACGGACAACTACGTTGAACTACGTGTGAACTACGTTCAAGTAGGGTCCAATACGGTCAACTAGGGTCAACTACGTTGAAACTACGGTCGCAGTAGGGTCTTGGCATCCAAGCTCACCGTAAAGATATTTTGAACAAGTTGAAAATATTTTTGCTAACTACGGCCAAATCATGCGTTTCATAGCTTTTATAACTACATTCATATTGTCTTATTTTCTTCATTTATTTTAATCCACACACAATGGTCCGATTTATGATAGAAACCTATCAAACCGTTTACAAAATGAGTGCTCTCCTTAATTTCATTTTTGCACTCGTAGTTCAGCCGGTAGCGATGCGGGCTGTGAGTTCGAAGCTCAGCTAAGCCAACACTCTTACCGACGTTTGACGAGAGTAATTCTTTTGTTTTACCAATGGGCTAACAGTCTATGTAGAAAAGCAGCCAGTTCCATATATGAGCCGTTCCACGACAAAAACAACATTGTGGATTCTGCGTATAAAGTATCGACGCGCATCAGCCTTAGCATGCCGGACAGACACGTATCGTCTTCTATGAATGTTCTGTTTCTTGAAACACTACTCTATACCTCTATCCCCCTGAGACGGAATGTGTCGGCCCGGATTAGGTTGGTCTAGGTCGATACATTATACTGCGACCATAATTATTTTTTTGTTCGTGGAACGGCTCATTTCATGATGTTTTTCGGATCTTTCGTCGTGTTAGCACTAAAAATACACAGGTGTTTCCGTATCATGTATTTACAACGCAAAACAAAAGAATTAACTCCTTGAAAAAAGCCTGTCACCTAGGACTTTCACAAACATGACTAATTTGTTTACAGTGGATTCACAAAAAAAGGCAATTGTGAATTCGAGGAGTGCACGTTCCCCCAAGTCGTTACCATAATCAAATTATTCAAAATAGTAGGCGTTGTTCCCATCCCCAGGTCATAAGAACCATTCAACCATCTCGAGGGCTTGGCGTGAAACGGTTGTAACTAAAACCCTCTTTTGAAAACCCTGATTTAGGGGCAATTTTGACCCCTTTGTAAACAATGGAAATTTAGGTGCCAATGCTCAGAACGAGCAATGGCACCTAAATTTACATTGTTTACCAAGAAAAATGATTTAATGATTATAAAGACTTTATGGTGAGGTGATTGACCTTGGTAAAAAAATACCAATTTAAGTTACAACCCTTTCACGCCAAGCCCTCGATCTACAGACGTCACTTAAAACACCGTTTGCAAGAACAATATATCACAACCAATCTGCTCATGTGTGCAGAAACGTCTTTGTGTAAGTTGTTCGTTGTCGATATAGTAGTATGTAACCCTTCCTCACAAATGGATGAACATGCAGCAGCCGACACCGACAATGCCTCGACAAAACTATGAAAGTTTTCCATAAATCGAGTGCTTGGCGTGAAACGGTTGTAACTATAATTTGTATTTTTTTTTTACCAAGGTTAATCACCTCGCCATAAAGTCTTTATAAGCGTTAATTAAATCATTCTTCTTGGTAAACAATGGAAATTTAGGTGCCATTGCTCGTTCTGAGCAATGGCACCTAAATTTGCATTGTTTACAAAGGGGTCACAATTGCCCCTAAACCAGGGTTTTCAAAATAGGTTTTTAGTTACAACCGTTTCACGACAAGCCCTCGAAGTGTAAGTGTAACTATTGGGTAGAGCTGACAACTGTATCAAACGGAGACATTGCTCGTCATGCGCAATTCCTCCTTAAACCACATTGTTTTCAAATAGTGTCTGCAAGTGCGTTCGTCTTCAAGTGGAGAGAGGTTTATAAACATCCACTAAATAGTGTACGAGAAATGAGGGCAAAATTAATAAATGAAAACCAATGCCTGGCATCAAGCAGGCTTAGGATGA
Source organism: Serripes groenlandicus (assembly GCA_031761405.1). Taxonomy (NCBI): domain Eukaryota; kingdom Metazoa; phylum Mollusca; class Bivalvia; order Cardiida; family Cardiidae; genus Serripes; species Serripes groenlandicus. The sequence continues at coordinate 90,055,928 of JASEVX010000004.1, forward strand.
AGCGTGCTTATATATCATACTAATACATAATAATGTGATAACACCCATAAGGATGTAACAGGACAAGTGGATTAGCGAATACCACACTGGGCATGCTAATCGAGTATTACCAGTCCCCAAGGACATTCAGTTGTGACAGAAAATTGGTGTGAACATAAATAATATTGTTTTCATAATGGACTAATCTTAGATTATAACGTTATAAGAGGCATGTATTTCCTGTGCAAAAATGACTTATAGTGTGTACGAGGTGTAATTTTCATATAACTTTATACTTTTCGTAGCGTTTTCTTAAAATTGCACTATAATGTAGATCACAATATTCCCGATTTAATTTGTAATTTTTAGATCTGTGTCCGTCGTGGAGAGTTGGTTACCCTAGCAACGGGGGCGCGCCGCCATGCTAGCCCGATTTTCAGTATTTTTTAAATGTATATGCATTCTAAACATTACATCCCATATATTTTATCTTAGAAGCAAGTCTACATAATGACAGATCATGATTACCACCATCTTGTGACACCACGTTACGGACGTCATTTGTATTTCTGGCGTCGGAAACAGTGCGTTTTTCGAGGACATGTGTTTAAATGTTTGAAGAACCGTAGGCGAAATCAGTCATTGCATTTTATGTTCGGAATAAAATTCATTAGAAAAACGAAATTAAATTTGTGAAAATGCCTATGGTGAAGAAATCATCATTCTACAAGTCGTATAATCGAATTGGTGAGAGAAGAAATAAACATCGATGCAAAGAGGTTCTGGATTAAGAGCTTACCTCAGCATTCAGTGTCTATTCTAACATACAGATACAATCTGTTAGACTCTGTTTACTGGAATCATCGCTTGAACATTCTATAAAGTGTATTTTATTCTATGTAGAGTATTTTGAAAAGGACTGAGTAATTTCACACATTGAAGTTATCATAAGCTGGTACGTTTACGTCGACGTTAAAATGTATTTGGCCGGTATGCGTTTAATGACGTTACCTTAGTAACGGTTTCTCTATATATTTACTATATTTAAATATGAGTAATAAACATGAAATTTTGTAATTAAATTGTAATTGTTTCATTAGTATTTAAATAGAGTTTCAGCAACATATCTGCCATAGTAAAGAGAAAAGAGCAATTTTCCGCGATTGTTGTTATCTGAACTTCTTTTTACATACAGACGCATTTTGTGCATCCTTAGCAGACGGTCTTTTAAAAGGTAACGAAAACCTACAAAACAGCTCACGATATGCAATTTCTCATTTCACCACAATGTTTTCAACCGTTTCAATGATTTAATTTTCATTTGAAGAGATATTATATAAGTCTGCTTAGAAGTTTGTATAATATTCCTCTTCAGATTTGTTGTATAGGGGAAGGGATAAAGAAGAGGAATGCTTTTAAAAGTTTCCACTCTCATTTATGACACCATACATATTGTAAAGACATATATCATTACGCAAACAGGAGCATGACATAAATCTGGAGACTCTTTATATAGATACACTTTCCCATCTAGCAATACAAGAAACCTTCTTTTCGACGTCTAACACATATCGTTTTCAGTACATGGAAGGTACAAATTCGGGTCTGTCGAGTATCGAGAATGAGTTTCGTACTTGGTGATCCCTATGAAAATAATGCGGCGCAATATTTCGCGAGTGTGCATTTTCATTGTCATGGATAAGACAGATAGCGCTATAAGTGGGCGAAATGGAATGTTCTTTTTTTTGTAACTGATTGCGATTCCCTATTTTTTTATGAAACGTTAATTTAACAGATATGCGAGGGATCAAACGGGGATTTCCACAACATAGCCTTTGAAATTGAGGACATCTGCCATGGAACTCTTTAACCCTTTCCCTCATACGACAATTATGCAGCAGACGACTTTGAACATATTTTGCCAAAAAATAAAAAATCTCTAAAGTTGAATGGAAAAGCTTTGACTAAAAGTGGGAAACATTGTGGCAAAAGGAGAAATTGCTCGTTTTGAGCAATTTCTTCTTTTGTCACTATGTTTTCAAAAAGCCGTCTGCTGCAGAGGCGTCAGAAAGCGTCATATGAGGGAAAGGGTTAAAATGGTTTGCCTCTTTACACGTTTGATCCACAGGTGCCCGGCGCATAATCTGCCCACTTTACATATATATATATATTCTATATATTATATGTAAAGTGGGCGGATTATGCGCCGGGCACCTGTGGTTTGATCAGAAGAAGTGACTGCTTCTATGCGCATATAATTGCATAACATGTACCACATTGAGCGAATATACTGTACAGCGCGACTTGTCTGTTACAACGGCTTATACAGCAGACAATGTCGCTTTGGGGCGCCTTGCATCACTGCAATTTAAAATTCAATTGAGCCTTCCCGCGATAAAACTACCAGTATGGCCTCGACGTAATGTCCGCGTAGACTGCTCCGGGCCGACACATTCCGTCTCAGGGAGATAGAAGTACAGAGTAATGATTCCTGAAACAAAACAATCCACAGGAAGCGAAAATAGTCTATCCAGATAAGCCTGCGCGGCATGCTTAACTGATCCGGGTCAATACTTTACGCAGATTCCACAATGTTCGTTTTATCACGGGACGGCTCATTTGTATTAGAAGGTCATATGTAACAGGTTATAGAAATGACCAACAAGCTTGGTGGATGTCTGTGACAAGTCATATTGAAGCTCTATGAACATCCCTCGTATTAGTTGATTTGGATGGAGGTTTAATCTGTCAGATTTACACGTGACACAGTTTACATTGATGAACGACTGTCTCCTATTCGTGTTACACCCGTTATCTTGGTTTTACTTGGATAACATAAAGAATAACATTTAGGGCGAATTCGATTGGTTTTTTTTTTTTGGTTTTTTTGTTCGTGCCATCTGGATTTCAGTCGCTTTAAGATAGTACAACTCCTATCACGCAATATAAATTGTATGTGTCGGTACGAAACACTCCTCCAGAAACATTTAGCAATGTTGACAATACATTTAGATGACTGGTATTGTAATATAATATTTGTGGCCTGCAGTTGCCAATTTTCAAGCTCATATTGTATGTATGTATATATATAATAATTATATATATATCAGGATTTCCGTTCATATTTATGGAATCAAGTTATGAGATTGAATACGTTATAATGTCTTTGCCAATAAAGTGATTGATAAGCATATTAACGTTTGCTTTATCTCGATTGCTCTTTTTAAACCTGTCTAACAAAACGTACGATTACCTTGCAATCACAAACTTGACCACGCTTAGCCGGCTGAATATACAGTTAAGAACATCATGAAATTGACAGATTTACCTATCACGCTCCGCTCCGTTCAGTTCAGTTCCGCTCCCCTCACGTTCCAATCCGCTCTTAAAACGCTTTTTTCGATCAAAAGTAGTTTCGTAAAATAGTTATCGAGTAAATTGTTGCAACCGCTCAATGATTCATGTGATTGGATGTTTTCGTTCATTATGATTGTTTCGTTCAGAGCGTACAATTCCGTTCCGCTCTTAAAGCGTTCCAACCTCGTTCCGATCACGCACATGATCCAATCACGTTCCGCTCAGATTATCAATTCCATGATGTTCTTGACTGTACATGCACCATTAACCATTCTGATTTTAAGAAATATGACTTAAGCTGTTCACAGCATTGCACATTTGTATGGTCTTCTAAAACTTTATGTATCTGTTAGTTTGCTAACATGAATTGTATTGAATTTAAATATATACAAAATCTGTAATTATGCTTCAAAGTTTGCTTTTCGTTTCTAAATGTACGAAAAGACGTGGATGGTGTAGTAATTAGAACGACCACACAATGAGTTGGCGACCAGTTCTCGTGTCCGCGTCAGATCACACAAAAAAAATTAACCCTTCCCCTCATACGACAATTCTGCAGCAGATGACTTTGAACATATTTGGTCAAAAATGGAAAATCTCTATTATTGAATGGATAACCTATGACTTAAAGTGGAAAATATTGTGGCAAAAGGAGAAATTGCTCGTTTTGAGCAATTTCTTCTTTTGTCACAATGTTTTCAAAAAGCTGTCTGCTGCAGAGGCGTCAGAAAGCGTCTATATGAGGGAAAGGGTTAAATATGATGCTCATGATATTTTGAAATATAATTACGATTGATGTACTTACCAACAATACTGCTATTTTACCCATGAAACGCCGGGATATAACTGAGATGATGCTGAAACAGACAGCGACAGAGAACACCACTCGAGTAAAGAGTTTGACAGGTGGAATGTGTCCTCACTCACTATGTACAGAACTGTTTTAATCAGATAGTGGCAAACTAATTTAAAACGATATGAAGTGTTCATAGTTCGGCAAATATGTTTATTTATTAAGGTTTCTCTTGGACTCCGGAAATTAATAAAGTTAGGCCGAGTTTGATTGTAAATGGTGTTATAATATTTTCAGGTGTTAAGACTGTATTCTCATTTGACAATATGTGTCCGGTATTTATGACAGTCACACTGATCACGAGTCATCACGAGTAATCACGAGTTATCACGAGTAATCACGAGTAATCACGAGTTATCACGAGTAATTACGAGTAATCACGAGTCATCACGAGTCATCACGAGTTATCACGAGTAATCACGAGTCATCACGAGTTATCACGAGTTATCACGAGTCATCACGAGTAATCACTATTTATCACGAGTAATCACGAGTCATCACGAGTAATCACAAGTTATCACGAGTAATCACGAGTTATCACGAGTAATTACGAGTAATCACGAGTAATCACGAGTCATGACGAGTAATCACGAGTCATCACGAGTTATCACGAGTTATCACGAGTCACGAGTAATCACGAGTCATCACGAGTTATCACGAGTTATCACGAGTAATCACGAGTAATCACGAGTTATCACGAGATATTTGTTTATCATGACAATATGTGTCCGGTATTTATGACAGTCACACTGATCACGAGTCATCACGAGTAATCACAAGTTATCACGAGTAATCACGAGTAATCACGAGTTATCACGAGTAATTACGAGCAATCACGAGTTATCACGAGTTATCACGAGTCATCACGAGTAATCACGAGTCATCACGAGTAATCACGAGTCATCACGAGTAATCACGAGTTATCACGAGATATTTGTTTATCATGACATTAGCACTCGTTATTACTACTCTATGTTTAACCCTTTCCCTCATATAGACGCTTTCTGACGCATCTTCAGCAAACGGCTTTTTGAAAACATAGTGACAAAAAAAGAAACTTCTCAAAACGAGCAATTTCTTCTTTTGCCACAATGTTTTCCACTTTCAGTCATAGGTTATCCATTCAATTATAGAGATTTTCTGTTTTTTGACCAAATATGTTCAAAGTCGTCTGCTGCAGAAATGTCGTATGAGGGAAAGGGTTAACAATGTGGTTACGAAGATGACAAAAATAAACATATTAGTTCAACAACTTAATTAGGAATTAAAACACAACAGATCAACTATTGAAGTATTTTATGATTATCCAATTGCAAACGTGATGATATCAAAACCTATGATTTCAACAGTTACTCATTCATTATTGGGATTCGCTTCGTTAGATATCCCTTATGGTCAGGCTTTTCCGACTGTCTGTCTGTCTGTTTGTTTGTAAAGCGACGCTCCACAGCCCAAACCGACCGGCCGATTCCGATGAAACTTGGTGAACAGGTGCCATACGGGCGCGTTTGAGATTCGTTGCTCAGGACCCACAACCAAGGCGAATCCCACGTCGCCTACCGGCTTGTAGTTATACCTTTTTTTGTATCAATGGCTATATATCCGATTTAAATTATCAATAACTGATCCAAGGACTTCATTTTCAAATGGTCTAATCAGTTTCTTGTTCTAAATCGAGTAAAATCAACGCATTGCATTAAATTCCTAGCCATCATCTTTCTTGAATCTATATTCACTAGTGTATAGTTGCTCTAAGTCCAATTAGCTCACTCTCACTGCGATGGTCTAAGATAATGCTTTTTACAGAGACATAAATTGAGACTTGTGTCGACTGCAGCGGTAATACAAATAAAGTAACAACGTAATCACCATATATCAGCCTGATAACCATTGACATTATTTCGTTGTAAGCCCATTGACTTTAACCCTTTTCCTCATATAAACGCTTTCGGACGCCTCTGCAGCAGACGACTTTTTGAAAAACATAGTGACAAAAGAAGAAATTGCACGAAACGTGCAATTTCTCCTTTTGCCACAATGTTTTCCACTTTTAGTCATAGGTTATCCATTCAATTATGGAGATTTTCTATGTTTTGATAAAATACGTTCAAAGTCGTCTGCTTCAGACTTGTCGTATGAGGGAAAGGGTTAACTTAATGAACACCGATATTCTATACACTGTAACCTCAATCGGTATCTCGGTTTTATGTTGTTGTCAAAAAAAGATGAAAAAAAAATCAACCAGTACATGAAAGCATTTGAATGCGTTGCATTTTTCTGCATATTCAACTGACGATTGACATTGACATTCTCACATAGAGATAAGGGATGACACGCATTCAGATAAAGGGATCAAACTAAAAGGAAATCTGATAATTATGTCATTCATGGGACGAGAATAAACTCGACCTTCGATTGGTAAAATCAATGTGAAGAACAGTGTCAATAGAACAAACAAGAGCACGGGAAACTTGAACATACTTTGATCTTGAAATCACGTTGAAATTAAATATTTTTCCCTGTATAGACATTTTTTCTGACCTCGCTGCAGCAGACACTTTTTGAAAAACATTGTGGCAAAAGAGAAAATTGCTCATAATGAGCGATTTCTCATTTTGCCACAATGTTTTCAACTTTATTCAAATAGTGTTCTTTTATTCAAATAGACTTCCCATATTTTCACTTATGTTTTTCAAAGCCGTCTGCCGAGCCCCGGTAGCTCAGGAAGTAGCGACGCGGGCTGTCAATCCAGGGGTTGTGAGTTCGAATCCCGGCTCGGCCAACTTTCTTTCCGACGATTGACAAAAGTCAATGCGACATGCGTCATTCGTCTTCCACCAATGGGCTAAGTCTATGTGGAAAAGCAGCCAGTTGCTTGGGAAGATTGTTGTGTGGAGTACTTGTGTGAGAAAACCAGGAAATGCATGAGTAGGTGAACTGGCCGCCGTGATATAACTGAGAAATTGTTAAAAACGGCGTTACCCGAAACAATCAATCAATTCAAAGCCGTCTGCTTCATATTTGCTGTAAGTGGATAGGGACTTAGACTAATCCGAATGTACAATTCAGCAAAATTCTGTTAATTTCCATTTCCAAAACTGAATGACGGGTGAGAAATCTTAATAGTTGTATGAAAATTATCTCAGATGGTTATTTTAACCTGCGTATAGTGGACAGAGTTTGAGGGATAATGGCCCGGTGTTTTCCTAATGATTATCATCTCAATGAATGTTAGAGTACAAAATAGATCCAACAATTTACATGAAGATAACTACCATGGGATACATATGAAAACAGTCAGGATACTTTGGGAAGATGATCAGTTACCTGTGAAGAGTGTAGTGTCTAGAACTGGTGCGTGAAATAAATAAAAACACGTTAGGTGAACTTGCCGTCGTGATATGACTGACTGAAACACCCGTTGAAAACGGTGTTAAACTCCAATCAATCAATCTTAAAGTTAGTTTTAATATTATTTCTGATTTCGTCTTTGAGTTCACTGCTAAAATTGAATTTTACTAGTTTTATTACACTGTAATCTTCAGAAAGCCGTCACTTTTTCGAAATTGAATTGATGCCATATAGACATGTTATCATACTTGTTAAGCGGTTATGTTAATCGATAGCGATTTAAAGAAAAACGATACTTCAATCATGTTTTCAATTAACAGGTAACACAATACGATGAACCTTAATAAATAGACGTTAATATCTCATTGAAGCAGCAGTCACATCTTACAGTCACGCACGTAATTGACCGTAGTTCATTTGAACATAGTTCACCGTAGTGCGACTAGGAAAATGTAGGGTGAAGTAGGTTCGAGCATAATGGCAAGGGTTAACTAGGGTATCACTAAGTGTAGCTACGGACAACTACGTTGAACTACGTGTGAACTATGTTGAACTACGTGTGAACTATTTTGAACTACGTGTGAACTACGTTGGAAATACGCACAACTATACGTTAAACTAAGGCCAACTGCGTTGAACTACGGTAAAACGCCCTAGTGCAATACGGCTAAGCCAAAGCGTTGGCACGGCCATTGCGCTTTTGGATCTTGACCAGACAACATTGCTGCAACACATTTCTCTATTTTTTGGATCTTATTTATTCTGCCATGCCTCCGTGTTACTACGGGCAACTACGGTGAACACTACGCTCAAGTAGGGTCCAATACGGTCAACTAGGGTCAACTACGTTCAAACTACGATCATAGTTGTGTCTTGGCATCCAAGCTCACTGAAGAGATATTTTGAACATGTTGAAAATGTTTGTGCTAACAACGGCAAAATCACGGGTTTCTTGAAGTTTAAACTACGTTTTTAACTACGTTGAACTACAGTTAACTACGTCTAACTACGTTGAACTACAATTAACTACGTCTAACTAGGTTTAATACGTTTAACTACGGTCCACTACTAATGGAATATTAGTTTTTGTAACTAAATGAGTTATTTTTACCCTCATAAAATAAAGTTATTATTATTATTATTATTACTACAGTCAACTTCGGTCATCCCCCACTACGGTCAACTACGTGCGTGACTGTAAGATGTGACCACCTGTAAGTTGCAACGATAAGGTAATTAGTCGCCGGGCAGAAGCCCGCGACTTCTATTTGTAATAGGCTTTCGGAAATCACATGAGTTATTATTAGATTTTTTTTTGTTTAAATGTCTTGAACATATTACTATAGCGTTTGTCTAAAAACACTAAGTTATGACACATCTAAAATGAAATAAATATTCCGATGTTTTAAGTATTTGCAGTTTCTTTATTTTGACTCGCATTTATGTTTTTTTGTTTTATTTACGAAGACAAAACAGTCCCTATTAGCTAGACTGAGATACTTTATTTTACACTATATACTACATGTAATCAAAAGGCGATAACTACAAACCTTTACGTCGCACAGTTTCATTTGTTTACATACGCGCACCTGCTTGCAGCAGACTGTTATGTGTAAATATCGAGATGAAAATGACGTCGAATATTCTCCTTTTAATGGCAACTTTAACTTACTGAATAATATTTTCATGTTCAAAGAGATGTCTTGATTTGTGAAGAAGGCATTTTATAATGTTTATCCATGTATATCTTAAATATGAAATGTTTCTAAGCTAAAACTATTGATCGCGTGACTCGCGAATACCAACTGCGTAGCTCAATTTCCTTTGAAGAGAGCCGCTCTTTACACTCACTTACAAATAGTAAATCATAGGTGATTTAAAATGTTTATTTGGTTCGAAACAAATGAAGAAAAGAACAAACCGAGATAAAACTGGTTTTAATAGAAATATTACTTTGAACGAACACTCTCTGCCTATAAAGAGAGTTTCAAGAACGACACCTCTGCGAATAAGAAAGAATCGGGTCTTTCGTACAAAATTATTTCGTCCTTGATAATTTTAAATGTGTCATTTAATTCCCTAAAGGCATATTGCTTCCGATCTGCATATTGTTATGCATCATTGACACAAGGGCGCTCATCATAATATAATTCTATAACATGAGTAGTTTGTTATTTTCATTATAAAAAAGGAAGGAAAGAATTACAATAAATTAACATGTTGTAGGGCTCAGTTTATGTTCGAAATTAAGTTTAAATTATACAACAATTTCAATGAGATTTAACTGTTTAGTTGATATTATATTTCGAATGTGGTCTAATTTATAAATATTGGACTACATTTCAACATTTGTTAAAGTATGATATAATTAGGATGCCAAGCTAATATCATTTTGAGAAAAAGAAAAAACTCATGTCTTCAGCGATTTAACCCTTATCTCATTGTTTTAAAAGTAGATTGCTGCAAAGGTGTCCACTGTTGATTTTAATAGGGGAAAGGTAAAATGACGTTGCATGCAAATCCTAAATTTTCTGTTTTGTGGTTTTATTGAAAAATAATAAAATTCGAATATTCTGACAAACATCTTGAAAAGTGTATGTGGAATTCACAAATCTTATAATTATTCCTTAATGAAAGCAATGTATACATACTAAGACTAATGATTGGCAATATTACTCATTTCCATTACTGTTTATGATTAATAATTAGTTGGCTGTGTGTATGGTCAACCTACTTTGCAATAGATATTGATCATAAACAATGAAAGGCTTCAATTATCATTCAATTCGTTGACAAAACAATGCAAGTTATGATACATTTTCACTTGACCCCACCCCTGATGTTCCAATATGCCCCTCAGTTGATAACTGTTTATTCAACTACTATAATGTTAGTGTTATGCATAAATGCAGTATGGATTTCCGGCGACATTGATGCGTTGCATCAACCTTCTCTTGTTTTGTTTAAACTAGGGATGGGAACGAATACTGAAAACGATATTCGAACATTCGTTTTACTTATTCGAATATATTCGAATATTCGTTTTTCGAATCAAAAATCGGTATCCGATTTCAGGTTTATTCGAATGCTGGTACTCTTCCATTTCTTTTTTCAAATAATGGCGTTTTCCCAAGTATAAGTGTAAGCTATTGTTTACGTATATATTGCATGTTTTCAACTGTTCTTACACTCTTATTTTTCTTAACAGATATATTTGAATTTCAAGTTGAGGTAAATCAAGAAAAGTATTCAGTCGAAACGATAAACAGAATTGCAACGTTTTCTGATCCGTATAATTATTCAAGTGTCGCTTGGTTACCGAATTTAATATTTAACCGAATCAAATAATTAACGAAGTAATGATATATTTTATTCATACAAAAAGCAAAGGAAGTTGTAAGAAAACAAAATTGCAGACGATTCAATTTGTTCGCTGATGTGAATTCGATTTTAAAGATGTAAAGAGGAAAGCTGCATACTTTTGAGACGTACTGCTATGATAAATATGATTTATGCAATTATTGCAATAGCTGTTTATGATGTAAATATCGACTAGGTTTTGGTTAAGCTGGGAGGTTTTTACGAAACTTGACTTTCACTTTCGTAATGATATGCAGACTGTCACCGTTTATACATGTGTCTTTGTTAAAACATATCGATCAAACCGGTCGTCAAGGTGATGTCTGGTTACACATGATACGAACTCGGGTAAACGTACGCGTGACAATTATCGATTTTATAATTGATACTTAAGGTTTGACATACGTTGTAAACACACCACAAACGAAACATACACACTCTTTATCACTTCACCCTTAATCATGATTAGCTCCAACTCGCGACCTCTGTCAGAATTGTACAAATAATTTAAAAAAATAAATTCGTAAACTTTAAACGAATATTCTTATTCGAAAACAGTATTCGAATATTCGTCCTTTTTTCGAATATTCGAATATTCGTATATTCGTTCCCATCCCTAGTTTAAACTAAATTCTTCGTGTGCATTATGGACCGAAACACATATTCAAGGATTTCTAATTGTCCGTGAGAAAACACGGAAACCTTTTCTGAAGAATATAGCATATTAACCATAAATTAGTTTAATGATTTATTTATCGCGTTAATAATAGACCAGAGATATACATATCATAAACATTAAGTAAAAACAGCATGGGTTTTATATTCTCTGGTTTATTCTACATATAAACGGTTTTCTTTGTTCTCGGTTAATTGTTTTACACTCTAACAGTTCTCCTCACCACAAACACACAATTGACTCTGCTTTGACTCATGCCTTTAAAAAGTGTTCCTTGAAACAGGGCTGTAACTCACAGTTACCAAAGAGAAAGTTTGATAAGTGTTCAGTAACGAAATCCACAAATCAAATTAAAGTTTTTTAACTTGCACAATCCCGAGTGTTTTGCATGTAAGTTGAATTCTGATAACATCCCAGTTGTTTAGGTTACCAAAATCTGAACTTTGCGTGTTCATATCTTGTGTTCATGTTTTACTCTAAAGTTTTGAAATACATTTTCTTTATTCATACGTAATAGAGTGTCATAATCGTTCCAAAAGGTAAATAACATACACTATTATTCTAACCGTTCAAATCCATATAATGTTTCTCTGTAAAATCGGATTGGCTTTTGTTTCCAATGGTTTTTATACAAATCAATTTCATTTTTTCGTAATAATTGTAGTCCTTTGATTAGCCGAAGGTTCAAATAAACAACATTTGATTGAAAGCAGTCTCCAGTCACAGTGGTTCTACTTAAAGTTGCAGGCAGATTAATTACTAAAAGGAAAGTTGAAAAACAAATACTCACCAAGAACAAATTACCACAATTACTTCTGCTCAAGTGGGTTTTTAGAGGTTATTATCTTTCCTTAATTTGAAAATAAGTACAGTTATAAGCTACACTAATTCTACGTTATAACGAAAACAAACGTCGCAGCAGGGTATATGCCAGCTAATTAGCTTCAAACTATTTCCGATTGACCTCCAATCATTCCTACACAATGTTGTTGTTGTTTTTTGTGTTATTTGTTTATGAATTCATAGTAATGAGTCTCGCTCGGTTAATGAGTAAATGGAAAACAGACATTTATGACTTTGCTTATTGCACAGTCAGAACAGGTATGATTAAAGTCCAATGGATAAAATAAAGTTGTGGATATAACAGGAGCCACCGGGAAAATCGAACGTTCACATAGTAGCTAGAATACTTGAAAACAAAGGGAGGGAGTGGATCAAACAAGTCATCAGACCATAATCAATTAGGGAATACCTTCCAGCCGTATCATGCACATCTAAACACCTGACAACCTGAGTTCGTATCCGTGACTTCATAATGCAGTCTTGGACGAGACTCTTTAACAATCTTAATTTATTCTCAGCTTCATATGTCAGTGTTATAATGTATTCCATCACTATTTGTTGTATAAACTTATCAATTATGTTGTATAATGGTCCTGTGGCCTTAATTGCGAACTAAATATAGTGTAGCTTGTATCTTGTATCACGTATCTTGTATCTTGTATCGTGTATCTTTTATCTTGTATCTTGTATCTTGTATCTTGTATCATGTCTCTTGTATCTTGTAACTCGTATCTTGTATCTCGTATCTTGTATCTCGTATCATGTATCTCGTATCTTGTATCATGTATCTTGTATCATGTATCTTGTATCTTGTATCTTGTATCTTGTATCTCGCATCATGTATCTCGTATCTTGTATCATGTATCTTGTATATTGTATCATGTATCGTGTGTCTTGTATCTTGTATCATGTGTCTTGTATCATGTATCTTGTATCTTGTATCATGTATCTTGTGTATTGTATCATGTATCTTGTAGCTTGTATCTCGAGAACACATAAACACAAGCAACCATCGCTATCTCGCCTCATCCGTCGATAAGTAACAGAGTATTTATATCAGACGTCAGCAGGCGATAAGTCACAGCGTATTTATATCAGACGTCAGCGGGCGATAAGTCACAGCGTATGTATATCAGACGTCAGCAGGCGATAAGTCACAGCGTATGTATATCAGACGTCAGCAGGCGATAAGTAACAGCGTATTTATATCAGACGTCAGCAGGCGATAAGTCACAGCGTATTTATATCAGACGTCAGCAGGCGATAAGTAACAGCGTATTTATATCAGACGTCAACAGGCGATAAGTAACAGCGTATTTATATCAGCAGGCAAATAAACAAATAATATGCGCGTATTGTTTTCAAAAGTTAAACAAAAGTATTGTTGAATGTGAATTTCATGATTTGTTTCATTGCTTAAAGTATTGTAATATAAGAAATGTATCCTATTCAACTGGTATACAAGCGACACTAACATTATTAACTTGTAGTCATTGATCGGTTACGACAATCCTGAGGTAATAAAGAAACTATCATACTTAGTTCATCTTTATGTTAATGAAAAATTGATAGGGACATCATTCTCAGTTTAATAATGTTAATTTTATCAAATACGTTGTACTATGGGCCGGTGGCCTAAATACTTTCAATAAATAAAAATGTAACTAAGTTACAAATGTAAGTATGGTGGCCCGGAGGCTTACACCTTATTACAAATAGGCGGCCATTTTGATTTAGTTTTACACGTGTGGTAATCTTGAGTGTTTCATTGTGAAATGCAATTATAGTGCATATGTCAAATGGTGAAGACTTTCATCTAACCATTCAGGACCCAAGCACTATAAAAGTGGTTTAATTGTTCAATTATGACTCGGATCTCGAACTCAGGTGTGGATTTTCCCACATAAACGCATCTTCAGCAGACGACTTTAAAAACGCGTAAGCAAAAATTAAAACATCACGTAAAAGAAAGTATAATACTTGAATTGATTTGTAAACATTGTGGCAAAAGGAGATAGTGTTCGTTATGAGCAATCTCTTCTTTTGTCAAAATGTTTTCAAAAGTCGTCTGCTGCATAGGCATCGAAATGCGTCTGTATGTGGGCACTGTTAAAGGTCTATTCGTTCCATGTTTAAAGAAGTTTGTGTGAACATACGAGAGGGAAAATCTGAAATTATCGCAGATAGAAATCTCAAGTGAATAAGAATAAAACTAGGTGTAGAAATTACCCTTGACGATAGACTTGTAATCACTTTGTTATCCCTAGTGGCTATCGTCTATGGTCTGAATGGAAAATATGGTAATTAATTTTGACAAAGGAATCTGTTAGCCGAATTACTTTCTATACTAAAATCTTCATAACTGTTTCAATTCAATTTTCAGGAATTTTCGATTAATCTCTGATTCCCCTTAGGATAATTGATAAAGAAAGTGTTTCTAGACATAAGTTGGTTAAGTGATTAAAGATTTAAAAGAGATGCGGGGCTTATTTAGATTGTACTCACACTCGGATCACTCGGGCGGATGCCTGTTAACAGCTGTAATTGGATTGGCGGATAGATTCGGCTAGTACTCGTCCGAGTCCACGCTGTGTTAGTGTAATCTATTAAAACGTCTCCTATTAGTTCTTGGAAGATTGCTCGGCCAATAGTAAATTCTTCATGGCGATAGTAAATTAATTCGAAATCCATCATCTCCTTCTTAGAATGTTGCATAATGCATGTTACTTAATTACAATGTAGACAATTGATTGATTGGGGTTTAACGGCGTTTTTAAAAAAAAATGCATATCGTATCACAGCGGCCAGTTCACCTACTCATATGTCTCCTAGTTTTCTCACACTAGTACTCCACACAACATACTTTCCAAGCAACTGGCTGCTTTTTCACATGGTCCGTTAGCCCACTGGTGTAAGATGAATGACGCTTGTATCAGTGACTTCTGTCAAACGTCGGAAAGAATGTTGGCCGAGCTTGGGTTCGAACTCACAACTCTCCTGGATTGACAGCCCGCGTCGCTACCGAATGAGTTACCGGGACTCAGCTACAATGTAGACAAAGACCAGGATGTGCATCTGTGTGACATTGACTTAGGCATAGACATTTCATTTTAGAGCACGAGCCCATAAAATAATATTCTATCATATTTATTTTATAATTAAACAAAGAGTAAAAGAAAAGCACTTATGCAGTCATGACACTGTAAGTTAACAATTTCCCTGATATAAATATAATCGATTTTGCCGATCGCTTCTTTTCTTCACAAAATTATAAAAAAAGAAAAAAGCTCAAGAAGATAATACGGATTACAAAAAGTGTTCTAGAAACAGGTTGAAGATATTTCATAAAAAGGCCGAATGGGTTCTAACGTTGTATATTCAACTAATAATATAATCTTAAGTTTTTCTAGAATCTTCTAGAATCTTCTAAAATGTCCATCGGTAGGTAGAAAAGATCTCGATCGGATTGTGCGAACATCTTCTCATACAATACGCAGTATCAGACTTCAGTTTGTTGACGTCTGATCAGGATCTTTTCTCTTTCCCCACTAAGTTATATCAGGATTATTTTAAACGTCATAGAGGAAGTGAATTGTAAAAAGAAATATTTCAATCAGAAATCTGATCTTAATCTCCATCAAACTTCATAAAGTTTGGTTGTGTGTGTTCCTGGTTAAGGTTAGATTTTGATACGTATCGTTTATATCCTCTGGTACGGTATATTGTTATCAAATCTCCTAAACTATTTACGAAGATGATAGGTAACGGCAGGCAAAAGGAACACTGAGAGACAGTTAGACAACAATACAAC